>KZ537998.1:0-102645 GCA_000934665.2 Catajapyx aquilonaris
TTTCAGCTGGATCGGAGATAGGTGGTGAGATGCGTGAAGTTGGCTCACCACTTTTTGAAACTAAATATCTCTGAAACTAAGAGGGTCCAATGAACGGAGCAAAAATGCCCAAAGAGGCCATTGAGAGAACTACATAGTCCACTGATTTCAATTCGATCCGAGATAGTTGGTGAGCCAACTTCACACACGTCGTCCAGCAGCCTTCCCACCATCCTCTCCATGCTCCCAATCCTCCTCTCCATGCCCCCAATCCTCCTCTCCATATCTTCCCTCCTCCTCTCTTCATTCTCCATGTACCTCAACGTAGCCTCTAGGTACCTCCTGTTTCCAAGCATCACATCAACCATAGTTTTCATCCACACGTTCATTTCGCGTCCTCCTTGGTCACGATCGACGTCACGATTTGCTTCCATCTAACAGCGGATCAAGTAACACTAAATAGCGACTGCAGTGCAATACACAGGGTTTGGTGAAGGTGTGCACACGCTGACACTCAAAGGGAGAAAATAGGCGACACGAGGACGAAGTCTACAGAAGGAAAAGGGCCATCTTGGATGCGGAGGGACCTTCCTGACGCTCACCACAGATGGCGTGATGATCATTTATGCACGAGAAGGGCCGCGACTTATCCATATTACGGGGCGTGTCTACCTTTTTGGCTACTTTTCCCCGGCGATTTGAAAAGAGGCTCTGTGTTGGTAAATATGCATACAGGAATAAGACGAGTCTTATTACTTCCCGTATTAAATGGCCAAGTGCACCTATCGGTCGAGAATAAGGCATGTTGCTATTCAAAATTGACTTGTAGCCTATCTTCATCATAATAATATCTCATAATAATTTCATAATAATTTCCGGCCCCAGAGGCCCAGACGCGATGAAGGATTAGACACTTTTGTGCAATGTGCAGAGACAGTGACTATAGGGCCCAGGGATATTCAACTGGCGGACCGCGGTCCGGATCCGGACCGCGACGCAATTTTGTCCGGACCGCGATAATATACATAACAGGACAGTTTGAAATAGCATGTTACTAATTCATGATTTTTTTGGAAAAAGTGCTACCAATATCATCAAATTCACACAGATTCAAATCTCCCCATCTCATCTAAGCTCCTCACCTCACCCTCCAAAAATTTCGCCTGCGGCGGGCTCGTTCCCCGCCCTTTACGGCTTGTTCACCTTTTGCTTACGAAATGGCCCCCCTTCCGAAATTCTTCTGCCTACGCGCCTGTACAGGACATCATAAAGGCCGAAATATATTGTCTTAATATGCCCTGTCTTGATAGGCCCTCCTACCCTTGCTGCACATGTTTATATTTTCGAATATGAACCCTGTGGTACCATATAAAATCTATATATTTTTATTCGGGGGGGGGGGGGGCCCCGGACCTNGTCCGGACCTTCAATGGCCCAGGAAAGGTAAATACTGGACCTTGTCAGAAACTAGTTGAATACCCCTGCGTATAGGGCATTTTTTGCGATAGAGAAGACATGAAGCGACGAATACCGCGTTATGTCCGGTTATGTACATCAATCGGATGATCAACATCTATACTAAGCAATGCCAACTTTGCCTTTGGTATGTGGGACACGCACGGTTTTTGGGCCGGGCCGCCCTATGCCTATGAGCATTGACATTGTCATTCATTAATCTGTCACTTCTCACGTGTGTGTGGGATGCAACTGAACTACCTGACCAGCTCACGACAGCGACTCAAGATTCTGTGTAAGTTCAGTCAGCTCAGTGGTCTTGCCCACATGCAGGATGCATGCAGTGCAGTGTACCACCGTCTTTAGCTAAGTTGGTAGAGAGGTGGATTGTAGGTGGATCAAAAGTGTACCGTCTTTCCTGGTTAAGCATGTATTTCTTCAAGAGTATGTCGGAGCTATGCTTAGATATCAGAGTTTCTCATCCATATAGGAAAAGCAGTGGATCATACAAGTATAGTCGTCCTACGTGAATGTAGATCCGGTGTAAGGTGGACGACAGCTGTGCTGCCCTGACGTTGTCTATAGACCACATAAAGGTCCCTAATAAGAGGCAACCTGTTAATTTTTGGAAATCTGAACAAGTCTTACCTAGGGGTGCCCAACCTATGGCTCACGAAAGGGAAGTTTTAAAAAATTAAATTCGTACATAAAACAATCAAAATAAAATTCAAAATAAAACAAGAGTGGATGACAGCAAAAGGCAAGCCAGAACCAAGAGTTAGATATCCGAGGTAGTTTACTGACTTTCCCTTCCTCACAGACATTTTAAAACCATTAAACGAATTTCGAATTTGAAACTTTGATCAAAAGATCAATTACCGGTACTGTAGTTCATGTCCTGTTCAATCAAAGCAAAGGATTTCGCGTGAAATTATAAACTCTTGAAGTGCCCATTTAAAAACAAATATAAAATCTCATTTTCAAATTTTGTTGAAACTTCAGCCTACTACTGTATATAATTATATACAGTGTACGGTACTCTCCTTACATGTGGCTGCGATAATTATCTCACATTCAGGCAGAGTTTCAAATGAGATTTCAAGATTTCCGCGCTCAAAAGAGCATCCTGAATGTGATAGATAATGGGGAAGTAGCCTTGGTCTGGGATTTGGGATTTTTGTTCATAACTAGCTAGCCCATGCCTGTAAACATACATTCCATCACTTTGTTGCATCAAAATGACATTACTGGATAAATTACGGCACATTTAAAAGTGCCTTCAAAATTGCCGGGAAAAATGCCCCGGCCGGGTGGTGCCAATCGAAAGGGTACACTGAAATGCCTGGTTGACTGCGAGATATGAGGAATTTGACTTTGAATTAACCGCGGACACGACGGAAAGCATTCGCAAGGCGGCTGTAGGCCATCAAGGTGGAGAAGGGGGGCCTTCATGTGCCGAATTCGGGTGACAGATAATTCCGACCTGGTGGCATCACTGCCATGTACAAAGCGGCTTGAGCGACCTGGAATAAATACGCGCCCCGGCCGCTATCTTGCTCACGGAATGGGACGGTTGCTAACAACAGCGAAGCATTTTACAACAATGACGGGGCGCGTTCTATAACACCCTTTTTGCATTCATTTCACTTCGCGTGACGTCAACATTTTCTAGGGAAACAGTGACGTCACCATTTCCCTACATAAAAACCCCAATTACTCCGGAACTGAAACTGATGTCTTAAAACGGAATATGCCAAAAAAATCCAAAAATATGGGCGAATTTATTATGTAGTTTCCAAAATGAAGGCTACTTCCCCATTATAACCCCTTCTCTGGGAATGTGATTGAGACTCAGAGGACGCTGAGGACCTCCAAATGGAAATCATTGACCTTCAATGCATTCGTCATTGCTATAAAACCAGCAATCAATCGATCAAAGCTCCGCAAAAGAAAGAAAAGGGGGGAAAATGGAACTCTGACCTGACATATTTTCATGAAATGCCTCTCCAACATTTTTACCAAAAAATAATTACTTATCATTTATAATTATAATTATAATTATAGAGTAGAAGAGGGAAACTTGAACTTAATGTATCCGGCAAGATAAGCATCTTGAGTTCTTTGGAGAAGCACTGATAAAAAATTATGCGTCCATTTTCATGTAGGGCCTACGTGAATGCCATCGGTATGTTTCAAGTGTCCGGGTCCTTTCAGTTATCACACATTTCGCACGAAGTTGTTATTTTTGTGTAGCTATGTTTGCGCCCCGATTGAGGTGCCCAATTATTCCCAGGTGTGGTGTGGTGTGGGCACCTCTATCAGGGCGAAAAAGCTACACCAAAATAACGTCTTCGGATTAAAGCAATAACTAAAAGGACCCGAATAATTGCACACAGTTTGTTCTATTTCTATTTTTCGCAAGTGTAAGAAATTGGCTTGAATATTTTTGAAAGCTTTTTGTCAATGATATTATGGTTCTAATATATTGTCAACAGTAACATATTAAAGAATGTACATGATTGTGCTATTTTGGATCTTCCATTTAGGGCCGGTTGTATCAATGCAAATTGAGGAAGAAATCTCCGGTTGTGTCTAATTATGCGTTAATATACTCGTAATAATTGGTTACCCCGTGATAGGCCTGTTTGCTTGCTTTATTGCTATCCACGCAAATTCTTGAGAAATTCCTCTGACTGACCAAGGGATCGAACTCGGGATCTCAGGTGGTGAATGGCAGTGATGATAACCACTACACACCACCCCTACGCATTGTGTATTGTGTGAATACCTGTGATTTTCCCTAATTTGCTTTAATATAACCGGCCCACAGTGGGCGCGGAGCCCAGTTTAGGACGACATAAGTAGGTTTTGCGAATTTTATCAAAACATCCTTTAAGGAACAGTAAATGAAGGACAAGGCTTCCACAATGACACTTGTGATTGGAAATTGGAAAACACTGCCCCTTTTTTTCTATTTGGAGGCCGACACTTTGCCCCTCTTCCGTTTTGGATTTCGCGATGCGTTTCATGCAGTTATTACAATATTCCCTGGTTGTCATATGCGTGGGTGAAAATGGCTGAAATTATTTTTCCTACGTGATTTGACGACGCACTTGATATTTAAGCACAAATATCCTCTGGTGAGAATTTAGCTTATGTTATTTTTGAATAAACACTTGACCCCTCCTTATACGTAAGAAACGTTGCACAAAAAGTAAGATTAAACAACTTGCACCTCTTTGCACCACTCGCTGACAGTATGCAATAAATGGTTTAAAGCCTAACGGATGCATGTATAAAAAATTAGCCTCCGATAGCCCCCGCTTGTCGGGTAGTATGTTGAATTAGTGTGACCCTGCGCTAGACCAAGGAGGCTCCACCTCCAGGGTAGAGCACTACCACGTGCGCCCACTACTTCGCACCTCGCCTGGCTACCTACCCCCTTGATTGACAGGAACCTTCCACTGGCTCCTTTCACTAATCCCAGCAAGTCATTTAAATATTCACTTATCTTCATTTTTAACGACAATTTTGAATTCTGCAGTGTCAATTACCTATCATTGCATGTAAAAGTTTCTCATCCAGAGCTATTATATTTAAGCGAAATATTACGCAAAAGTAAGAGGGTACAAGTGTTGATAATTATGATTTATTAAATATTGGGACAAATTTTGCATGCTCAGTTGGGTTATCGACGACAAGGAATTCAATTTTGCAGTGAAAAGTGCAAAATTAAAAGTTTTGAAAATAGTTAATGAGATTACAGAGAAGGGTCAGTGCAGAGGCTTATCAGCAATTAGGAAGAATACCCTATCATCGGCTGTATGATTTTATAAAGCTGTTTATTTTGTTGTGTACTATCTCGTATTTAATAATTTACATGTACCTGTAAGTCAGTTACAAGGAGAATGTATTGCTTTTTTCTGGATAATATATAATTATGTGCCTTCATGAACGAACATTACAGTCTTATTCCTGTAATTTTTATCCCGGTCAATTAAAATCGAAACCAAATTACTTCTTACACCAACATTGACCACAATGATTATCCAATGAACATGAAGGTCACATGGCATGCATAACCTATCCTTTACAATCCTCAAAATTGGAAAATGTGTCCGATTTGATAGCATTTTCATTTATGTCGTCCTAAACTGGGCTCCGCGCCCACTGTGCGGCCATTCGAATTACAAAGTTTACGTAATTGTCTTGTATCATCCAGAAACTATAAGTTATACAGAATTCACTACAACCCAATGTACATTTGCCGAATATAAGATGTTTCGTAACATATTGTAACGGAATACACGAACATTCAGTGTTCATCTGAGGGTTACATCCTACTTAGATTACATTTGTGCACCAACTACATTATTTTGTATTTTCCATTACGGTACCGACGTGGCAAGTTAGTAGAATATTTGAAAGGTATTGAATCAGTGTAAATATTGAAATGTTACCATGGTCGTAAAGAGTGCTGATGCCTCAAATATGATATCAAAGTGTTGCTTTTACTATGCAAATAAAATCCTTGCAGTTAAGCAATTAAACTCTCAGTTATTGCAGTGTATGAAGGAGGTAACTAATTTTATGGCACTGAACCAAACATTCACTTGAATTGCATTCAATCGCCCCTGCCATATACAGTATGTTAATTGTTAACTATACACTGTAAAAGTTTACTTCTCAGAAACGAGTGTCAGGGGCCACCAATAACG
This sequence comes from Catajapyx aquilonaris, assembly GCA_000934665.2. Classification (NCBI taxonomy): domain Eukaryota; kingdom Metazoa; phylum Arthropoda; class Diplura; order Dicellurata; family Japygidae; genus Catajapyx; species Catajapyx aquilonaris. The sequence continues at coordinate 6,153 of KZ537998.1, forward strand.
TTTTGTAATTAGTCCTGAATCAGTCCTGTTTTACTTCGGGCGATTCTACGAATTTTGATGCATAATATGCATAAGAATGTGAATGAAAAAGGTGAAAGCCTTAAGATTACAAAAGAGTGACAAACACCGGGGGGGAGGGGGGGGGGGGAGGTATCGAAACACAACTTTTTGTGCGAAGTTGCAGTTTCTGAACTTTAAAGGGCTACATGAATACATAGGAACCTTCTCAATTTTTTATTCTACTTTTTAGAGATATGGTGAATGTCACTCAATTATTTTTGAGTCCATATTGTTCACTAAGACTGACATTGATGTGACTTTTCATTATATTGCCCTATTTGCAGCGTTATCACACTGTGAAAAAAGTGTTGCGCAATAATTGATTTCTTTGAATAAGTTTTTTGTGAACAATATGTGGCAAATAAATTGGGTGACATGACACCCACCACTTTATAAATAAAAATTAAGATGTTCCTCTAGCTTTCCGTGGCCCCCAGAATTAATAGAAAATCACGTAGAAAATTCACATTAGTAAAATCGCTATTCTGAGATTTTTCTTCCATAATACCGTATAATGCATCCTGTGCACATTACCAAAACTCTTACTGTCCCAAAATATAGGAGTCCGAAGATTCCCACCATTGCACAGTGTGTCCAAACGCGGAAATGCTTGGACAAAAATGGCTTCCATTCCGCGCGGATTTGTCACGAAGGTCACGATATTCCTCTGATTTTCAAGATGAAAAGTAGTGAATTTCACAAGAGTTTCCCTTTGAATGACACATCAAACGAATGACTAGACTCCCCTGTTATAGATTCACTCAGTTTTAAGTGCACACAATTGCATCTTTTGTCGGGGTAGGCGGGTAGCATGACAAATATTGCCTCCTTTTTGGAAAAAATGTGGGATTATGTGGGATTGAAACGAAGTGAGTCGTATAACTCGGGAGTCTAGTCTTTCGTTTAATGTGCGATTCGAAGTGAAATATTGTGAAATCCGTTACTTTTCGTGTTTGAAATCAAATCATTGACGTGACAAATACGGGTGATGGAGGCCTCAAGAAAGGACCGCCTGGCACCCAGGGCGGTTTAAGGATCCGCGGGGCCCGTAGCTAGCGGGGCCTCCTTGGCTCCATGTACAGTACTAGTACATAATTGCATTTTGCAACTCCCTTGGGCAGACAGGAAAAATGACGACTGACTGACAGTAACCTTGGGTATATGCGAATGAAGAAATGGCAATATTGCATATTTGCATTTAATATATATTTTTTAAATAATTGTGGGTAATGCTTTCACCCCCAACCGGGGGTATATCGCATGAACCTTTATTTATTTTTGTTCAAGTTTCTCAACTCAACTTCGGTGCAAGGAATCAAGGAAATTGGGTAAGGATAGTAATTTTCGGGGAGGGAACATGGGTGCAAGTGCAATGTCTGAAAATGGGTCATGTGCTGTTCCCCAGGAGGCTAGGCTGCCAGACACCTCCTTGGTGCAGGTCAGAGACCCTCCTGACGCAGGTGAAAGGAAAGTTCCCCAGGCGGGGATCGAATTGGTTGCAAAGTTTCTTCAACACAAAATACCTCTGAGTATCTTCTGTGGTCAAGAACAAGAGTATCAATGCTTGCCATGCTCCGCGGTGCTTGTAGAGCAGGTCAAATTTAGAAAAATGTCAAGTGATATGATTCATGAGCATCACTGATTGCGTGGATCCTACCAAAATCCACTTCTGATCTCCATATTTGGCTGAAATCTCAATCAAACATTTCCCGTATTATTTGAAGTGCCATTAAAAATGAACAGTACGGGTCGATAAATGAGTAATAAAAATATCAATATTTTGGGAACCATGTTGAATTTAAATTTTGGATTTTCTTATGGATATGAATGACCATCTCATATAAAATGAAAATACCTTTCAAATGCACTCATCAAATTTAAGATTTAACCTGATCTTGTGGCCCTCCGAAGTAACAGCATATATGGGGCAAAAATGCTAGAAAATTTGCACATTTGACACCCTGTAGTTTCGAAACCATGCCTCATACATATAAACAAACTCGGTTGTATAAACCCATTTATGGGAGCTACAATATATCCAAATGTGGTCAAAAATCGGAGAAGGTTATGGCAAAAGGTGGCTCCTTTGATGTCGTGGAATCCCCCGTTGCGCAGGGCAATTTCTGGAAAAAAAATGTCACGTGACAGGACCCATGTGCAGTGTGCACTGATCGCATAGGACCAAACAAAACTCCATGCAAAGTTTGGTGCTTTTGTCCAACCTGTCTCCTTCATCTTGCTAAGAGCCCCCCACTATGTCAAGACCTTCACCAATATTGATTTAAGCTGTACCATAGGTCTTACATCAAGCAATTCCAAAATTAATTCTTATAAAGTATCCTTTCTGAAGAGAGTTCAATGAGCCACTCACTCCATGTAAGTGTATTTCTGACATTAGGAACTTCATTATTAAGTATACCGGAATTGAATTTCTATAGTAGCCTAGTAATGGTATCTATACTATATGATTGGCCACCTGCACGCCATCATGTTTGCTGGGTCCCAAGTGTGCCCCATGCCACACAACGAGCCTCAAGCCCATCAAAGCTCCCTGGTTTTGCCAACTGTTGCCCACCACACGTAGTCACCTCCCCATCTAGCAAGCATGGAGCCCAAAGGGTAGTGAAGCCACCATGACTATTGCTTTGGAAGTGAGGTCATGGTTAGACTAGATTCAAACTAATAAATGCATGAAGTTCATTTATTTCTAATCATCCTGATTGTAATGAGAAAGTGGTGTGGAAATTCTGTTAAGCATATCAGTTACTCCTGGAATTAAATGCCAGTAACAATTATCAGGTCATAAAACTAGAATAACATTTCAGATATAAATAAGCCATTGTGTTAGCTACAATAAAAGTTCACAAAGTCAAATGCAAAAAGGTGTAAATTAGACTTTATAATTCTACAGCATCTTGCTTTCCAGCCCAACATCATTAACTATGAATCGTCAGGAAAGCATATTGCCATTCCTGATTCCATCACTAGAGCGCCACAGACACAATCAAAAGGAAGCACTGCATTTGAACCCAAGTGTGTGAATTATAGTCAAGTGTGGAGTTATAAGGTTCCAGGAACACACCCCGCGGGGTGAGAATTACAAGGTTGTAACTGCAATGAAAATCCTAAGCGTAGTTACAACCTTGTAATTCTCACCCCACAACTGGTTATGCTTTTCTATCAAATTTTCTACCAGTTTTTCTACCAGATCACAATTTTTGTCCTTGGATGTGTTGCCACAAGTTTTGCAACAAGTTAGAATAGATCTCATATGACCAGCTCCAAGACATAAAGTTGACCCACTTTGACAGCACAGTATTGTTTGTAAATGTACCACCTGAGATGTGAGGGCTTGAAAGGCAATAGGATAATAATATAGTGTCACAAAATCTCATGATTTCATTCATGAAGAACTGTGTTTCAGAGACAATGCACACTATGAAGTTCAAAACCATATTTCCTGTTCATTCAAACAACATACAGAATCATCATTTCATATCTGAACTATGCATGACATACAATGTTAACCATCCAATGGTGCATTATGAAACCCACAGTATATATGAAGACATTTTCTCTACTCCCAACTACACAAGTCACCTAAAAATCCATAAATTGCCCTTTGTTAGGGCCTTCACATGGTATCACGGACCTATTTAAATCTATTACATTCACTAAATTGTCTGGACCACTACAGTGGAATATTCGTATCATATGTAGCCTACTGTAGGGACACCCATGTGCATAAATACAAAAGAAGTCCTTGGCATCATTTAGCTAACTAATCCTCTGTACAGGCACTCATGTGCTAGATACAACAGTAGTTGACAACTGCTTAATTTGCAGGTGGAAAATTCTTCTGGTAAAATTAAGTATAATATTACATGGGCAAGATAGGAAATTTGTCATGTAAATATTGTCCTACTGTATTTTGAGTTGAAACAGTTAATGGTTAGAATAGACCTTGCTGACATGTTTTGCACTCTTAATGGGAACACAAAATGCAGCCGTAATGATGTCCAATGATTCTGATGCACTGTGTAACATGGATGACACTAACTGGGAGATGTCAAATGCATAATCAACCACTACATTTCAATCAACAGCTTCTGGATGTACCAGCTAACAGTAGTTAATCACACTTCAAGATTCAATCATGGTAATGTTATCAAACTTATTCTCACAATTTGTCAAGCAAATAAAATCTACATCGCGACTTCCCGAGCTGAATAAAAGCAATGGAGCCATGCGATTGGGCATCCGTCGCTTCTCTCAATATCAAGAACTAACAGGTGCCAAATATTCTACCCTTAGGAATACTACTGCATGGGCAGGAAATCTTGACTACCCAAGATGCTCAGAAGGTCAAGCCTCTCTTCAACTGCCTTGTATCTCTGCTGTGCTGACTGAAAAATGTCTCTTGACAGTTCATCTACTGTTGTGTAGTGAACTTTTTGAAAACTGAAAATGTCTTCCAGGAAGCCTGTAACTTGATCCTACCAAAGAGAAACCATTAAATTAATATCATGCCATAAATGACAGTCACGAAAAAGAAGAAAAAATTATTATTGCTGACCTATACTCATGCCACATGGGACAAAGGGGTTAAGGGCCGTACACATATTATATCATAACATTTTTTTTACATTAACCCCTCCCCCCTGCCCCCGGGTTTTTGGTTGGTTTATTCATCCCAACTTGGACCCCCCTCCCCCTGTCATCATCTTTGGTCCTTGGCAGTCGGTCCGGATTTTTAGGCACGAAAAAACCCCAAAATAGGCACGAAAAAACCTCAAATATGCACAAAAATTTTACTTCTTCGGGAGTATGGCGGATAATGTTACAGAAAATAAAAAGCTACAATAATTTTATAGGCCTAAAGTATAAATATAAGGTCACAAACCATAGCAAAAACCGAATAACAACATTAAACTGACAAAAAATCACGAAACTTGGGCAAAAGACACCAAGTGCAAGCAAATATCACTTGCTCTGGACTCGATTACTGTTGTTGTTGTTGTATGCGTTTATTTATTCCAGGCTCGGTCTGCGGCTCGTGCCGCTTGGCCGACCCTCTACATTTTTTAAATTTTTTTTTGCAAAACATAATGCAAAAATATAATACACTACTACACTAGAATACAGTACAATACTACAACACTACATATCTTTCTGCCCCCTCACTTCATCTCTTCCACCACACCTCCCCTGTCTTCCCTCTTCCCCTGGACTCGATTACTGCTTATGGCCAGTTTCCACTTGCACAATATGTTGCCAAAATCTTTTCTAAATTTTCCTCTGTTAGGAACATTCAGAGGAAGATTTAGAAAAATATTTGGCATACGCGTCACGAAAACATGATTCGTATTACTTCTGAACGATTTTGGACCTTTCAGGAGCACAAAAAATATTCAGCAGAAAAACCAAACATGCCTCTGAAAAAATAGGTCCGGAATAGGCCCAAAAAAGGCCAAATAGGCATGAAAAGTCACTAAAAGCCAGAATAGGCAAAATAGTTCCCCAAACCACAAAATAGGCAATTTTAGGCACTATAAAACCTACATTTTCCCTATCCTGCACTTACGAGTATGAAATGGATGGATCTCTTCACAAAACCATCCCAACAGTTAAGGAACTAAATAGGAATTTGCCTACAAATCCGGACTCTAGTCATCAGGTAGCAACACACACACCCCCGATGATGACGTAATATGTGTATGGCCCCTTAGGTCTCTTTCTCTAACCCTACACACCTACACTCATCTAATATGACCAGATGACATATTATTGAGCACATGCATAAATGGTATTTAAAATCATTTTTATCATATTTCACCAATATACGAGTACTACATTCCAAATGAAATATCTGTAGTGGGTAGTGACTTTGTGGCACTAAGCTGCTTATTTCAAGCAATTTTAATAGAATTTATCAAAAGTATTACCTGCTACTATTAGGTTGCTCAAAGGTGTGACCAGAAAAACTAATTATTTCTATCACTGATTTTCGGTGACAATAGTTCCAATGGGGCATTCCTAATCAGAAACTCATAATTCAAAGCTTGGATAAATGATTCAATGCAGCCTAACTCGGGCGGCATGGTGGTCTTGCGGTTACGCCGCTGGCCAGCCAAGCCGGGGTTCAAATCCCGTCCCCGTCACCTCTGCTTGGCCAGGTCTTTTTCCGCTTTTCTCCCGACATGCTGGGACAGAATTGCACTCCTTTCTCTGCTCGGGGCCAGGAGAATAGGCCTCGTGTTAAAGAATGTCAGACATGGCTATCACACGGAACGGCGCCCTCCCTTGGGAACTTCCCCTTCCCCCCTAAGAGGGCCACGAGCTATATCACGGGGTAAAAAATATATACAGCGGAGCATCGATTATCCGAACCCCGATCAACCGAACCATCGTTTAACCGAACGTTTTCGGGTCGGCAAAAAAAGAGGAAAAAAGTGTGATTTAGCCACCAAAAACACGAGCCTCAGCTCTCAAGCAAAAGAAATTGGCCTCTCTCCCCCCCTNCAAAAGAAATTGGCCCCCCACCCCTAAACTGTAGGACTGCTTCATGTAAGGACATGTAAGGTATATATAGGCCTACAGTATTTTTAAGACGTGCCTGTGACAGAAAATATACAGTTTTGTGGTTAATATCACTGTTTCTTAGTTTCATATTTACAACCACAATGGGATTATACTCTTGGTTACTACACATGGTAACCATGTCTTATTGTCCAACAAATGTAACCTCAAGTAAAAACTCTTGGCAAAATTGAAGAAACATATCTTTTTTAAACATCACTTATCTCATTTTGCACCACCTTAATGAAATTTTTGCCTTCCTTGACTTTCCCTAACATTTTAAGGTGTTATGGCAGTATTTATTATTAACTTAGGATTATCAAGAATAAAACAATGCTCCAGTTCAGGAACTGCTGCTTGTTACTAAAAAATTTGGGAGCTCAAGATTTAAAAACACTCAGGACTGATATTCCCTATTGATAGCAGCATCTTTCTGCCGTCCAAAGGAGAAACCCCATAACTGCAAAACTAGTAAGGGTGAAAGTTGCATGCATGCCCTGCATTTATCCCCTGACTCAGAGGGTGCAGGGTGTGCATCCGACCTCACTCTGACTATAGTCCCCAGCAGGTTAACTTGGCAGTCCGTCTTCCCAACACTCCCAGCCAATGGCGTGCCTGGATTCGGATGGGGCAGGGGGGGGGGGTACAAATTGTCATTAAAGGTTTGCTTTAAGATGTGCGTCGCAACAATTCACGTTATCAATATTTCCAAGTTTAATTGTCATCACAGTAGGGCGTAAGAGGTTTGTGTGGCGGAGGGACGTGACGTAGAAGGCAGCGGGTGGTAGGGGGTAGAGGAGGTAGGGAGCGGTGGGGGGAGGGGGGGGGGCAAGAGGGGGCGTTGCCAGAAACCCCCACCCTGACACGTTATGGGGCAACCTACTATAGTTTTGCAGTCAGGATGTTTTCTCCTTGGGACAGCAGCTTTACTCATGAGATAAAGCTGCATTTTCATATCAGCTGACCACAACAACCATTATTATCTTAAGTGCAAATTGAGGACTCTCTAGGGGTCTAGGCCCTGTTTTAAATAACTTTCAATAGCTGCAACAGACTCACTAAACAGGCTGAATTAATAATTATACAACAAGCGTCATAAATTACTCACTTTGAAAAATGCACACAGCTCCTTCAGGTGCTCATCAGGACCTAAAAACCCCCATGCTACGGGAGGGCTGATGTGTTCCATGATGTCATAGAAGTGGGAACTGAATCCATGCTGATACTTTAGCAATCCCCTTTTAGCCTTCAGGATGGACCATAGTACAGTTGTCATTGCCTAAGTATTATGAAAAAAACTGTCACCTTAAAGTAACTCCTTCTTAGAGGTTATGTGCATGCAAGGTTCGAGGCTAGAGGTCTCACTGTTTCCTTGAATCCATTGGATAGCCATCTGTTCTGCATGACAGCAACAACAGTTGATGGGGGATTTTCCAAGTCCTCAAATGCATCCATGAAAATATAATCCATCACAATGTCAAAAAAGGTCAGTGCTCGTACACCACGGTCACGAAGTTCAATTTCCATCTCAGTCCAGTGGTCTGACTTCATCACAAATTCAAGTGCTTTGTCATATGCCACTAAGAAGTCCTTTGGATCCTAAAAATGTGAGGACATTATTAGTAGGATTACAGTTGATTAATACTGCTAACTACTCAATATCATAACTTGAGCACTGAACTCAGTAGGCTCTATTTTAAAAATCACAGGGTTTCCGTTGTTATTAATTGTTGGTTAGTTTTTGTCAGCAATTAATCACACCCAGAAACCCATGGCTTTTGTCCTCGAGTTACTGCAGTTAGTTATCTCAACAGCAACAGGCTTGGAAAGCAGCAATATTTACTACCGAATTACTGGTCAATTGCTCTGGGAAGCAGGCCAGCAAGGATACTACAGTTGAATCCAGATACGTACACTATAACAGACTTCAAGGAACCGTGGAAACCAGTCTGTTATAACCAAGGTCTGTTATAGCTGAATATACAAACCATATATGGAAATTTGCTGGGACCGGCCTTTTGAGTCTGTTATATCTGGATTCAACTGTATAACTAAAGCCCACTAAATTACCAGAGTTAACCTCTGATGAGGCTGTTGCCTTGGAACCAAACAACAAATAATTTAATTCACATGCCTACCTTTTCTGCCTTTAGAAGCAATCCAACTAGAACTTTGCGACCAGATTCTGCAAACCATAATTTAACAGTTTCTTCTCTAAAAAGATACTGGAATGCCAGGCGGACACAGTGCAACTTTGCCAAATATTCTGCATCAGAAGTGCAGTGCACCATTAAAGTCCGGAGGCTCCTGAAAATTAAAAATAATCAATTGCATTATCGTGATATTTCATATGGCAGAGAATAGTCCTTAAATGTAATTTGACAGCAGTAAATCACTGCACTGGTTCAAAGACAATTTGCATGTCACTTGACAACTGCTCTAAATTGTACGGCAACATGGACATGGGTATAATTACTAGGTTCATCAACATGGACATGGGTATAATTACTAGGTTCATCAACATGTTCCACAAACATGGGCACTTATTTAGCAGTGTTTACTGTAAATGGTGTCATGTACTTAGTAACTGTGCCCAACTCAATATAAATCAATAGATCTTCACATAAAGAGAATCACATTCCAGGTTACACAAATAGTTATGATTAGTAGCCTATTAGTAGTTTATATAAAATCAGGGAGGCCCAGTTAATGGTTACAGATTAGCACTCAAATAACAAGACCTTTTAACTTGGGGCTGTTGCTATTTAATATACCGGTAAAATGCATAGTACACTGTAAAAAAGTGGAATTATGGCTCTACATTACAACACTCATATGCCTGATAAACTGGAAAATATACAATCATGATGGTGCAACACACATCAAGTTTTCTGTGCTTTGACGCCTGTGATGCCAGAAATCTTGCCAAGTCCCACTTTCAACTCACCTATATGGAATTCCCTTTTCGTCCAGGTGTTGCAGGGCTGATTGGTACAGGGGATAGGCGTCAGCATCCAGAGGCAGGTCCGCGAAATCTTCAAAATCTCGTAGGTTTGCGACCTGCACAGCAAAATATCACTAATTACCATCGACCCCATTACACGCAGTTATCAAGAAGAGTATAAGTGTATCAACAGACCCAACCTTGCAATGTAAGCTAGAAAGACCATGTTTTGGCATGAGTTAAAAATGCTTCTAGCTATTATGCTCCTTCAAGGTTATATTGTGTGGAAGGAAAATAATCAAGAAATGTATTCCATCACCTCATCCTGTGCTGACACGAACGACTCCGGCGACGAAATGCTGATAGTCCTCCTGTCTAGCTCATGCCCATCCATAGCTCTCTGAGCCGCCGGGAAAAGGACTGAATGCTGAAAATGAACCAGCACGTGAATGACCCATTCGACGCCTTGTAATCCAACTGATAAGCCATATTACTCGCCAAAACCACAACAACTGTCATCTTTTCAATGGTAATATACCTCATGAAGAAATAAGTGTTCGCTCTCATCCTGGAGGCCGTAAGAGAGCTCCAGAAGGTGGTCCAGCTGTCTGGCGAACTCAGCTTCTTCCATGGTTGTCAGGGTCTGTCTGCTGGTAGAGCTGGATGTGTAGGCGGCCAGGGCGTCTTCCCAATAGCCCACGGCTGTTTCCAGGGCCTCCATACCTGAGGTAGGAAATTAATCAGCCGCATGAACTCATACATGATGCAAGCTTGTACAACGCATTCGACACAGGCACCACTCTCGACAAATTCCTGATATATAGAATTCATATCTAGTGAGGCTCCCACCATGCAAATGCGGTCACAAATAGCGCAGTACAGGCTACTGACCTTTTAACACCTTTTAACAAAAGAAGTCCAGTTTCAACCTTGCAGAAACCGCTCTTGCCAAACTTTTCACGTGTTCATTTGACGGTACATAATGAGATAACAAGTGCCTGATTATACCCGGTCATTCATAAATATTCATAACCGCTGCCCATTTGCTACCTAACAACATCAGCCACTTAAATCATCAGTGAATATACACGCACATTATGGACTGGCAATAACAGTGCACACTTTGCGCGGAAAAGTGGCCCACTCTCCTTCATAAAGCCACTTGCTCCCCTATCTATTAGCTCCCTGATTGATCTATTGGCGACCATCAAAAGGGCCGCAGGAGGTCCCAGAGCAACGCCTCTATTTATTTGGCTCTCCCTCTTTTTTTATATATATATATTTTTTTGGTCAATGGAGCGTTGGCTTTTCATCGGGTTGAATGGGGTGAAAAGAGAGACGTGGAAAACAACTCCTGGGCCTTTGTCTGCCAGATAGATAAATCGCCTCCGGTCGATAAACAAAACTCCGAAGACACCCCATCCCCCACCTCAACTCTTGCCCCATCCTATGCTGCACTGCAAAATGGGTAGCCATTTTGGTCCACATACTACTTTTGCCTATGCAGGCTCCCTCTTCTCGTACTCTCCTGACCGATATCAAGTAGCACATGATATAGAGAAAATTTGGCTACACTTCTCCTCTTGGTTGGGAGGAGACCTCCGTGGAACTGACGGTTGTGACAATTGTTCACTACCAATAAGCTATATGACAGTTTGTGGCTCCTTCTTCATTCCCCCGACCAACTTATATAGTCCTTCAGAATTTGCGATACATTTATGATGCACGTTTCATGCGCCTACATTTGCAAAAGAACGGAGGGAGAGCAAAAAACAGTGAAAAATGTGAACATGACTGATACAATCGAATGAATGGCATCGTTAAAGGGAACAATTTATATCTGACTGGTCGTGAGTTATATTGCCAGTTTTTTCCTAGCCGCAGTGAAATTTTTTGGAGATGTTCCACGGGAAAATGCTCACTTTTCTCAGTCAAGAAAGGAGTGCAAAACATACCAAGCCATATATCTGGCCTAATGTATCTAAGTTACCAACAGATTGTAACTATATTTCAATGAAGAAAAAAAAAACATGAACATGGATGTTTGAGAAGCTTATTTTTAAGCAGATTTTCCATCACAAGAAGCTCTAGTATGCCTGCAGGACATGAAAGGAACTCGCTTTTATAAGTTACGCGTATTCCCCGAGTTATCCTATTAGGCAGAAGCGAAGTTTATGTGCAGTGTTATTCCGAACTTTCGAATTTACCCAACCATGTAAGTTCCCTAAAGTAGGCTCACTTTGTCTTTGCAAAATCATCCCGATAACCATAAGTTATGGCACAAAGCATATAGCATATAAACCTAACAACGGCATAATTGCTGATGTGAGCAGAATATTATTTGACGGCCACTGCCCTTCTCTGCACACGCATAAAGATCGAAAATCTTGATCCCAAAAAACTATTGTACTTGCCACGAACACATTCTTTTCAACTTGAGTATATCGGCTTCTAACAAGCGATCGTCACAAAAAAAACAAGGCGTTGGACTCACTAACAAGCGAAATAACACGGAGTGCAATCAGTTGCAGTAATGTGGGCAGAATCGTGCGCACAAAAGATTTGACTGATGAATCATACAGAAGGAAAAAGTGAAAAGAGGGGCTTTGGCAAAAGGCTGCCAAAGCACCCCAAATTACTAGGCTATTCTCGGCACGGAAATAGAGGAAGTATCAGTTTATAGACTCTCAGTCTAATTGGCTCTTGTTTTCGCGTAGTCTGCGAAAAGCACCAGATGTTGAGGCAGCTTCCTTGATCAAATGATCCTATTTTCGTTCCCACTCAACATACCACGTGATGCATGTTATGGAAACAGGTCAATCAGAATGCTTACATGCTTCCTGGACAAAATGGATGGAGCTCGTGTTGCATCCGGTTGCGATGGAAACAGACATACTTCACGTTAGATATGGATGTTCCTATAATTAGTATACGGACTCTCCTGTATACGGTACCAAAGGTGTAATCATTATTGCGGTCAGAGACGAGATCTTCCCTTTGAGAAACCCCGCTGGCTCTTACCTATATGCACGACCCTTCTCTGCTCATTGCTTGACTGTGCTGTATTGCTACTATACCCCCCGTAATTATGTGCACCAACTGCTTATTGCTAAATCGACCCAGTCCTCTTCACCATCAGCCTCATCCTGTCCGCAATATTATAATAATTTCTTGTCCGCTACCAACTTGGAATCCTCTACCTCCCTTCTCAATTTCTCTCAAGTCTCCTCCTCGGTTCCGAGTACGTATGATGATGTCACTGTAACCTACGTAATCCATTAAAAACTATAACTATACAGTTCGACGTAATTGGCTTGTACAATCGACAGTAAAATAATATTTTTCGTATTCCATCTTGCATTTGATTATTATCTGAAACGGCCAATTGTTTAGTAAAATAAAATTTAATTACTGAAGGACACTGACATTAATTAATGAAGTACAGTAGTTGTAATTAATGTCTGCTTGATTTCTGAGACAAGTAGTGTGGAGCCACCCCACTGGCTTGGCGTAGTTACCCGAAAAGTCTGGACAACTTCTCTTCCTTCCGGGCTGACAGCATGGAGCCCAAAAAGTTATTCTGATTTTCTATTCCAGCCCTATACAGCCATACAAGTTCTAATTTATTTACAAAACAAGTCAAAAGTGAATGTGGAACAGTGTTTATAAATGATCCGCTCTCAGCGAAAGGCTCTTTTTAAAAAACATGCAATTTTTAGTCCATGGTTAAATAGCGAAAAAAATTAGGTAAAAAGTTTTTAAAATTCATTATAAGATTTAGACGAAATGTGAGGCTATCCTTTCCTATTCCTGTAGATTGCGGCGTTTCGCGGGATAGTTTTCCTTCATACTGGTACAGTTTTGCTTTTAGGATATAGGAATTGGTGTACAGTGCAACTCAGCCATCCACAAATTGCTTTAGTTATTGTTTTGGAATGTAGTAGGAAGGAGGTTAAATTATGATTCTGCCTTTACAAGTGAGCTAACCTAGATTACCAATAATTGCGCAGGTTAATAAACTAATCAATAAAACTCCACAGAAATTAAAGAGCTGAGTGTGCTGTAATGCTATAGATGATGTATGCTTTAACTCATAGATAACTTACTAATCATAAGTTATGAGATAGCGATTTTCAATTAATCCTTCTGGCAGTATGCACTGTAAGCATCGACCTGGCTACATGCTTCACCCACTCCTTGGCCACAGCACTATAGCGATACCTTATGTGCATTTTATTGGACATCTATTGCCGGTGTATTGGGCATGCTTTCGTTATCAGTTACCACACAAAAAAAATGAGGCACGGGGTAATATTAGGAAGCCAATATATCTGGTAGCATATTATTTAGCAATTTGTATTCTATAGAGTTTCACCAAAATAGTTAATATGGGTTATGGAAAGGCATGTAGGCCTTTGGTAACAGCTTCAAAATAAATAAAGAGCTGCAATGAAGAACGATAAAAAGTTATTCATTTGCCTGATTTCGAGGTACGAGGTGCTTGAATCAAGTTTGAAGATTGATGGCTCCTTAAGGGATAATTTTTTTTTCTTTTTAAACATTTCTGTAGGGGACTGAACTTCTCGAGCAGAAACCCGACTTGACCATGTGTCACGGATTCATTATGCAGTGTCTAACACAATTTCTACCAAAACGTGACTATGATCGCTGTGAATTCAGGTCTTCAAATAATGTAACTGATTTTATTGTAGAATGTCTAGAATAACACTTGCTAAAATAATAATTAATACAACACTAACTTGTTGCTCTTGGGAGGCATTTCAAGGAATTCAGTAATGCAGTTATACCGTGAATTATTTAATACATTGTATTGATGACAAAACGGTTGTGACGTGAAACCACGAGTAGCAGAAATTGCTACTGTAACGTGAAGCCATGTAAGCTGCTATGTTAGCTCCGGACACGGTGAACAATTTCAGATTTTGTTACACAGGGTGTTTCATTATTTTAATTATTGTTCGGTCAAACTTTTAGGGTGAACTCTGGGGTACCTGAGGATCACTTTGTGTAGAGGTGTCAACTTGTCTCGTTACCGACATAACGGGCTTCAAACACCAGTTTGAAAAAACGTATATCCAGGCAGATTATCGTCACTATACCAGCAAAATTAAAATACAAAATGGAGGTATTGCCGCAAATAAATTTACCATGCCATCTCATTCGATGTCGAGCCAATGGAAATGTACCAGACTGTCGCTGCGCAATAGGATTTGGTACACTGCACTCTTTGATTAAAGCTAATTATCTGAGTTACGAGGCTGCAGAGACCAAATGAGACCTCTGTATAAAGTGATTCACTAGTTCCCACGAGTTCACCCGAGCAGTTTGTCTTAATCATTATGAAACATATATACAGGCCATATACAGCGAAGCAGTTAGTTTGCCAGAAACCACTCCTCACAATCTGGCGTTTGTACGGGATACAACTGTGAAAATATGTGCGCAGTCGACATATTATCCACATCGTAATCCACACTTGATCACTGCCAACTATATTGTAGTTTCGCCTGACTGCCCATACGATCACAATGCTTCAATAAACTGACTATACCGTGTGTTTGTCTTCCGGTGGTAAACAACAATATAAGTCCTGATTCCCTTCCCTCCCCTTCTCCTCCAATCCAAAGTATCGGTGTGACGGTGTCAGGATTGAATTAGATGGCCCTCCCTCCCCCAACTCCTCTAGTTGGCTACGTCTGAAAAGCTTTCCTGTGGATGGAGGCGCCGGTGTTTACTCGAGTCACGATGCAAGGATAATGAGAAACCGGGGCAGCATAAAACACCAGGCATGGCCCGGGGCAAATTGAGCCCAGGCACGGAACTCGCCCCAAATCACCCAGCTCCTTCCTCCCCTACACAGTAAAAAGCCAGCCAGCTCGCCAGCAGGCTTTACTACCATGGCACCATACACTATCCTGCATGCGTATAAAACACTCAATCTGTGGCCTGCCACTCTCACCTTTTTACGATTTTACTCGCACCATCAGCATTGTTATACCTGTTGCAGATTTTATTCTTCTCCATATACACAACCACGGATTCTACCATATAGTTATAATACCATTATATAGCTACTAATGCCAATTGCGATAATTCGTACCCAACAATTCACCCAAATTTTTGACTCTCTCTGGCACTTTCTGCAAATCCATCACATAGGACACGCACGTGGCAACGTGATTAATTACACGGCCATTTGCGGCAGTTACCAATTCCCAAGTGTTAAGTCAGACCGAGTGATATTAATGAGTCTCCCTTGCGCCTCTCCTGGTCCGGATCTGCATACCACATACGATACAAGCAGTGTCGATGTACTCGATCTGTGCCCAGCCAACTTGTCAAGCCAAGCGCAGTTTGGGGGGAGGGGGGGATGAGAGGGAATTGCCTCCAGCTCCCCCAAACCAATCCCCCAGAAACTAAGAGCTGGGCCCCAAAATGTCTCCTCCCCCACTTCCTGAGGCCACCAAGCCACTCTCCTGATTGCGTTTATTTTTGTCGTCCAAAAGCTGACGGATTCAATTATGCCACGGCAATTAGATTGACAGGAAAACGGAATGGGGGGAGGGGGGGGGGAAGGAGGGTTGGGTGGGCTGCATGGCGGTGTGGAGCCCAAATTTCCTGGATTTGCCTCAAAACGGTGCCGACGAGGGCCATTTCACATCCGAGATTACCCCCATGGATGCACGACTTGTGATTGTCGCGTACAAAGGGGACATAATATGGTCTCGATAATGAGGATTTTACATCAGGCTGTCTCTCGGAATTGGTTAGTCAGCAAGACAGGTTACTAACACTATACCGGTGTGTATGTAAAAAGTGCAACCAACATATCTTTCCAACTGTTGCCGAAGTTATATACATGTGCTCTGTGCACAACCCCCCAAAAAAAGTTTCACGTTCAGTTAAACGCACCCCTACAACAATACGCACTCAGTGAAATGATTTGCAGGCTCCCATATCACGCTCCCTCTCACATAGTTACAAATTGAAACCCTACCTTTTATAGGGCGATTATTGCCGGAAGACCTAGCACAACATGTCATGCCAACGACGGTTAGCAACAATTTTTAAACCGAACTATCCATACCCACTTCACCCAATAAAATAAAAATTATTTACAATCTTGTTTATTTCAAATGTATCTGTGTTTTTCTCAAGTTTCCCTGTATACGGACATGCCCATAAATATTCATATGCAAATTAGTATCCGCGTCACATTCCTGGCCATCCATACCATACCAATAGATAGCAGCACCAGTCTATCTAGGCATGAAAGCGCTTGAAGCCCATGAGTTTGCACCCAACCCACACCCCAACCAGAGCCATTGTTACAGGCCATTCTCCACATAACAGCGCAACAATGTTGAAAGTGAGTCATGTCCTGCACAACTTGTCCGTAGCTAGGCCAGCCATCCAAAAGCAGCGCCTAGAGACAGAATTAAAGAGCAGTTTATATTCGGGCCTCACCTGTCGTCGCGAGTCTTCCTTCCCCTAGGCCCAATCAAATACAGGCGAGACGGAACACTGTTCCATTGAAACGTGAGACAACTAGAAACGAGACAAGGGAAGAAGAAGAGGAGGAGGAAGGAGGAGGAAGGAGAAAGAAAGAAAGAAAGGAAGAGCCGCCTGGCTGGGAATGAGATTTCATTTCCTGCACCTCGGGACTCGCCCATTTACGTCTCCCTTCTGTCGAAAATATTGAGCTCTCTAATAGAATGGGGAATTAGGAGTGTTACCTTTTTTTGTGGAGAAAGGAGTTATCGTAATTAGACTCGGATTCTACGGACCGCTTAATATTCCGCTGGCAAACTCTGAAGAGTTGTTGTGCTTGTTGATACCGCCCGATGCGTTTACTCGCTGTTAATTCCACCTGCTGTCGCTTGCTAACTTTCCGCAGGTAGAGTGGGGAAGGAGGGGAAGGCGGGGGAGTGTGGCGCAGATTGGGAAAATGGGTTTGTCAGCTCAGCCTCGGGGTAGTTACGAAGCACGACAATTGAAACTATGAGCTCGAAAAGGGCTGACGTGCATAAGGACTCTCAGACGGAGACGGAATAAATTTGTTGCATGATGCTTACCGGCATTGTTGATGTCGATGTTCCTAATTGGCTCTGACGATGATTTCATTCTGACCAAGTGTGTCAACATATTCAGTATTTTCCGGAAATATCCTGGCATGTTGGGGGTATCAGCATGGACTGTGTGTCATAGGTGACAAAGTACAGTGACGGAGTCGATTCGTTCCGCAAAAATTCCACGTACTGTAAACTTAAAACAATTTCTCAAAACATTTATTGGCAGTTGCCAAAGTGACCATGATCTGCTGGCCGCCATAACAATATCTGATTTAAACACATTGCACAAACTTGTCACCTTCAAAAACAGCTGAAATCATACAAACAGCCATATTCGTCTACAGAGGGAAAGCGTCGAAAAGTTAAGTCAGGTGACCCACATTCGTGGCCTATTCAGGTGTAACCGAGGCGTATTCCGGACCTGATCCTTTCGCGTATATATGCTGGGTAAAAACTCAATTCCATCTTACAATAATACCTGTAAGAGAAGTGAATGGGGTGGGGAAAATGAGGTTTCGATCATCCCCCCCCCCACGACGCCCGCATCTATACTGTACAGTATACAGTATATCTATAGCACTGCTTCCTGATTCCACATCTATTCTGGTAGCCAATGGGTGTGACGTATACCTTCACCATTAAATTAAAACTAAAAATACTGTAATTACACTCGAGGTTTGCTACAGCATGGCCAGAATGATAGCAGATGCAGGCAGTCAACACCACTGACGCCTGCGCTCTGTGCACTGCTGCAACACAAGAGAGGCTGTTGGGTTGCCTCCCGGGACAGGATGAATATAGGACCAATATATTCTTACTGCAACCTGGTGCAAGAAGGTGTCTACGAAAAAAAATGCTGTAATAAAAGCTCCTCCTCCTAAAGATGTTCTGATACCACTCACATGCTATACACGTGGTAGGGGTTTCATGAAAAATTAAAGTCATAGCCAAATCCTTTGACTTCACAAAAGTCTGTTGTATTTATCCGTAATACGTAGGAAAGTGCTGTGCATCAAGACCATTTACATTCTTTCATACATACAAATGATAATACAGTATTTGTAATGTATAATAATATGTATATACATATAATTAATAATTATTAAAACGGATTTCATCGGACCGAGGATTCAAGGATTAAGCTACCGTATAGATTTGACTTAAACAAAAAATTCGTGGGAAAAAATCATTGGGGGCTCACAAATCATTTCAGATAGTTCTAATAATAAAATATAGACCATTAAAGATGTTTCACTTTTATACACATGTTCATTACAAGCTCACCTGAACGTGGACATACTTTCAATACGTCCAATAGGGGCTTTTACACAGTATAGCCTACTCAATTTCCCATCAGTATAATTACTCTTACCACTGACGTGTAATTTTACTATAAAATTACACGTCAGGCATTCTGCATGCAATATAAACTGATAAATGATTTACATGCTACACTGCAATTGTCATTTAAAATAAATAATAATACGCAAACACTATAGTATGGTTTATTCAAACCTACTGTGATATATGACAACCCGTTATTGCCAACTTCATTTATTATTGTATATAGACACGCTTTTCTGTGTTATTACCCTGCAACATGATACAGGCAACAATAAACTCTCTCTGCACCAGCTACAAATAAATAGGCGAAATATTTGCGCATGTACAGGGTGTCCTCCTCGCTACTTTACCCGTAATTTCTTTAATAACTTAAATAAATAACATTAAAGAAATGACGGGTAAAGTAGCGAATGGGACACTGTAGTACGAGGACAGAATGGGGGTGGGAGGGAGGAAAACAGTGGGGTCAATGGTTTCCATGTCTGAAAACATGACTTCGATCCCCGGGTCGGGAGCTAACAACGGGTTCTCTCCGTGCTAGTGCGAATTTGCTCAAATGTTTCTATTACTTACTTGTGACATCCACAATATTCAACATCACCAGTAAGCAAACTAATCAAGTCATAAAGCATTGCCGTTTCTTTGATTCTGGACAATAAGGCGACAGGTGGTCCCCAGGATGATAAATAAATCATGTGTCCAAATAACATTAGAGCACTAGGAATGTTTTTGACGCCTCATCCTTGTTTAATACAGCCTGAGCAGCCATGCACTTATTCAGCTTCAACCTTATCGCAGCCCTCGGAGTAAGAAACAGAAAAGTCTGGCGCAGGAGGAAATCCAGCCCATTTGTAAAGACTTGTGACATCAAATGTAGCAAATCATCTAGTAGGACGTGAAGCAAAAGTGAATCTGACATGGGGCGTATATGCCACAAAGGCCCGGGTCATTAAACCGGGGTCTCTCCAAAAAAAAAGACACTTCAACTCATCCATCACTTCCGCCCAACTAAGTGCGTTAATAATGCGCGCCAGATGCCGGAATGAAATTCAGAAAGGGAATCGATTATAAGATTCCCCTTGTGCATTGTGTAAAGCGCTTGACTGTTGACCCCAGCTAGCTTTGCCGATTGATTATTACAATACAGGTAGGTATCTCCTAGCAACAATAGAAAATATACAGTAATTACAAAAATGCATTTAAAACAAAATACACATTAAAAATTGCATAGTCAGCTGACAATATTTTAGATAGTTTTACTCGTGGAGAGAATGTCGACTGAATTGATTATAATGGCAAATGACTTGTGGCCAATGGTACGACAACAATGGGTGAGTCAAGGACACGATGATGTGATGTCGCGCGACGTTTACCTGACCTCTGATTTCAGGTCGCAACGCCTCCGAGACGTCATTTTGCTAAGTAGTTCATTACGTGACATAACCGTCACTTAGTTGCACTGCTCTCCTCGGTTACGTGACAACGCGGCTCAAGATGGGCGGAACAACATGTCTTGGGGATTCAGGACTTCATCCAATTAATGGGCTTAATTATTTCCACAATAGAGGTTCAATATTGCTTGCTTATACGCATATGCCATTAGAAAACTTTCGTGTTAGTACACGCTTCAATGACACAATAATAATAATAATAATAATAATAATAATAATAATAATAATAATAATAATAATAATAATAAATAAATAACAACAACAACAACACAATCAAACCTTCAAACAAATTTTCTCCCCAAAGGATGCAATTTCCCTGGTATAGAACCGGATCTAGCTTTGCTACACTGTACATATAATATCTACTTGACAAATCTGAAGTAGCGTAATATGTATGGTGATTTTGATAAGACTTGGCAACAAAAAGCGTCCTTCTTGAACAATCGGAAAATAAGGCGAAAGCCCCTTCCTGACATAGAAGCGAGGCTGAATTCTTGGTGGTCGTTTTGAGCTCCGACAGTTGTGAAATTGGGTCTGAATAGGTCTTAATTACTCGCGGCAAGTACAGACCGTGCCTGTAGAGGATTACAATCAGAGGAGCCAAGGAACCACAAAGAGAGCTTACCAGGAACTTTTGGCAGAACCGCCCGGGTTCCTTCCGCAGGGAAAGAAACGTCATTGACGCATTCTTCCGACGGAATTATTTTGCAGAGTTTTACAGGCTTCTCAAGTATAGCTAGGTCTACACATTGTATTTGTAAGCCTGTACATCAGGCACTTTTGCATATTGTTTTACTGTATATTTTGTGGCTCTCTAGCCAGAATGTATCGCTAGCCCTCGGCAATCTATAAGGTTTTTAACTTTAAAAAACTGTGCTATATCTGGTGTGTCAATATCCACTCAAAATTGGCACAATGCAGCTTACACTATACAATTCTCTGATATTTTGTTTCTAGTTCAAATTGTGCTTGCCATTGTTTCTATACTTCATGCCAAGCTCCTTTGCAACGTTTACAGTGCATTCAATGACACGAAGACAGCCGTGCATTATTAACGACTATAGTGAGAGAATTACTCCACAAGCATCTGAATGAAATAACTTACATGTAACTGCATTAATGGGAAACGCTGAGATGAGAAAAACGCTCAATACTGCTTCATTCATAAAGGCGAAGAGAACTGGAATATTATAACCATGTTCTATCAAATGCGACGTGCAATTCGTATTTTTGTGAATTATTGACGGATAATAATTCACGTATATGGCATTGTGTTTTGCTTTACACAGTATGATGCCTCAGGATAAGCGCGAACAAAAGGTATGCTTCTGACAACAACAGGTTCTGTAGCAATACGAACACAAAAAATGTCGTGCTTGTGAGCCTTTCAAGATGCAAACCACATTATTTTGGAAGTACAGTACACCATGAACTACAGCATTGATTGGGTGCGGTTACAATGTGTCACAAACAATCAAGACAAAAGATGGTCTGAAGCAATGTTTCAGCTGCCATTTTGACCATATATTCACTGCCATGATTATATGTCTCTATATGGGGCAGGAATGGTAGTTGAACCGGCAAATGAAGTCTTAAAATCGTGCTAGATCCAATTGGGTTTCCGAAACAAAGAGCAGCATCCTACTTGGTGGGTTATGCAGAAAACATGAGGCTGGGCGGTGGAATGAGCTGAGGCAGATGGACGCAAAGTGTAGCACGGGATAATTAGAAGGGACGGTAATTGTTCGTAAAGGCGGACCACTGGATGAGTAGGACAAGTTGCGCAGGCCCCGCATGATTTTATATGGGTGTTATTTTATTCATGCGTGTGCAAGGGGTTTTTCAAGTATGGTCCGCCCACGCCTTATGAGGCCCGGGAAGGCTGTAACAAACTAATTCGACATGCTGTAAAATCGGCAGAGAAAAACCTGAGCGGCGCCAAGGGAAATTCATAGGCCAATCCTTCTCAGATAACTCGCGGTTATTAGGCTGTTTCCATTTAGTATGAAAACGGACGCTGGACCAGATCGATCGTACTGGGGAAGACCGGCTGCTGCTAGTATTATTCATGAAGGCAGATGTCGCGATACATGGGGACACATGTTGGCCGTCACAACGCCACATTTGACCAGCGTACTGCACGGATGAATCAGGCTCTGCAGCTTGAATGTACCGCTATTTCTATTAACCTTTTAGTCATTCCTTCACCTGGATTCCGTCACTGATATTATTGAGAGACATTTTTTTTTCTTATATCGTCTGACTTTTAGGGCCAGTTGTATGAACGAAAATTAAGCAGAGTCTATTTCAATTTATATTTTTGTTTTTCTATGGAAATTTACTAGTAGTTTGCACTTTCTCATCGGACCTTAGTTATACGTTAGGAAATTCCCCGCCCCATCCTGTTTATCAGCAGCCACCCCATATGCGCAAATATGTACGTACAAAAAATACACACGTTTGGACAAGGAAAAACAGGGGTGCCGCCAGGGATGCCCTCGACAGGGGGTCAACCCTTTGCCGCCTGCCGCCCTACACCAAAGCTAGCCCCTACCCGCTCCTATACCTACCAGGTGTCACCTGTAATAGGGTAAGGCCCTAACGATACGTCAACCTGATAACCAACATAAGGCATAATCTAATAATGTTAATGGCATTAAAGGTATGTCAGCTTTATTAATTACTATTACAGCACGACGATATTTGGTGAAAAGTTGTCCGACCAAGCCACTGATAAAATTTCGTATAAGATGTGTAATGAAAAGTCAAAGCGTCGGTCACGAATCCAAGGGGTTTACAGACCCGGAACTCAATCAACAAGGTGCGGTGGTCCAGAAAAAGGGAGGAAATCAGGGTGTGCAAAGCAGGGCCCAGGGTGCACACAGGCAGCAGTCAGATAATTCTAATCGAGGCAGGGAGGCCCCAGTAATGCGAGTCAAACCGGATTTTGGAGTGGATCTGGCTTTTGTTGGAGGAAGTCGGGCAGGAATCTCCTTTGCTGACTTGCTCACTTGAGCGAGGCAGGAGAAGGCCATTAGACACGTCTTCCTCTTAGAAACCCCCCTACTTTTGGACCCGAATTACCGCTGCCGCCACCTGCGCTTGTCGAGAACTCTGCAGAAGACATGGATCCTGCCTATATAACCATCCCAGCCTCCACTTTGTTTTTACACTGCTTCAACACCAGATTAATGGTGATCTGCCATTCTTCACCAGTCGGAACAGACACTATTTCTCACCTGCCCGGTTGCAAATTGCACTGGTCGCCACTTTACTCTCCTTCAGCAGAATTAATTGCCCGGATAGAGAAGGGGCAGGAGGGTTGGGAGTGGAGGGGGTGGGGATCCGGAAACTCAGCGCTAGATAACGTTCACAGGAATTAGGTTTTTGGCGGGCAACAGGAACAGCACGGGTGGGACACAGTCTGCTACCGCATTCTTGGTTATTTGTCTTGTCCTGTAAGTTATGGGCGAATCTGTCATGAAATGTGATAGAGTATGGGCGTATATATATCCATGGGGCTGCAGGATCGACCAGCTTTGAAAAAAAATTAAGCATGCCCCACAGAGTAGCCTAGGTGCACCCTTGTTATGAATGTGTAAAAGAATCCAAGGGAGTACGCCAGGCCCTCTGACACCACTAATTTCTTGTATTTTTGGTGAATAAGTTAGGGACTGGAGGGGATTAGAGCCTCAAAAAAACTGCACCCCTGCTGGCAACGATGCAAGACAAACAGACCACAGCTTAAGCAAATATCTGTAAAACTTTAGGTTCATTCTGTACATGTACTATCGTTATCCAATCACGATTATAATTCAGCAAATTTGCTAATGAGGACTAGTTACCATTTTTCTACCATTAGCTGCTCATACATCACAGCACTCAATTAATATGAATAACTGCCGCCTGTCCCATACATCAACTCACCAGGACTGGTAATATCAGTTTGCAGTCTAGATAGCAATATCGAAGCTTCAAAGGAACTGCACCGATCTTCCCAGGCCCGTTATTTTGGTCCCAGGCAGCACAATACACCTGCCCATTTGCCATGGAAACGCAAGCTCCCCAATGCGATCCTCTTACCCAGGTAGCAAACGAGCAAAAGTCCCGTGCCTTCACCCGTGGCTTTGCTCTTTTCAGAGTTCGGAGACACCGTTTTGGTCCCCGACTACGAGTTCCCAATACAAACGGGATGAGCTCTTTCCTCATTGTAACCGAACGGATCCTCTTCAGTGTCGGATCAAGCCTCTCTTGTATAACATCCGCTTGGAACGAAGGTCGACTCTTCTGCAATAGCTTCAACCATCCCTCTCTAAACCGTGCAAAAAAATAACAGCTGATTTTGTACTGTTGCAATATGCCATCTGATTACTGCGCCTAATTAAGCAGCCTCAATTACTACGCAGCACTGAGCACTGGTTACGCGGGTTTTTTTTTTTCCACGGTAGCATATAACCGTCATGTCCCAGGTGTCACATTGTTGGGGTGAGGGAGGGGGATGTTCAGTTGTTCACATTGGTTCAAAATAGTTAGGCAAGCAAGAATAGATGAATGGCGTAATGCAACAGCGGGTGCAAGGTCGGAATTTGCATTTCAGATGTGCACTTTCATGCGCACGCGGTACAAACAAGGCCATCTTCGCCATAAGTAACGTAACACATTGCGAAAGAAGGTGTCACGTACGTGGACAAGTTCAATATTCAAATCATGCTGTGTACTAAAAATGTCATGCAGTTGACTATATTCTGGCTGGAACGCCAGTGGAGAACATGGGTTTAACACGCAAAAAAAAATATATATCATCGTTTGATGTGGAGTTGACACCTTTTGCATAAAAGACGAGGTTGTGCATGCTGCAGAATTCACAGCAACTACAGTTTGGTGAACCGTGCTTTAAATATGGCAGAAAAACAAAGTGTCATAGAGCGTGACGAACTCGCTCCTTCTAAATATGGCCCTGACATTTGTGCAGTACGCCTCACAGGATATCGTACATATAGCCAAGTCCAAGGCTAGAGTTATTTTAGTACAGGCCTTTTTTGACGTCACTTAGCACAGGGTAGCCATGGCGTGAATGGAGATTATTACACCCGCCAAGTTGTTGCATGCACTGTGAAAAGGATGTCTTCCGTTGGCACAGCCATATACGATATGAATAGTCTGCTATAGTCAACATAAACAGCTAGAAAGCTGAGGTACTGTTCATAGTGTCCCCAACGGCACTTAAATTAACGTTAATTGCGCATAGCTTGCCTTTTTCATGCCGGGAGGTGATTAAATATGCGCGAGAGCAACTAAACGCTTAAAAACTCATTTGATGAGCCCGAACAAAAACTTGCAGAATAGTGAACGGATCGTTCACTTTTATGATTCAAATGGGCCATGTCTTGCATTTTGAATTCTTAAAAGACACCCCCCAAAAATCACCACAGAATATACGTACATAGACACCCAGTACTTCTCGCTCTTACAAGACAGGCGATGACTCGGTGGCATAGTGATTTAGTCCATGCCATACCGTTCTGCTGAGGTCCCGAGTTCGTTTACCAGAGAGGGCAGGGGAATTTCTCGCGGGGGGAAAAAAAGTTGCAGGCCTACTTCGATGTTCTTCGTGTTAACGTGGTGAGGTCTCCTAAGAACTTACAGGCCTATTTCTTGATATCCCGTTGTTGTTGTTGTTATTGTCTCTCTACAGCTCCCAGATTCAATAAAATATTGCACATGCAACATGTTATTTCACCACCATGTACACACTATACAAATTTCCATAATTATGCGGTGGCGTAACATGTATGCGCTGCATTTTCAGCAAAGTAATCAATGTGTAAGTATATATAGGGTGATGCAGAACTACAGGTCAACCTCCTATAGAGTCCGTGTTGGCCCGGTGCAAGTCTAAAATGCAGAGGTGAGAAATGTTGAACACCTAATCGTTGACAACGGAGACGACGATGACCGAGACGCATGGCACGGAATATGCTCGGGGCTTATTCGTGCATTAAAACTTGTCAGCACCACTAGAATTTCATGCCTCCAATAAAACGCCCTTCACTGAATAGACTATACTTCGCCAAACACTGTGGTTCTACAGGATATGCCTCTCTTCCCGAAGCCTTCCCAATACTGAATCCCTTACACAACGGATTTGCATTGCTAATACATGTGTAGGCAAGTGTTTAGGGCTTTAATGACCTGCCGTTCTTTAAATAGATCAAGGAAGAAAGTCCATTGTTGCTCTAGTAAGTAATACCACATTTTGCACGAGGTATGTACCGGTAGAATGCAATATAGGTACTCGTTTTTCAACACTGTCCTCTTTGTAGTATAAGCATCTGACTGGTACACATACCATATTTACTTTTCTCCGCAAAACTAATAGTAAATTTACGATTATACATACGCTGATTATAATAAGCCATTTCCCTTGTAATCAAAACTGAATGATTATAATTGTCGAGGCGAATAACAGTTATTTCCTTCATCATGATGCATCCGAGTAACTCGCAATTATAAACACAAAGCGATGAACTGTCACCCACATATGCAGGGTGGTCAAAAGTAAGTGACGACCCAGTATATTATTATGATAGCCTACTGCTAATAACAGTGTATGTTGAAAACTGCCATATACTGCACATCATATACAATCACGTGTGCAAAATGGAGCTCATGAAAGCAATTGTCACCGGCAAAACCAACTACAGTATACCGCAGCTCATGTTACAAAAGCAGGTTGTCATGGAATGAAAGTCATATTTCAGCAAAAAAAAAAAACTATACACGCAAGCTTTAATAATAATTCCTTCCAAGCTGCATGCACGTAACACTGTCTACCCAAAATAATAGACGCTCTCCCCCATTCATCAAAGCAATGTTATTAAAATTTAGCACGAGTGGGGTCATAATAGTCATGAATGGATCATAGTCAGATATATCCTAGAGTTCGCATTGTCCTTAGTCCCTGAAACAGAATTTGCCTACTTCCGCCTGCTGTACAGAATCATATTTTGACATGCATCGCAGTATATGTAGGCTATAGTAAAAGACATATAAGCATCATACCGTCATTATACTTCACGGTATGCAAGAAAGACTTGGTTACAAGCCGCATGTTTCATTTCCCAGAAATTCTTCCCCATTCATCGAAAGCACAGTATTCGCAATATTGCATGAGTCCAGCAGCCATGAATGAATCAGCTCGGAGGGATCCTACTCCCAGTCAAATTAGTTCTGAAACTGCATTAACCCAGACAGTTGTACAAGTTCGCCAACGAGCAATCAATTGCTCACCTACAAAGGCAAAACGGGCCACCTTTGATGCGGTGTTGGTCTATTTTTCAACAGACCCAAGCATGGCGTCCTCCCCGCTCCAAAAGTGGGGAGCAGGAGGGGGAAGGTGGTGGGCAGACAAGATGGCGGCGGGTTCAAGATGAATGAGGTCGGTGCCGCGGTTGTCGGGAAACTGCTTCCATTAGACGCTTCCACAATGCAATAGAGCAAATCGAACTTCCTTCGACTGGTTTTTATTCCAAGGATGGGACCATATAGGGGAGGGTCATCGGGGGGCGGCCATTTTGAGCAGAGAGTCCCGGGGTCATTTATTCTCATTTGACACGGAGAGCTGGCCTCGATTGGAGCCCAATGAGAGACCTTGTGGGGGCCGGAGGAGAATCGCCTACTTCCTGCTCCCATTTCTTTCTATTCCTCATGCAAGGACGTCCTGGTACAGCCAAGTGACCCTCACCCTAAAACAAAGACGATCAGAAATCCTAGACAATTTAGGAATCAATAATTTATTACGATTTGTGTCGCCAGGGACCCACTTGTGCAACCAACCGATACCGACAACGGAGGACATTCGAGCAAAAAAATTCTGCGACATTCTGCTGACCACTTTGCCCCTAAATGCCCCAATATTGGCCCCCCAAAATCCGTTTCTTCAGTAAAAAAATCCGAAAAAAAAAATCATCACTGTTCAGTCAGGACTGCACAAGGTTCACCCGATCTGGAGTGACCCTCACCCTAAAGCGACCAAGACGATCAACAATGCGAACGATTTTCTGGATGGAGGATAGGAGGAAGAGGGAGGGGGGGGGGGTCGAATAAAATAATCTGGCGGCAACCGAGGAATGCAATTTCCCCCCAGTAGCTTGCATTGGCAGTGCTTCCATAAATTAGAACCGGTTGACCGCGTCTTACTCCGCCGGAAGATCAATGAGCCAACAGCCCAGCACGAACAGACCTACAAGCTAATAAATTGTGGTCTATCCCTACTTGCACTCCCCCGCCACCCCCTACCCCCCTACCCCCTTCCAATCCTTTCGATCCAGGCTGTCTTCCACCAACACGGTTGCGGAACTGAAAATCCGTGGGGGTCAGCCAGTTTGGGGGCTCAAACCCACCTTAGGTTTCCACTAGAACACGGCCCAAAAAGGGCTAGGGGTGACGTGGGAGTGGTGTTCCTTTGGTTGTCCTAAATCCCTTGCCGCAGACGTTGATTTGCAGACGGACTTTGTTCACAGATTGGATGCCTAACTATATCGCATTCGAGCCCTACAGATACAGCGGGTATCAAGTCATAAGTTTGACTATCCAAGTATTCCAATAATCAGGTCTTAGGTTGTATAAGTTTCATATCAATGTGGCACATTTTCGTTGTAAAATTATTTTAACCGTGAGGATTTTTTCTATATAAAATTGTATATAACTTACTAAACGAATAATCAGCATGAGTATCACCAGTTTCAATATGGTCGATCAAGAGCACAATAATGTTTAAATGGTGAGATTCCTAGGCAGCGCCATGTGAAGCTGATCTGTTCCCTAGCGTCGCCAGTGACGGTCGGATGAAGCAGCGAGAACCCATCCCATAGTTACCGTATAAGCGTATCCGGACTAAAGAGGCTTGCAGTGGATCGCATTATTATAGGCTATGACTGACACAAGTTGCGTTTGGTGGAGCATGGCGCCTATACACTCAAGATATACTGTATTTGACAGAAAAAAGGGACAGATCCTTCGTCTCATGAAACTGGACAGACTGTCTATAGTGCATGTACTGTACAGTGTATACCCAACTACCGCACATTTGGACAAGAGGCAAATCTGGACTCATCTGTATTACCCCGCAAGAACAAGATCTTCTAAGTTAGATGGCAAATTATAGTGTTTTCCCACAAAGCAACGAATTGAGGCTTGTCATGCATTCTTGCCAAAATAGGCGGTGCAACTGCAGATCCGTATCATAATCATAGTCGCACGGCATAGCTCACAATAATGTACGCATGGGAATGCTCATATCCGTGAAATTGAGTTTATTATGTCTGCGTATTAGTAGAAAAAAAACTTGACGTGGATGAAAAAAAGGGGGGGCTCGCAACCCTATATTGCACGAAACTAAAATCGTGACGAGTTATGACCGTATGGCCGAAAAGCCGCCTTTCCAAACCCTACAAATCAAATCGACTCGGAAAATTCAGCGCCCTGGAAATAGTACTAACATGCGAAATAAAGGAAGATGCGCATCTGACTGTGAAAAGTGAGCGATGAGCACTATGATCACTCTATAGTGCCGGTATGTGTCCTTAGTCCTTACAAAAAAAAAAGAGGGATAAAAAAAGGGAGGGGGGGGGGTCCTGGCTGGATGTGGCCGTTGCTGGAGCAACAACCCCGACTGTTTTTGGCAAAACTTCAAAGAGAGTTTGGGAGAAAATTCTCGGCACTTGCAACAGTCTGAGCTCTTGTTACACCGCACGTCAGTAACTAAACTGGCAATAGCATTTACTGTACAAAATTCCAGCTAACGTTGAAGCGATTTTTTTTTCTTCCCCAGCTTGAAAGCCAGGAGTTCATGGAATATGAAATCCTTCATGCTCACAAAACTATTCAACAGGCTCCTACAGTGTGTGAATAATATCCTTTTGGATATTAGATCAAATGGTGGAATTAACAACGCATGAGAATACAGACCCTGAACTGTAATAATCACACAGTCGTCCAATAATAAATGTATAAGTCATGTGAATAAGCGCAACTTGCAACACAGTACCATACATTTTTATAGTACGAGACTACGAGTCTAGACCCTTTAATAGCCGTCACGTTTAACCGATAATCTGATGAAAAGAGGAGAAAAAGGGAACTCGCTCATGAATCAAATGCTGGTTACTTATTCCGGAAGAAGATTTTTTTTTTTGTTTAATGGGTCTAGCATCAAGAGTGGGCCAATAAGGTGGTGAAGGAATTCCCAATTGGAAATTTGGGAGCTGACTGCACAAAACAAGGGACATGCAGCTTGGCGTTTAGGGTCACGGGAAATAGAAGGGGGGGGGGGGTTGGGTGGGGCCTGTGGGAACAAGCCTCTGCCAACAATTCTCTGCACGCGCCCTGGAATTTTCTCCATGATTCCATTACCAGCCGCCTGCAGGATTGCGTACAAATCCGCTCTTTTAAACTGCTCCTTTTTATATTTTTATTATTCCGGAGGCCTCCTTTTTTTAAACTGCACGGAAGTGAAGGATTTTTGCTGACTTCCAACTCCGAATGAACGCTTCAAGGATCTTTGTGGGAAAGGAAATGAAATAGTAGACTTCTCCGAGATTTCCCAGGGTAATTTATGGGGGGTCGTAATGCAAGCAGGTTTTTGCCGCATGGCCCCTACGCAACAATGCGACAGGCGTTATTGGAGCAAGGCAGAGATATGAGGCGAATTTTGCTTCGGGATTTGCAAATGCTACCATCCAAAGCATACTGCAGCTGAATTGAACAGACGTCGCTCTGGAGTGCATATATTTATTCCATTTCAATCATCATAGTGTGGTACAAACATATCTATCATTATGTATAGAACTTGATTATTAAAGCAGAGGCCCTGATCCACTTCCAATAAAGGCTCAATAAAAAACCGCAACAATATTGGTATGGAATGGCCAAATGTTAAATATGTGAATATGAAAGGATTATAATCAACAAGTATCCCCTAGGTATGTACGAGAATAATAATAATAATAATAATAATAATAATAATAATAATAATAATAATAATAATAATAATAAACTATTGTTGTTAGTCTACTATTATAACTTAATATTATGTGCGACTGCTTATGTGTCATGTTTTACATTTACAGGAAAATGTCGTGGTTACGTATGTTGTCGTCGCCGTTGTAGTCGGTACTTGGCTGAATATTCTTCCTTCACTTCTCCAGATCTCGGACATGACAGTTCTGCTTTGTGATTGTCGTTAAAAAAGGTCGTGGACTATCGAAGAAGGTCCAGTTTGAAAGACATAACAAGAAAAGTTTGGTGTTGAGCGTCTCAGTCTGAGGACTGTAGAATCCAGACTTTCAGAGTGAACTGCTGTACTTCTTCGTAAGTGTTGACTCGCAGTGGGATAAGTCCGGGATACTTTTGACAGCTCCTCTTAGACGTGGACGACCACTTACCCGTAACTCTATGGTATACGACCTACCAAAAAAATAACAAATCTGACCAAATGCGTGTCTAGGACACTTTCTCTAACTTATATACCCGTGTGATCAAGCCAATGTTTCTGAAAATCTCGGCACTTCAAGCTGATCTTCAACAATGTGGAGAGCTCGAGGCCAAAACGACGATGACCGAAGTGCAAGGTATGGGTTATTCTTGGGGGCTTATCCGCCCATATGTGCCAGGATAAGGTAGATGGCGGGTGGCCACGTTTGTCTAAGCGGCAACCAAACGGTCATCATCGTCTACGTAGTTACGGTTTAGGTTTTCGACATTTGTCACCCCCACATTATTAACTTGTATTGGGCCAACGAGTACCATAGAAGGAGACTGACGTGGAGTTCTTAATCACCCTGTATATACTGTATATGCAGTATTGCATAATAGGCCTGTGGCTAAGGTTAAGGTATACAAAGTAGGGTAGTGTTTGCATAACATTGATATTCGAGACAAATCGACGGAATGCCTATTATGAGAGTCTTAAATTACCAATTTAGTGCAGGTGTAATATCCTCCATAAACTGGAGGAAAATGGCGGTCCGCGAAATACTCCATCGTGATCCCAGAAATAATTGGCAGAAGACATAACTCAGCCTAATCCCGATATTATGATACCACATTATGGCAGCAAAATGCCGTAACCGCTCTGATTGTAGCACCGTGTGGCGTGCTCTAACACTCTAACAAGTACTATGTATAATGCCACATAATTTGACAAATTTCGCATCAGGTAACGGGGGAAGAGCAGTTCAACTCCTAGCACTATGCATATCCTTACAGCCTAATCTACACCAAGTACAAGCAACCAAAATACAACTATGACATTCGCGCACCATACTCGCGCATGTGGCTGGGCATATCTGCGCGCGCAGCTAATGCAGCATGTTTGATACGTATATACAGTATAAACGGAGTTATTTACAAAGCCCTATTTTATACCTCCAAAAGCCATTGACTCACAGGCACAATCCTTCTTGGTGAGCTCTGCACAAGAGATACGTCTTTCCATCCAGTCTGCCAAGTCTCCAAGGGCGTTCGCCCCATTTCCGCGTCATTGTTGGCAGAAGACAGAGAACTACTGCCTCAAGTCTCATAGCTCAAAAATTTCAGACCACAAAAAACCCCTCAAATTCATTCTCATAAAAGAACACTCTCATCATTCTCATTATACCATTCCCCTTTCTTCCCCCTTCCAACCTTTTCTCCAACTCCCTCTGAATTGGCGCCAAGTGGTAAATCCCAGCATCCATCCGGCCTTCATTGGAGCTAATGTGAAAATAAAATCAGCATGCTGCCTACATCTCCAACTCCCCCGTATATCAATTTCTAGGGTGAAAAAGGGGGAAGAAAGAAAAAAAAAGAAAAAAAGAATTCCAACTAGAAGGACGTCCCAGAGAATAGATATCGACCTCCCGCCAACTGGCAGCCAACTATGACATGGCAAAAATAATGCAGTCATTGATTTGCAAGTCAATGAAGGCAAACCCTCCTCACCATACACTCGATCTTTCCTTTCCACTTCAGAGTTTCTTTTTCTTGGGAGTACCTACATTTGGTGGCTTATAGTCCAAATTGGAATAACAGACCGTTTTGGAAAAAGCCGGAGTTGCTTTCAATACGAAATCCATCTAACGCAGGATAGAGCGTGCCAGGCAGATTCCTATTAGCAGTCATGCAAGTGAATAACGAGAGTATTGTTATTTTGTTGCGGATCTGGTGGCGAAGCAGGTAGAAGCAAATAGTGTGGCGGTACGCTTCCTAATTTCCTCTCCCAATCCTTTTCACCAATTATCCACGTCAGCTCGCGTCAGCTCGTAATGTGTGCGTTGAATTTTCTCTCTCAAACTCCAAGGGGAACTGCAGAGGTACAGTACCAATCGCTTTAATGCGGAGTAATGAAGCCACAGCATCATGCGTCGGAGAACTGTTAACACCTCCTCATCGAGGATGTTGCAAATATTGTTGACAATGCGGTTAGTTCATACAAATCTGCAATAATGGAATATCTACTTATAAATTAATCAAAATATTAGTTGCTAATATTGGTTTCAAATGGAAACATAACATATGATCTCGACTTGGAAAAATTGATTCAGTCATTGACCTCAGGTGCCATGGGTCATTCTCAATGTAGTAAGGTCGGCTATTCGTTGAGGAATAATATTTTACTCAACCAATATTTTTTATAACCCCTATGAGTAACCGTTGGAAATTAGCTGATTAGTAGTAACAAACTCACATAGTCAAGATAGCTCGATTGCATCGTGAAAATTCGTGTTATTGAATAAAAACAAACGTTAATAAAAAAATTATGCCATTGCCTTTAGGCTTTAGTGTTATACATTGCTTTAGTACTGCTTTTCCTATAGGCATAGGCTAGTTGTGTGTTTAAGCTGATAAAAAAATAACTTCTGCACTGGCGGATAAAATGTACATACTTTTTTTTGGCTCTCTCAACCGAAATGTTTTCCGACTTTTTTGTGTGAAAATGAAAACAAAGCCGACTTCAATCCAGGCAGAAATACTCGTGCTTAAAAACTAGGTCAACTGTTCGGTTCATCACGTAAGCTTATGAATATTTACACAAATAGCGGTCCATTTTTGTATGCATTAATAGGTTCATGCGCCTAGCCAAGCTCCATTTGAACTGTGTTTCAATAACGTTACAAAGTGATGATTCAGGCACGCGGTCTACAAACAAACAAATAAATTAATCACCACCAACGGCCAATTGGTCATTGTCACTTTGTCCAAATTTGAACTGCGGTTCTCCCAGTTCATTCACTGTTATCCTAGACTTAACACTGTTTGCAAATAGACACAATACGGTGCTGAATTCTATTCATAATATTAGTGCACGCGTAATATGAAAGTACTATTCAAGCAAGGGTAATATAATATTCATAGTGGATGGTAATTACTCTTCAGTTAATAATACCGTAATTATGTAAACACTATTAGCCATGACAATAATTACAGTATAACAATGAAAACATTTACACAGCATTGTTTACACACGTGCTTGGCAGCAATTTATTAATGCAGTTACAGTAGCAGTTCCCTGCAGCATATAACACTGATGTAAGAAACTAATAATTGCGTTCTTTCACAGTAAGCTAATATGAGACACATTTCCACAATAAAAATTAACTACCACTAATGACATTAATATATTACTGTAACAATTACAGTAACAACTGATAAGGTCCACGGGGTGGATTCATCAAATGCCGTAAGCCATTTGCGTCGTAACCATAGTTACTAATGATTAACTAACTACGGTTACGACTGGTTACGACTAAAATTTGACTTACGACTTACGACATTTGATGAATCCATCTGCCCTGCATATTTTCAACGACCCCTTTTCACTAATAGCCCAATCAATTAGCACGACAAAGAGTTCCAAAGAAAACAAATGCATGACTCAAATATGATAGTCACACATTACTTACTGTATACATGCATGTCTCATAGGCTAAATCACTCGTTCATTCACAACTCAAAATACAAACAACGAACTTTAATCTCTGGCACAATAACACAAGTTAATTTCTTTCCGTTATAGGCCTCATCCTAAATCCTATGCAACCCACAATGCTTCTCTTCCTAGCATAGGCATTAGGCAAGCATGACTAGAGGCTTCCATTTTTTATTTTTTTGTGTGCTACCCCCATCCCAACCTCCAGCGTAAACATGGGGGAGATTATTACAAGTAGATGAAATTACATCATCATTACGATAAGGGAAATTAAGTCGAGGCCCGCACACACAGTATAAGGCCCTCGAGGGAATGAAGATGATTGCAGCCCAACATGAAAGCGGGGGACTCAAATCACGCGAGAAGTAATGCAGAGGAAACAGGATCAAAGTTGGCAGCTGAAAAGTGCTGCTGCTTCTATCTTCTTCTCTTTTTTTCACTCCACCCTTTCTCTCTATCCAGGCGGAGATTGTTCTGAGAAATTTGGGTCAAATGTCAGGCCTCAGATAGTGGGATCCAAAGGCCAACCAGGCAGGTTGTCACACCTCAGCTCAAATTATTGGAGGGTCGGTTTCAGTACTCGACTAGGTGGACTGACATGTCACAGTCAAAGGGTAATTAAAACACCGCATAAATATGCAAATGCCCTATAAATGTGAAGGTTCAGTGAAAATAAGTTAGTATAAGTTAACCCAGATATTCCTAATTATTTTTTGTTTAATTTTTACATATTTTTATTTTTATGAACAACTACGCAATGACTTCGTACTGTACAATAAGTGTCCTATACTTAGGACGCCATGCATATTTAAAGCGCGAAACGACTTTGTGCGTCGCTGTCCGGTGTCGAACAACCACAAAACTTCATCTAAAATTCCCCCTGACCTTTTCCACCGCATTTTGTACTCATTAAGTGGTTCCTCCTCCAGGAAGCCTGATACCAAACGTCTAATTTACATCCCTTAACAGAGTGGCTCCCACGCCGCCCCAGCCATCACCCCCTCAGTAGTTTCCCAACGTAATCTGGCCCAACACTCCCCCACAAAACAGCAGACCA
This sequence comes from Catajapyx aquilonaris, assembly GCA_000934665.2. Lineage (NCBI taxonomy): Eukaryota > Metazoa > Arthropoda > Diplura > Dicellurata > Japygidae > Catajapyx > Catajapyx aquilonaris. Next base: position 42,649 of record KZ537998.1, read on the forward strand.
GAAACCCTTGCAACAAAGTTTTCTTTCGCTTACTTTGCATACACGAATCTCTAAGGGAGCACCAACCCTTGGCTTTTCTTGCGCGACTTGTGGCAAAATCAGAGCAGGACCCCGCCATGTCCCACCTCAGCTCAGGAAAATATATTCGTCAGCTGGAGTTGACGCGAAGATCTGGAGAAGCTTGGGCTGCGGTATTCCTCTCCAGTCAGAAATCCCTCGTCCTCCAAAAGTTTGGAGCAGGTGTACGGTACGTGCACTAACGCAATCAAGAAGCTTCATCCCACTGACATTCGGATTTTTCCTCCTTCTTTCTATTTTCTCAGGTTCTCTCTCTCGGCAAATGCCAGCCTGGAGAAAAGTTAGCCCTGGCATTGACACGTGACTTTTAGAGCCAAAAGTCTTCCGGATGAAACATTCCGACCATTAGTCTACGTCAGAGATCTCTTTGTTTAGATCTGCTTTTTTTTGTTGGTTGTGTGTCGCTTTTGGTCCCGATGGGAGGAAAAAGCTCACAATAACAAAGGAGAAGGAAAACCGAAGCAATATCGATTTTTGAGCTATTTTTTGGAAAGAGGTGAAAGGGTGCATGTCAACTGTCGCCAGGTTAGTGCAAGAGCGATGTACAGGCATTTAAATCGTTTGTTGGTGATGCTTGCTGTCCTCATCGATCCTTGCGGTGCCAGTACTTTTGCTGCAGAGTTCAATGATACGGAATTTGAGAGTCAGTAAAACATGAGGATTTGCAGCCAACTTAAACGGTGTGATGCAGTCACAGAGAGACTGTTAATTGGTTAATTAGTACACCTCTGATCTCGCTTCGACTGGACACCTCCAAATTGTCAAAGTGAATACGACCAACCTGTTCTGCAGGACATTTAAAATGACACGTCGGTATAGGCTCATCATCCATGATAGGCTTTTAGCCTCTTACAGGGGACGTTTTAATTGGCCGACTTTATTATTTATCGCCTCATTTTTGATGGACATGCACAACATATTTAACGAGAGAGATATTAACACGGGGGGCTAAGACATGAGTGCGAAAAATCTGCTGCTTAGGCGTTTAGGTTTCCAAATTCTGAATTTACCCAGGTCAAATCCAAGATGACAATCATCCTGACTGGCTTTGGTGTGAGTTTTCCCGGCCACTTCCGAGGCAATCCCGGTATGGTTTTCTTTCAAGAATGGCCAAAGGAGCTTCCTTCCTTTCCTCTCCGGTTATCCCTTGAAATGTGTCGTGCATATAGAAGTGGGCAGCCAGCACTACGAATAAAGTTGGTTGGGCGATGAAAGGCCCTCCGGGTGCCATAACGCCTGATTCCCTGCTTACAAACAACAACAGTACAACACCGTGCCACCTGCAAATGCATGAAATAAGGTATCATCCTACAGGAGACCTGCAAGTATGGCGATTTAGCTTATTCAATATATTGTGGCGGTTGAGTGTCAGGATTAGAAAATGAACGATATACTTCTTGGGTGCTGACACGACCTCGACAAGAACAAGAGTAACGATTGAACAGAAGCATGTTCCGTCCTGAACCCCGGTCCTCTGGGATTATGGGATGAAACGGATGAGAGGGTCGAGATGTCGCGCTTGTGATGAAGGACAGGTTGGTGGAGTCCATTCTTGGCCGAGTTCCTATCCACCCTGATTTTTGGCTAAGAACCTCAGTTGACAGATGTGCTCCATAATCCAGTGCAGATTGCCAGGATGCAAGAATAATTAATCGCTATTTTCATCTCCCCAGGGAATAATGAACGGTACTGTAAGATAATGCATTAGTGATCACGAAAATAACCGCAATCAAACATATCGGATTGGTATACTGCGTGTCACCTTCACCCGGTCAAAGCTATACAAGTAGGACCTGCGGCATATTGTAAATTGGTCTGTCCGGTCAAGTACGTCTGGCTGAAAGAGGTCAGGGACAGTGCAGTATACAGAGTGCAATTGAAAAGTCTCGCTATCGCGACTTCCCGAATGGGCCCCATCCAATTGCCTACTATTTGTTGCTGGAGGCAGAAGGATCCAGAGACAATGGAGCATGAAAATGCGTCGCATAAGTTGCAAGGCTATATAATCCGATAGTTTCACGCACATAGCTTGTTGGGGACAGTTTGCCACTCAGTAAGGAAACACGATGCAAGAATATTATAGGTCGATACATGATGATGATAATAACAACACTGACAGGCTCACCGGCGGTAAAGTTTACAACTCGAAGCCTGCAGCATAATTATTAGCAGCAAAGACTTGCAACAGCTGATAACTTGGATATAAGTCTCGGAAAGTTGGGCTTGTAGAAGGTGGAATGACGTAGCTTGAAATGGGGCCGAAGGAAGCAGCACTTTGCAGGAATTAAGTCGTGCGACCATGCAGTGCCAAACTAAATCTGGATCAACAACCCACAGCTACTGAGGATGAACCTGACTTTAGGCATGCATTTACTCTAAGGCGGTACTGTGGTATGTAAGATTTTCGACTTTGATTACCGCTTCCTTCTTGTACTGCACAATCCAGCGCTGATTGCTAGGTCAATTTACGGAAATTGTGATTCTGTAATATAATTTTTCACCATCATTAACTACTACGGACATTTCAATTGGAACATTGCAGACTTACCAAATGGACCAGCGTGGAGTAGCATATAATTATACATAATCGATTAGAATAGCTTATTTTTCCAGAAAAAGTTTTGACGCAACCAGATGTGTACTTTTTTGACGAAACCGGCATGGGAAAATGTAAACGACAGGAGAATACGAGTTGAAATTATGTGCTGCAGAAAACCACAAAAAAGTGCCTTATGACATGCATGTATGTATAATTCTTCCACACGTGTGTCACCTGACACGTTTTGGTGCGTCTCAGCACGTAATTAGGATTATGTAATGTGTCATCATATGTCATTTGACACAAAACGTGTTGACAAGATTGCCTGACACGTAGTGTGTCATATGATAGATAGGTCTGCGTCTGTAGTTGTCATAATGCATTGCTTTGGCGCTTTCTGTCATGCGTATTTGATACGCTGGTTACCCTGCTATTTTCTCAACGGCTCCCACTAAAATGTTTGGTAAACATTTACTTTAGATTATGTATGCGCAACCATAACCAACACGCAACCAACCTAACCAAAATTAAACGCGCTTCCCGGGTATAAAATTGCTGCCTTCCCGTACAGTGTCACACAGTGGCATGATTTCAACTGTTCCAACCCAGTAAAGTTTCGCATCCCACAACACAGCTCTGACAGCTCAACATGTTATTAATTTGATGTCTGTGGCTCTGGGGCATCCTTGAATGGGGCCCAGGCTGCCATCCTCCCAAGACACAGCCCAGAGAGTGACAAGCCCAAGCATCGGGCTTGCATTGAATACGTCCCCGAGACAATCGGGTGTCAGTCGTTGGCATAAAACCGTCTGCGTCCTCATCCGAAGTGAGGACTGCTCTGGGGGGGGGGGGGGNGGGTTGACCGGTGTTGCCTATGCCCTTCTCCTCTTCTGTGGAAAATTGGAAGCTGAGTATAGCCTCCATTTTCCCTGCGGTTACATGTCAACAAAACAGTTTCCTGTGCGCCCATAAAAGTGTGGCAAAGGCAGATAAAAGCGGAACGGGAAGACGTCTTCGGAGGTGTTGGGAATGGGCCACGGGACCCCAACGACTGATGGTCTCTCTTTTAACCTCCACTGGGTGCACTTGAGTAGCTGGCTGCTCACTAAACAGTGGCGGAGCTCTCACTCCCAACTTCTCCCACAGTATCCCCTGCTATTGATCCCTTCTCTTCTCCATTCCAACACCCCACCTACCCCCATCAGACCACCACCTCTGGTCCCCACACACACTCGCCACGTCGCGTCGTCTCCCTTTTCTCTGATACACCTGCTACCCAGTTGCAGTCCGCATCATAGGTGATGCCAACCAGAACTAAACGGAGCAGTACTGGGGTATATCAATATGATCGAACAAAAGCAGAGGCCAGCATGTATAATTATTTTAAAGTGTCATTCCACATACGTAGCTATGGTCAGGAAGTGTGGTGAGTCATAACACATCAGCCTTGCATAGCAGCTGTCAGCAGTATAAATATGTGTGACACAGAGTCATTAACCATAAAGAAATATGAACCAAATGCAACGTTGCGTAATGCACTGTCCCATTACGAAGCCTTCATTATAGTCAGCTACAGGACAACGAGGGCACGCAAACTTGCCATAAAATTTCGCTGATGCAGACTACTAGCCTTTAAAGTGCAAACGTGACATTTGTACCAGCATTACTCATACTCATCTCGGTATGAACAAGCTAAAATATAATATCGCACTCGGAGAATGAAAATGCAAGAGCATTACCGATGCTCGTGCATTTTGTAATTGTATTTGTCTTATCGTTTGGGTTCACACACTGGCGCCCGTCCCCAACCAAACTGCTATAACTGCAGTATGAACACCTATCTAGTCCAGCCTAGAACTTATTGTGCAGAACTAGTACAGTATGCACATCGTATAAATGTAAAACTGCATACCCATACTCTGTACTACTATCATGATCAAGTTAGCCAAAGAGCTTTTCACCCTCAGTGATTTTCATACTATTATGTGATAAAGACACCTGGCCATGTAAATTATCTACACACTACAACCAAGGGGACGTACTGTACATTAACTTCATTGTTAGAAGAAATTTCATTAGGGACTGTGCATGTCATGAACCGGATCATACTGACGGGGTCAAGCTACAATAATTATAGCTGAATGCACTGTAACCATTGCGAGCATTCACTGGTTACGCTGACAATAATCTGCATCATTACATCATGGCCCCGCTATGAACTCCCCCATCGGGCGTACAGTGCAGTAATTGTAGGGCTCAGAGCTCAATGTTAATAAGTCGCACTGGTGCTATTAAGGTGTAAGTTCAGAGCCAGTATTGTATCGGCCAATTGATACACCTTACTTGCATAGCGTGACTTAGCAACATGATGGCAACTCTGAATCTCTGGAGTAAATTATCCCCTTTTCAAGAAATGAATTCGTAATTATATTAACGTAGACTCTATGATGGACTGATGATTAACATAGATTAATTATACTGCCTAATCAAGTAATCATAAATTCCAAGAAACCCGAATAATTTTGCAGCCTGCTGTGGACCTGTGCAGGGTGGCGAATTGCCCCTCTATATCCTATATACACTTACAAGAGTGCGGAGAAGCAGGGAGTGGGAATAGGAAAACCCACAGAAATAGAAGGATGGACAATAAGATTAAAGGTGTCTTTGTGACTGCTCACCTTTGTGGAGGGTGAAATGAGCCGGTCACGGCGCTGTCTCCTTCCTATACTCCCCAATTAAGGTCTGTTTCTTGGAAGAAAATAATATTGCAATATAATACCCCTTTTATCTGGCCGGTATTCGTCACTGTATTCATTATAGCAATGCTTTGTCACGCGGTGTATGGTTAAAATAACCTCTACCTTGAGGCAGGGAGACGGAGTGGCGCCGCGGTAACGCGTGCGCCCACGGAAGTTAAGGTCCCGGGTTCAATCCCCACCCGGGGTTCCCACCTTCTTTCGTGCAGAGTGAGACCGTCTCTGGCTTCGTTTCGGGTGGCGATCCTTTCACATATGCCACCCGGGGGAGTTCACAAAACGGCACATCAACGACATTGCACACGCACTTTGCACATCCCCTCCTACCTACCCTTGGAANCCCCCCCCTAAAGGTAATGTAACTCCCAATGGGGTAATGCAAAAAAAATAATAATAACCTCTACCTTGAGGCACAGTGTACAGCCGTGCGTCTCATATTATTCCTACATTGATAGTAGAGTGTTGCTAATGCACTGCTGAGAGAGGTACTGACATTTGCGAGTGTTAAGGTGATGGGAATGAAGAGCATTAATTACTTTCACACGTTAGTTATAATGCCTGTTTGGAACACACAAAACTGAGTCTTTACACATTCCGTTGGATGTATGTATACAGTATGTTGATTGAAATATGATCAAGCATTCATAGGTCCTGCAGAAATTACTCCCACATTAATTTGCGAATCAGAAAAGAGTCACAACGCTGTGCAAAATTGAAACTTCGCCTGCAGCAGTAAACGAAAACAGAGGTATTGAAAAAGGTTTCGCGCAAACAGCATTCCCCCAACTGATATCACACTGGTTAAATGTATAACTGTGCAAACACGTCTCCAGGTGCGATAACAGGCTACCAAAAATATCAAGAATGTATGAATCGCGTCGGATCGCGGACTACACATACATAAGTTATTTTGATAGGAAACGTCAGTTACAATGTTTAGGCTGAGCCCGAGAGACCCATGGATGCCAGCAGACTTCATGATCGACATGCATTATGTGAGAGCCGCCTAAACAAGGCAGTCTGGAAAATCCCGATGTTATGCCTCCCCCACCACCAAGGTCCCCTCAGGGTGGGGTAGAAGGCAACGAAACAATTTTGCGGCAAGGAACGTAATGAAAGATCCAACAGCCCCCGACTCTGTTCAATGAAAATTCAGGGGTCTCTCCCAAGAAACAGCCGCGGAAAAGCTGACGAAAACATTACACGCCTCAATTTGCGCTTTTCCCGAGAGGTATTCAAGTACCTCCGAAGCAATCCGACGTGCCCCAAATTCCTACAACTTCTTCCTTTCTCTCAAAAACTCTTCCTCCAGGTGCATCTCCCCCCACGTTAGGAATGTCTGGGAAGGAATGGACCCAGTTGCTAGTTAGTGTTGCCCTCATCTCGATCTTGTCCCCTCGGTTGTTAGACGGCAACGTCGAGGGTTGGTGAAAATTCGATATCTTTTGCGGGATGACTCTTCCCCCACCTTACTTTCTTACCCCACCCTGAGCATGGGCCACGTGCCGCGTCGTTTCTGCCAGAACAAGAAGGTTAGGGGATGGAAGAGGAGGAGGAGGAGGGAAGAAGGGACCTGAAGGAAGAAATGAAATTGCCTTCATTTCACGTTGCCTTCTACCCGTGAGCAGCTGCAGTTTGGGGAACTCCCCGAGACAATAAAGCCAGCTTCCCAGAAAGCAATAGACCAAGTTGGCAAGATAAGAAGGAGGAGGAGGCAGGGGGAGAGCTTGTAAAGGTTATGAGCTTTAACCTACTCAAACCTGCCCTCTCTTGTCCTTGTCTCTCTTCCTTACTCTCTATCATGTGCCTCGTTCGGCCAGACCCCCCCGAAGCTCGTCTCCTAACAAAAAAAGTTTGATTGGCTGAAAACGACTTGATCCGAAAGCCCCCTAGATTTGTGAGGGAGGGTAACGGCAGTGTGGAAAACAATGAGGCAATGTTGGTCGTTAAAGTAAGATGGCGCCTTATAACGGCCCATTTTTGGCGGAGGAAAGTTACGGGGTACGTGTTGACATGTCCGGTCTTTGGCGGTGTGGGAAGTTTGTATGGAAGCGTGTGCATTTACAGTCAGTATTCAAGTAGTACAGTATACATGCCTAGTACGTACAGTAGTGCTGGACATTAATTCTGCCATACTGCTAGCGACATTTCTGATGCGGCAGACATGCAAATCGAAGTGATACAGTGCGAGCCGTGCGAGTAAGAAATGGTAGCCCTTGGGTGACGTCACTTGCTGGAGGACAAGCCTTTTCTTCATTGTCCCCCAGCCGGTGACGTCACTAAAGGCCTACCTCTTACTCGCACGGCTCACACTCTATCACTTTGATTTGCACTTCTGCCGCATCAGACAATGTCGCAAGCAGTATGACGTGATTAATGTCCAACACTGTATCATGTAAAAAAAACCCGTTTTGGTTTGACGTATCCTGGTGTGATGCAACCATCAGTACTTGACCGATTATATCGCCAGGATGATTATGTCAAACCAAAACTATTTTTGACAGGTAAAACCTGCCACTGTAAATCCATAGACAGGATATTCAAAGCTGTCATTTGGCGCTAATCACCACACTTTCAACGCATGGCCAGCATAATACGAACTCTTTGTCCTCCCGTTAGGAATGCCCGGATGTTTGCCAATGTCCTGATCACTACACGGTCACTTTTAAGCACTTTTCACGGCTAATTGGAAACAGATAGTTCCATTTTCAGGTCTATTAAACCTAACCAAAGTGTGAACACAGCGGATGATGTTGCCATGTTTCAGGTGCCTATTGGCATTCACCGCAACTGATTGGCCCTGTGGCCCTACCTAAGGTTTGGTTCCAAACGATACCAATTAACCTGTTTGCCATCAGTCACGTTCAGAAATCGCATGAAGCGCAAATCAACCCGTTTGCGTCTATCCCACGCACGTATCCTTATTAAGCCCCAGATTGAAGCGCAATGACTGAATTACCGCCGTAATCCTACCGCTGAACCCAACGGAGGGTCCATTTTATCCATCGGTAGTTAGAAGCCAATTTGACATCAATTTCAGGCCCTGGAACCGAACTTTGGCACACCTGCCAGGACGGTTCTATAGATCCCCACGTACTCTGGAATTGGGATGAGTGGCAGGAGATTTGTGGCCCCGGTTCGGGCTTCCCATTCACGTTTTATCCGGGGGAACGTAACGGCCGATTTACTTCGGGCCCTTGCCCCAATCCCAACGATTGCCCCCGCCATGCAGGCACCCGGAAATACATGCCCCTACTGTACTGTAGCAGACGATGGAGCCAACTCTCGCAGGGATACTGGATCTCAATGGAATATTCCGGCCTGATCCTTCCAGGCACTGAAGTGCCTGATTACCAAGTTCGCACAATGTTGTCATGAACTTTCATATCAAGTCTTTGGGTTATTCGTGGTTAAATTGGCCTTATAGTAAGAATAGTCATCATTTTAACATGAGGCCCGTTTGCTGCTAGCAAAACAGCAGTTTCGTGTTATTTCACCACTCCTATTGAAAACTGAACGCAGGAGTGTTTTGGAGCACATGGCAGGCGTTGAAGTTAAGCTTTCGTGACACAAACAGCAGACAAAAAATTTCTGGTGTATGTAACTCGGGCAGGCTTCCTGGGCTAAACATCGTTATCATTATCATGTATCCTCGGGGCCAGTGCACAGGAGCCAAAAGGCCAGCCCTAGCTGCCTTTATGGCCAGGGCTGGGGCTCCTATTACACACAGCGTGCTAATGAATATGATCCCGCCACTAGCTTGGGGAACGCGCCAAAATTAGTCCGTAACATTGCTTCACCAGCTGTTAAGGTTATCCATACCGTAGTCCGCTCGAGGTACAAGAGGTCACAGTGTCCACTGCCATCAACACCGGACTATGACTGTGACCTCTGTGCTAGTCAGATCCAGCCTCATCATTTCCTTGTTTCGAAGACAAAATCCTGCGATAATTACCCTCTGCTTCATATCCACGCTTACGAACATAAGGTATAATAATTATTGTACTATACAATTTATTCACTCTAGTACAGTACCGGTATATCAAGAAAATTGCAGTTATTACTGAAAGTTAGATAATACCTGGTAATTACACGATTCAAAGTATTTATTACCCAGAGATATTGCCCTATAAAGTACTTATGTGGTACTAGCAGCTTATAGTTTGCAGCAGTGATGCAAAAAAGAACATGTCACACATTTTTGGTAGCTTTGCCATTTTATACACATTTTATATCAGGCCGGTTAGTAGGCTACTTCGATGCATATGCATTACTTACGATCATATCCTGCGTTTATATAATTGCAGATCCAATAACGACAATAGTTCGAACTGGGAAGTAGATTAGTCCTAGACTAAAGGATATCATTCATTAACCTAGTCTGCAATGGGCAGATATTGATTTAGCATATAGTCGCGTTAGTATATAGGGCTTTGTATCTAGCACCCAAATCCCAAAGCTGTAGTATAGGGTATAGGCTATAACATACTTATAAGTCTTCCAGTGAAACGGGTCACCTTTTCCTTCACCATCGCCGATTTCCATAAAATTACTTATATGTCAGCTCCTGGTAGCTCAGTGGTTAGAGCACCCGATTCGCAATGCCAATTGTAGGTACGGTATATCTGTGTATCTCTTAAACAAAGAGTTTCCCTAACTAACAATTGGTTCTCTACATACAGGGGCCGATAATGTCATTTTTTTGTGTGCAAGACATGTTTTGGAGTCTGAAAATGCACCGTAAATACTATTGGAAGGATGAGAGTGATACATGATTTTACAAAAGATCCCCCCCCCCCCTTTCTTGTGAATACACCTGTTTTTTCTCATTCTAAAAAAATGACCTCAAAATTAATTTTCAAATACACAATATTTGGTTTTTTCGCGGAGGTGTAGATGGCCGAGATGGTAACGTCTCGGCTTGCTGAGTGAAAGGCCCCAGGTTCGATCCCTGGGGAACTTTCCTTTCACCTGCGTCAGGAGGGTCTCTGACCTGCACCTTGGAGGTGTCTGGCAACCTAACCTCCTGGGGAACAGCACATGACCCCTTTTACAGACCTTGCACTTGCACCTATGTTCCCTCCCCAAAAATCCCTACATCCTTGACTCCTTGCACCGGTGAATGAAGAAAAGTATAATATACGAAAAAAAAACGGATGGTGGTGTGCCACCCGCCTAAAAAGGCTCCGCCTTATCACGGGGTAACGTAAAAATAAAATAAAAATTCGATTTTTTTTCATATTTTAACACTTTAAATATGCTTTTAAATTGGCGTTAGCAGCTCAAATATTACAAAAATGTGGCAGGTAATTACAAAAATTAGAGCCAAAATATAAATACTAAGCCGGGCCACTTTTTCGCATGGGGATACCTAGTAGAGGTTCTTAAGATGTTTTTTAGAGCCAGTTTAAAAGCATAAAATTTGTACTAATTTGAAAAATTCTAAATTTTGAGTTTGAAAATGAATTTTTGAAAGTTGGATTTGTCAGAGCCAGAAGGAAAAACAGAATTGTTCCATAAAAATAAACCGTAAGGCCACGCATCATTTCTGGCTCCAAACCATGTCCCGAATAAAAAAAATATGGGCCCCATCACGTTTGGTTTGACCAGGAGATGCATCGTCAGGTCGAGTCTTACACCCTACATATGCATAATTTCATGAAAATCGGTGAGGATAAATGGAAAAGGTGTCCCGTTTCACCCATAAGTTCTGAAATAGAAGAGACAACTTCGTATTTGCAAATACAGCATGCGTTTAAAGATGCAAGCTCCCTTGAATTTAAAATCATGAAAGCAACATGCAGCAGAACCGCTCGCAGAGATTCACGTGGCGATAATTTATAATTCACGAATGCCATGTACAAGTCGCTTTAAAGTTCATCAGGCACTAGGTTACAACGCCACCGTGTATTTATACACAGAGTAGTACAAAAACGCAACTGCCTTCTCCGGTCAAGTTTATGGCAAAAGCTATTATTTGGCCAATTCCGCGGCTCGCAAACACCACAATATTTCAGTTACGTTACACTTAAGTCTAGACTAGTTACACCCTGTGAGTTAGACCTCTGGCATGTCTGGCCTCCGCATGTTTGTAGAGAAGTGGCCCACCCTGCACTGCGACACACTATTTTGTTGAGCCGTCACGTGGAGAGTGTGGGATGCTGAGTTATGAATAATTACCCGCCTCAATTTACCGCCTGATAAATAATTCAACGAAAGTGCAAGGGACGTTTGTAAGAACGTAATGCGTCGTTAAGCCGACGCAGTAGTCGTTAAGGAAGTGCATAACGCTTCTAACAAGATTTCTTCCGCCCCATGTTCCAAGGGCCTATCAGTATTCATGCACACTCAGCAACTAGAATGAATCGCTTCTGATGCACCTCCATCGAAGAGGTTACGATGCGAATCCGACAAAAAATGGAGGGACATTCCCCCTTCATTTTCATACAGATTATTATGAGTCCTGGACAATCGGATCCGGTTCTTGCAGCAAAAATGGTAAATCACATTAAAAGTATCATTGCCTTGCGAGGTCTTTTGCATAAAATACAACAACTGTCAGCAGAAATGACATTTACCAAAATACGGGATGTTTTTACACACACAAAAAAAAAAGCAGGGGACCAACCCCAGAGTCCATTGGCCTTTGAGTGAATCAATCCCTCCGGCCAACTACTTTCCTCCGGACTTTTTTACGAGGACCTCCGGAAGTAGAAGGAACGCCGCCAAATGGCAGGGCTTATAGGTGGATGTCGACTGTCCAGACCTATGTGTATATTATAGAAAAGAAAAGGGAGCTGATGGTAAAAAACGCGCTATTGTCATCTCTTTATCGCGATCAGCCGGACAGGCTTCTTCTTAATGGGATGAACTGAAGGCTGATCTTGCTGGAAAAGGGCCCGGAACATGTCCGCCATCTTGACATGGCCAGAGTGGCCCACTTTTGTTAACAGCCTTGCTTCGTCATGACTAACGACTTAGATGTTGGTTTGTTATCTGGAGTACTGTGCTAGGATACTGCTTGAAGCCTGTACAGTAGCCATTTTGACTTGGCCCAGGATATAGCCTACATGCATTTCAGTGTAGGGAACTGTTATGGCGGAAGGGCAAACCCTGGCACTAGACCCAACATCTTGTTATCATCCAGTCGTGTAAAAATTGGGCACCCACTTTAAAACACGCTGAAAAAAACTTGCTGGAGTCAGCAACTCATGATATTGGCTAAAACTTTACATTTCAAAGTGAAGTTAAGAACATCGTCACTTTCTCCTTTAAACTTATGTTAATAGACAAATTGATTTAAACGATTTACTGGGAGAGGTTATACTGTGTACATGAACATTTTGCGACACTGCAAGCTACAACATGGTAATGCCATTTTACACTTCACACCCATCATGAGTACAGCCAAGAGTGTCTGTAGTCTACAGTAGGCTATAGCCTCACTGTTCAACATGACGACCTACTCTGAATATCAGATGTATTCAGATCCAACTTACACATTAACGTTACAGCATCGATGGGAGTTACGTTAGATCAATATTCTATGAGCCAGATAAGGTTAGTTTTCTTTTTGCGTAATGGACAAACGTATGTTTTCCATATTTGAACCCCGAGTTTTCGCACTACTTGCTTCACTTCCTCCTCTGAATTAAACTGCTACTTATATAGGGTCCGTTGCACCTGATGCCCAATATTCAAGTTCGGTATGAGTTTGTCCTTGTTATTAATTGACTTATTAATTAGTAACTAGTTGGCACAACTGGCAACCAACAATACAATCCAATTACCTATATCTGTCCAGACTTTTGGGTCACCCTGTAGTAGTAAAAATATTTTTTCTTTCACCCCTACCATTGTTGTCAGGCTTCTGGATAGGTCCTATTGGTGCACTCAATAATAGCCTACATACTGACAGATTATGTATCAAAATTGCACGCAGTTTCGCAACAACATTTTCTAATCAAATCTTCAGGGGTAATCAAAACTCCCAACACATTTTCATTAAATCGACAACAAATGGATTGAATTATTTAACACCTCTTCACTAAAAGTGACGCCATGAAGGTGAAATTACTGTATGAAACAGAGCACGCCTCTGGACCTTATGATTACCTCTCGTACACTGTACATTCCCGAATTAATTACTCCCACATGTGAGCAGTTTAGCTTTGGGCTATCCAGTAAGTTTATGTATAATTCACATAATCTCTTAATGAATTGCCGTGAAATCAAACAATAACAAGTGCCTTGCTACAGTATACTTGTCGTTTTACCCGTATCGTACCACTGCTATCACCCTCACTACAACAACTAGTCAACTACATATATTTTTTTAAACTCAAGACTATAACACGCGGCCAAAATTCGAGCCAAAAGTATTTTAAAACTGTAATTTCAGCGCTTCTGATTTTCAGTGGAACGCAGGCAGAAAACCCCTCCTATTTTTAAAGCATCTAGTGAAAAAAAAATCCGCATTCCTAAAGTCTCGTCGACTGTTTTACAAAAAGCCCGAGTAGTTGCGAAATAAAAGCGAACACCTTTCAACACGAATATTCTCAGCGGTCGGGCAAAGTTGACATTCTGCGACCGAAATTACCTTCTTGTTGACTGCTGTAATGTGCTCAGACTACATTATCGTCACAGACTACTTTCTGCGGTTAGAAATGCAAATTGTGCTCACATTGCCCTTTCACTGCACTACTTTTACACCACTTGCGGTATCCTGTATCCCACTGCACCACCTTATGACCTTAGAAATATCTGGAAATTTTGGTCCAATCATTAACTTTGACTCTCAGTTCCTGTAATGCCGACAGCTCATGCATAAGTTCAAAAGCGTCTAACACTCCCCGAAAATATATGGTGCTCCAATCATCTAACCACCAGAGCTCAATTTGTCGCCCCCAACACGTACGGCAATTCACGGTTTCCTTATGCGCAAAAACTATAGACCCTCACTGATGCTAACGACCATCGGCGCGCAGTCCAGGCCACTTGGGGGTACCGTACATCACGTCTAAAGCCTCACCGTCCGATAACACGACGTTAACAATGCCGCTGCTTCTGGAACATTACATTCGTAGGATTTGGCCCGTCCGCAGACTCTTCTTATGAACTACTATCATTTTGCAGCATTTGGCTCTATCTATAGTCGTGGGCTGGGAAAAAGAAAACAGGGCTGATGACATGGCGACGATGTGCGAATATGTCAACGGCAAATGTGTCCCTGGGAGAAAGAAAAAAAAGCCAACTCTAGCAGCATGTGTCCTCTGCCACGTCTGTTGATTTCCCAGCTCAAAATTCGCCACAATTCTCATGCATTTTTAACCACTTAATGCATTCCTACCCTCCCCCATCCCCACATTAACTGGAATCGATATGGGACTTCTTTTTTTTTCCTCCCCACTTTTCCTATCTCCATCTTCCCTCCCCACCTCAACCTGCACGTCTGTCAAGGATGTCCAAGGTGATGTGAAATGATGGGATGGAATAAATTGAGTAGAAGTGATATGCATTGTTCATAGTTTGCAGAAGGTGCAGGCTCAAAAATGACAGGGTGGAACATACACCCCATGATTTACTCATAAGGTTTAATTTATTCACCCTTCTGTTGGAGTTGATATTCACAGATCTGGGTCCATTTAAGTGAATGGACTGGATCAATCCCTACCCAGCAATGAGTATTTAAGACCCGGTTATTTTTAAGAGCGTAGGGGAGAGGGGAGTTGGATATCAGATGGTTCATGTACCGGGTGTTTCAAAATTTGTTGAATGGCGTGGTGGATTCCATGCAGGAGAGCCAACTGGATGTGTCAAGAGGTATCACAGATGCGGATATCTGACCTGGGTATCGGGGCGCTCGTTATAAAACAGTATGCTGTTACTATTAACACTTATTGTTAGCTTCATTGTTATATGCGAGTCAACAAAACTTATCCTTGCAGTATTGGCGGTTCAGAGTTTACAATATGCATCAAAATGGAATGAGAAAACACTATATTATAATTTACAGGAAGAGCTAAATTAATCACCAGAGTTATGGGTTTAAATTAGGGAGTGCTTACAAACATAATAATCCTGAATTAATGCCTGAATAATAATAATAATAATAATAATAATAATAATAATAATAATAATAATAATAATAATAATAATAATATCATACCCCGTTATCAGCCGGCGGCTCTTTAGGGGGGAGTTTTTGTTTTGACTGGAACTCTTTCTTTGCATTTTTACTTCGCTTTTTGGGGATAGGATAGGGACGGAAGGAAGCGGCTGTGGCCTATTATTTTAGGAAACAACCCCGGCATTTTACCTGGAGGGACCGTGGGAAACCACAGAAAACCACGGTTAGGGTTGCCGGCCCCGGGGATCGAACCCAGGACCTCCCGATTAGCAGTCGGATACCATATCCCCTCCGCCACCACTGCTTCGGTAAGTAATGCCTGAATATATTTATGAAATGTTGAATATATTAAGCATTTTGTTTTAAAAAAATATATAAGCTTACCTTGCAGTGCACATACTGACCATTTCTTCCCGCCTTCCAATCGTGTACATGTAGTACGTCTTTGTATACATTTTGACTGGCTGGTGGAGAAAATGAGTGGTACCGGCACTTATATTGTTAAGGTAGGCTTATTACCATCCTTCTTGTATGAGGTTTTTGTGCAGTGGGAGGAAACTGGAGAACCCCGATAAAGCCCACGCAAACACGGAGAGAACCTTACGAAACTCTTTCCACATGAGAATCCTCTGTCCGACCCTGAGATCGAACGACCTCAGAGGTGGATTGCTGTAGCGATAACCCCTATATGTCTGGTCCGTATACGATGTCGGTTACGTCCATACTGAATGAACTTCTAAACGTCAAAAAGGTCAAACCTGAATCATGGCTTACTAAAAGTTTGAAAGTGACACATATTGCTTCCCACATTATACGTATTCACAAATCCACCAATCGCAGTCAACTCCCACTCATATCATACGATAATTTTAAATTGCCAATTAAATCCAAGTGCATGGCTCTCGCAAGGTCTGATCCGGCAATTAAAGTGATCTAGAGTCTAGACGATCGTATAATTCAAACACCCCCATGTAGCTCAACGCCATTCGTCATCAGCTCTTCCTTCATACATGACACACCTGGATCTCCCACCAGTGACCTTTGGCCGCCCCTCGGAAAAAAAAAACCCCAAAAGCAAAATGGCTGAACATGAACTACCCAAGGTGGGGAAGGACCCCCAAAATGCATTTGGGGAATGGGGAGGAAACCCCCTCCCTGGAACTCCTCCACCCCCTCCTTCGCCGTAAAGGAGCGGCTAAGAGGCACTAAAGTTTGATAACGCGGATCAAATGTCAGGCGAGCGAGGAGAAGAAGAGACGATGCATCCCTGGGAATCAACTCCTCCCTCCCACCTCTCTTTTCCTGCCCACCTCAAGCCACATACTCAGGAACCTACCCTCTTCTTACAAGTATGTACCTAAATATAGATGCTCTTATAGATTCAGACTCAGGTGGGGAAGGATGCTGTACGTTAACTGGAATAGGACCCTGCACACAACAATCATCCCTATCCCTATACTGTACAGCTGTTCAAATCGACCACTCAACTAGATTCTACACTAACAGTGAACAGTCTTATAATGTTGTGCAGTAGTTTCAAGAACAACTGACCCAGCACATCAGTTACTCCACCAATTGCCATATATGATTGGCTGACACAGACAGTTTGTCATCATTGCCTAAGAGGTCTTATTAAACCTTGGGCTAATGCGGGTTAATTATGTCACGGAACTCCCTCACCTCTAAATTCATTCATTAGTTGGTCCGCAGCTCTCGCAAGCCAATGAGTTTGTATAATGATAAGAGGTTTCGTGACGTAATTTAAACGCCATTAGCTCAAGGTCTTCAAGGGCAGGGATCATTCAGTGAATATGCATGAGGGCGCCAGTTCCTTACGTCAGGGACATTATACCAAATACACTAGAATAGACTAGATACAACGTATGTTTTGTACAATATCGTAGCAATAGGAAATCTGAGAAAAATGTACTAAAAAAATTCACTTCTAGAGGCAAAGTATAAAAGTGTCAGAAAGCATACAAGGTGGCATGAAAATGTGCGTACTTGTCTCGGATGTTGGTTCCTCGAGGGTCTAATGCGAAATTGTTCTAGATGATTCAGCCGATTTCAGCTCTATGGCGCACTTAAAATCCCGCATATCGTTTGAGTTGTATACAAGTAGATGGAGAGATTGATTTAGCTGAAATCACACTTTCCACAATATCTCAGTTTCATGATAAGAGCAAGCGTGCCCTTTTGTCCAGATCCTCCACATTTTGCCTGCACCAGCATGATAAGTTGCTCTTTTCAGCATAGCACATCTTGAAGTAACGCCGCAATGAACAAACGGGCAGCGGTGATAATGACCCATATTGGTGGCCATAATACGCTTTACAACCGGAGCTGGAATGACCTCTGAGGAAAATCAAGTGTCACAAGCAGCTCGGACAGGGAACTGAATGTGAAAAGCCTATGGACATTGTTCCGCACCCCCCCTGTTGTCCCTAATTACCCGAAGCCTTTCCATACAAGTGCAGAAGTGCAGTTGGCTGTAATTACCGGCTTCCCATTACAGGGCGCCGTGTGTGAAAGGGAGAGAGAGCTGCACAGAATAGCAAGTTATGACTTCCCATCTCGCTCTCGATGGTCTCATAAATATGTCACTTTATATGTTTCGAACACTTGACGCTCCTTGATCATAAATTATGTGGGAGAAGGCGGGGGGGTGGGGGGGGGGGGAAGTACCGGAGCCTGAACCATTCAAAGGTAGGATCTTATCTACGGCTATTGTTTAGGATTCCAGGAATGGGAGGAGTATCCCCTCGTCAACAGGTACTCTGGTATAGTACTTACTGTGTGCTAGACCACTATTATATGATTTTGTGGCACTGAATGCTCCCTCATGCTCCCTCGTGCTCTCTCGATCTCTCTCTCTCTTCCCATATACAGAGTGTTCATGAAAAACACCGACAAACCTATATAACCCCGACCTAGGGACCAGACGATCACATTATGTAGATGAGTGATTATTCCTGGGCCGCCTCATTACCGCGCAAATTGCCTTCAAACAGGTAGTATAAAATATCCTGGAAGTTAGGCCACCCAACGAACCCTTCCCCAGTCAGAAGGGTCTGGAAGGTCTGGGGGCCGGACTTTGTTGGTTTGTTGCCCACAGGTGGTAAGGCCTCTATGGCTAGTTACACCTGTAAATTCTATTTAAAAGTCAGAAGAAGCAATTAGGCAAAAATCGCTAATCAGCAACGAGTCAATTATCTCAGTAATGAGGCGGTGTAGACATAATGACTCCTCTACATAAAATGACCCTCACGTTACCATTGGCCACTGGTATCAGTTTGTCGGTGATTTTCATGAACACCCTGTAGACCACAAGTCCACAACCAAGATAACTGCAGGATTGTCACATCAGGAGGCCGCTAGAATGGTAATAATGGCCGGCCTTCACTTTCCTCTCCTCAACGGGCAGGCCCGATGTGATGAAGCGCATTTTTACCAGATTCTCGTGTAGGTCGCACTGTACTGTACCCTGTACGTATACAGAAAGTAAAACAGTGGGGGACAAGTCAAGTTGAAAAGTATTTAGAGCTGCCTCAGTTTTGTTGGGTAGGAGGTGATTAAGTTACTTCAATCAGCTTTCGCCCACCAATCGTCCATCAGTAAACAAGGGTCAATTAATTAATATCATTAGTGAGATAATAGGTTTGCGCACTAATTCGAAGGTCAGGATTTGATAGGTTATATTAGATTAGCCCTTTTTGATTGGCAGTGTAACGAAACCAGTTACTAAAAGCACTTCTTGCAGTGGACTAGCTGCTACTGCCTTCTTGCTGCCAGCTCATCGATCGCTCCAATAGCTCCAACGCAGCTTCCTTTCACTTCGACAAATAAAGGGGACTCGTTTCTAAACCTTCCCATAAAAATGTTAGATTGACTCTACGTTGGAATTCAGTACCATTGCTATAAATAGTTGCTATAGGGACAAAAAGTGGCCCGCTTCGTTAAAAGGCGTTTCAATTACGAGGACACGTAATGAAATTCACTACATTTCTACGAGTCAGACCGACATGCATGGAATAAGACAATTTTGCATCGAAAATGTTACTGAAAAATCATCATACATGTATATGATACAGGCATATACAGAAGCCCACAATAAAAAGTTTGAAAACAAACCGGCCTTTTGCTTTGCCGACACTTTGGACAAATATGGAGTGGCGCAAAGTTCCTCAATTGTATTCGAATTGTAGTTCCGAAACATAAATTTGGACTCATTGCGCAGCACTAACACGACATTAATCAAGCTTAGACCGCAACCATAGACATGAAAAACAACCCTTCAACACTGCCAAGCTTCGGAAAAAGATTCCCTCCTTTCAACCATGTTTGGATGGTTCCATGACAAGCCCCATTAATCACCAGAGTCAAGCTTCCGGCAAATGTCCGTACCAGAAAGAAATGAAAATATGAAAAAAAAGAAAGATGAGAAAAGGTATTGATCAGAATGCCTCATCGGTGAAGCCCCAAAAGATCGCTGAGTCTTCATCTCTCTTCGACATGCCCTTTCATAGTTATTTCCAAGGAAAGCTATTAACACAAGGTGGTCCACTGCCATATCCTGAATGATCCAACTCCCCGCTGGATGCAGCTCAAAACTATAAAATGTAACATGGGCAGGAAACTATACTATAGAATCTGACAGGAGAGAGATCACACCCATGAAAATCAGTATCGCAGGGTTCATGACACAAGGCCGTGTTTAATGACCTTCTGATAAAGATTTTGTGACAGCGCCGCTTTTTTTGAATTACAATGAAGCGATCAATTTGATGGCATACTCGACGCTCCCTTTAATTAATGAGACCGTTTTTTATAAAAAAAAGTGGCCGGGAGTTTTCCCCAAACACGCTTATCTCTCGAGTCATAAAGTCAAAAAATTATGGGGCGCGGAAGGGCCTATCACACCAGAGAGAATTCTGTCATATCTATACTAAATGGAGAGTTGAATTAACCTGCCCGGACATCCATTAATAAAGCTTTGAACATGTAAAAGGCTGGGGAAGAGAGTGAGAGAGAGAGAGAGAGAGAGAGAGAGAGAGAGAGAGAGAGAGAGAGAGAGAGAACTCATCTTCTTTAGTGCTATAAAATTTAGAGAAAACCTAGTTAGTTCTCACGCTCTAAATAACAGGTTCTAACATATCCATGCTGATCTACCTGACATAGATCACATCTCAGTTACGTATACGTTTAATTAAACCCCAAGCAATGCCGTAATAAATCAAAAAAATCTTTAAATACAGCCATGTATTTTTATATCCATGTAAAAAAAAATCCGGTTTGACGCATGCTCAAATCTTTCTCCTCTAATCCACAGCAAGGTCACGAACAAGAAAACTATTTAAACCATGCATAAATGTTAATTAATAAAGTAGGTTACAATATTGTGGCCTTATGTGTGCATGTACTGTATCCTATTAATGCATTTTCGAAAGGAAATTATTATATTTTTGTGACGTCAAAGTAACCTTTGACCTCAAAAGGGAAAGTGTAAAACATTAAAATGTACTTTTGGAAGGTATATTTATTCTAAATCAAAATTAAAATTATCAGGGAGATAAAATATTTCTTCCCTGTTTTTTTGTATGGAGGATTATTGCTATACAGTAGGCCTATATAAAGATTAAAATTATTTCAAAAATATTATTATATTAAAATTATTATTCTCACGATGTAACTTATTATTGTTGACCTCAGGCCAGAACTAAATAATATCAGGGACACATTGAAGCAGTTCTGTGGGATAAACCAAATTCATGAAATTTTTAAAATGTACTGTTACACACCTTGACTGATCTGTATTGAAACCCCCCTCCCCCTCGCCCCGTTTTTTCCCCTTATTATTTCAAAATTGAAACACGAACATCAGCGAAAAAGCTATCTACCTTCGTCCAATTGTCGGTAGAGGAGAATACAGGAGAAAATAATTTGCGACGCGACAATCGTTTTCCATAATTTTTTATACTTGCACGAGGAACTAGTGTATTAGTCACTCACTGACTCACCAAATGTGTGGACAGTCGATGTCATCAAGTTGGCCTCACTCTCATTCCTGGAAGATTTTGTTATTCATTGCAACAGACACTGCTCCAATGAAGACAAGCCGCGTTATCACCTGTAACTTGAGCCCCAGAGCAATATTTCCCTTAGCTATGAAGCAGATGCAATGAAGGAACTTGGCTTCCAGTCAAGACATTTAATGTTCATCACTTCGAGCCCTTGATAAAGCTCAGTTATGGCATTGTTTTCTGTGAAGGTGGTGTGGCCGAGCGGTCTAAGGCGCTGGTTTTAGGCATCAGTCTCTCACGAGTCGTGGGTTCGAATCCCACTGCCACCACAGTTTTATTTTCAGCAAAATTTCTTCTGTATAATGCAATTATTGCATTATACAGAAGAAATTTTGCTGAAAATCGAACCCACGACTCGTGAGAGACTGATGCCTAAAACCAGCGCCTTAGACCACTCGGCCAGTTTTACCTCATACTGGCAATAATATCTTGATTCCTCTACTACAATTATTTTCCCTTGCAGTAGTTTTGATTTGGTGGTGGTGGTGGGGGGGGGGGGCTTAGTTTGCATGAGGTCGCTAAGGATTTTTGTCAACCTGTTTATTATTGGACCACGACCCTGAGGTGACTTCGCGGGGTCTGATCTCACAGGGTAGATAAATAATGTACAGGTCTATTACATACAGTAGCCTATAATGATAATAGTGGTATCTTACTAGAGAAAATGGTCAGGAAATCTTTCATAATCGAGCCGTTGATGGTAGAGCCTCTCTTGGGGCGCGTGGGGTGCGGGGTTTAGGATACATCCGGCCGCTTGAATTTTAAATCTCGCATTTCACTACGAAAGTACGTACCGTATTTAAGTTTGTTGTCGTGCATCATGTCCGGGAGGTTGGATTAAGCACAGGTTTTACGCTGGGGTTAGGTTTCAGCAAAACAGGGTTGTAAAATGAAAAGTCGTAAAACGAAACCACTATCCAACCCTGCCACAATGCAACACTTCCTTTTTTTGTAAGAAAGAAAGTAAGCGTCTCGTCTGTTGCGTGCTTTTGTACTCACCGGTGTTGCATCAATGTGTTACTGTCTCGATAGTTTATTTTGTTGCTTTCAATTTTTTTTCTCAAAATTTTCATTCTTGTAGGTAATTTTGAAAATGTTCTATAAAGGGGCAAAAAGGTCGAGCATGCATGAGACGTTCTAGCATTACTGTTACTGTCATTATTGACATCGATATTTGAGAAAAGGCCTTCGGATTTTTTTTGTAAATCCCGGCCAATCAAAAAGATAATTACTTAAAGTTATACAGTAATAAGCGATATTCAATCACTGCAGTGATTAATGAAATACTTAATGACTACGGAACCCAGAGGAACGCGCGTTGCGATTCCCTATGTAGGCTACACTACAGCAGAACGATTAATAATAACATTACGGTGTTAGTAGTGATGGTGAACTGAAACTTTCACCCAAATGCATTAGCAATATACCATTCTTCATCACAAATCAGACTCTCGGATACGATATCGTTTGTATGCTGATGGATACCAAAAAGATCCTGAATTGAAAATTGTGTAACACGTTTATCAATATACAGGGTGTTCGCGAATTCGTCTGCCAAAAAGAAATGGGTAGTAGGGGGTTGCTTATGGAAGAAGCATGGTATGGGTCCGAAAGGCCGGCGGCGCCGACGTTGACGTCAACGATGACTATCCCGACTAATATGGATACCACCGTGCAAGCCTGCTGCATTGCTGGTTGCCGGGGCCATGGCCAGGGGTCGACGGCCTTTCGGATCCATGGCATGCCTTTACCATAAGAACCCCCCTACCACCCACACCATTTTGGCAAACGAATTCGCGAACACCCTGTATTTGGTTGTCACAATATGTTATAACATAATTGCTCGTATGGCATTTCTAGCCCCTCTTGTGAAATAACTTACTGTATTATCTGTACTAAAATGCAGATAACTAATGAATACTACACACTTGCCCGACTGCTATGACAATTTGTTGGCACTATAGGTTGCTTACTTTTTAGCAATTACCTTTGCATAGTAACGTGTAATAGTTTTCAAACGTATCTGCCAATATTATATGTGTACCCATCCTCCAAGGGAGGTCTGGCTTGCACAAAGTAGGCCTACTGTTATGTTCTGCCATTGCGATGTTGAGATGCCAATTCGAATGGGCCATTCCTAATCGGAAATACTTTGCAGTTCAGAGCTCGAATGGCTGATTCATCAGTTCGGCCTAATATTAGCAGCAAATATACTTTTGATGGACATTATAAAACTAACATGCAAAAGTAGCTGCTAAAAAAATCAGCTTAGGGCCAACAAATACCCACATTAGTCTGACAAATATTTTGAACCACTCAGGAAATCAAAACGCTCTAGTGAATATATTTATCAGAATGATTCTCTGCTGGTGGTTCACCTTCATTACCATCCTGTACTTGTCTTCATTCACCGACCGCCACGTACCACTTTTGCTCCATGTAAACTCGAGTACGACTTGCCACCCACTCTTCCGTCCAACTTGGTACAGGCAATTACACCATCTGGCCGTATGTTCACCCCTCCCATCGTCTCCCCAAAAGACACGGTACACGATGCTGCATTAGGAGTGTGCCGTTGTACACCATTTCTCACCAGCAGCATCCACGCGCTCCCAAATATTGTCTTGTGCACGCTGCGGAGTGTCCGAGTGCCGGAAGAGAAATGGCGGCATAACTTGTGTTTCAGGTCGTAAGGCACGTTCCAACCTGCCCAATTCTCCTCCATTTTCCTCTTCTTTCCTCCTCCTCCTCCTCCTCCTCCCAGCCTTGTTTTTGTCACGTTCCTTCCCTAAGCTGGCTCTGATTGAGTCATGATGCTGCACCCGCAGGAAGACGTCCAAGATTGATTAGCGTCATGGCAACGTTCATCCCATCATGTTGTAGAGCTTAGCTCTCTCTTCTTTCCTTTTCTCTTTTTTTCTTCTTTCTTCTTGGTGGCCTGCTCAGACAAGGCATGACACATTTCCTTTTCCTGATGGATTTATTCCTTGCCGGGGAGTCGGGACAAAATGTCGCGGTCAAAATTATCGCGCAAAATGGCCGTGTGCTTGGGAGTTATGGAGGGGTATATAGGTGCTGTCTTGTACCATTCTGGGGGTGGAAATAAACTTTTTGTGTGATAGGTGGCCTGCAAGCTATGCAGGGTGTTTCAAGTTCGTGGGTAGTTTTTAGTCATCACTAATATCGCCCGAAGTAGTTATTTTGGATACAGTTGACCTTACTGGCGTGCGGGAGGCCTCCGTAGTAGTCGGTGGGGGCAGCTGTCTGTGTCGCAAAGGCAAGGATAAAGGATAGGCGTGTATCCGCTGAAGATAGGTCTGTATCCGCAAGGAAGAAAGATTAGGCTTGGTTAGGTTAGGTTGGTACATCATACCCCTTCCATATATCCAAAAATCAATCTTTGCATCCTTGCCTTTGCGACACAGCCAAGCTGCTCCCAGCCACCACTCACCCTGCCGCCTCCCGCTCGCCAGTAGGGGTTACTCTTTCTGTTATTTTTGTGCAGCTTGTTGTGCCTCGATCCAGGTGCCTCAGTACTATCAGGTGGTCGAATGTAGCAGTGGCTATAGAATAGGGCACCTGGATCGGGGCACAACAAGCTACACAAAAATAACAGCTTTGAGCGAAATTTCCTATAACTATAAATATTATAAAAGGCCCCACGAACTTGGGACACCCTGTATAGATGGTCACAGTGGCATTCCACAATTTTTAAATATTTTTAAATCCCATAAATACCAGAATGCCACTGTGACTACCATAGCATAGTGGCATTCTAGTATTTACCTGACTATACATTGAGCACAGTTAAACAGAATTCATTAGTGTTTATTTCCCCGTGCATCCGACCTCGCAGGCTTATCCAACACCTTTCGTAGTTCTACAATTCTACTGTTTGGTTTCTACGTTTACGCAGCGTAAGTAATACATAATTTACGTGCCGACGCCCAGCACTGATGGCAGGCAGTTGTTGATTCAGGTGTCATATGATATAATACAGTAACACTGAATTACTTAGTGTCAGTACAGTACCTTACTCCACAACACACTCGTTTTTGCATGCCCTACTACAAAATAGAACCGGCTATATTAAGGGCTTTCCAAATCTCACCTTGTAAAATTCACCACACCGCATGTTTCATAAGTTAGCGCCAACAGGCGAATCCGCGACACTTCAACCAACACGGATGTAAGTTTAAATACGTGGATTCTGTTGATAAACTTTGTCTTTGGAGTCATGCTTTAAAAAACACACTGAAAATTAATTCAATTAACTTCAAATTCAAATTATTGTATTTCACAATCATACGATGACCACTAGTTCCGAATGAGTGACTTCCGAACCATAATTGGAGGCATAACTCAGGGGTAAGAAACATATTGACACCCTCGTGACTTGCTCCAACGCTCCCCTATTGGCCACTGCCAATTCCGTGACATGGAAAATTTGGTCTAGACGCTTTTCCGTCCCCCTCCCTCCCTAGTTTGCTAGCAAGTGTATCGATCGTGACCCTGGTTTTCTGGAGCCTGCTTCCAACAAGAGATGAGTAGATGACACGCTCATTGTTTCAGGCATGTTCGCCGCAATGGGACTGCAGTGCCCCGCATTTTTCTTATACTGTGTACTGTATGCTGCATACCGGCACGGAGAGGGCAGCACCACATTCTAATATCGACATTGAGCATACCCGCATAATAAGCAACATAAGCCCTTCAAAACAACGGGTATTGTTGTAGGAAAAGGCTGGAAAATGCCTATCAAGTCGTAGATCGATATTGCCATATACAAGTAATTTTATTACATAACTTACTCGTAGTAAGCATATTGATCTGCAGTGTCGCAAATTCATTCGTATACAGTACAAGGTAGCCGGATTATGAATTTTAATCTCAGGTTAGCGTATACCAAGAGAAGCAAATTATACTGTAATGCCTATTCACCGTTGCCAAAATTATCTCAATTATCTTGGGCCACAGTACGACTTCATTTCACGACAGTTTTGCTGGAACCTAACCCCGTCGTAAAACCTGTACTTTCCACGGTAAATATTTTAACTGCCGTATGTGATGCAAACTTAATATTACAATGTATCCAAGATCTTATTTCAAGGTCAATCTCTAGACAGCGTGGAATTTGCTTCCGTGTTAATCATAAATTCAGTTTATTGTTCCATGCAACCTTGGAAACAAGCCGCTATAAACTTGCGAAACAAAAAACATGACATATGCGTCTCAAAATATGAAAAGAAGTATGATGCCCGAAATTTACCCGAAGCAAGGCCGACAAGTTTACAAATTCTTCGTTTTTTTTTTTTTGTTTTTTTTTTACACCTTGCTTTGAGACCATTTACAACCTTGCGGACTTGTTTTATCGCTGGCGCAAATTGAATATTTCAACTTTCGCGTCAATAAAGTTTGGCAGCTGATGGAATTAAGCTTCGCGGTGGGATATATACGTATTATTTCACGAAAATTGTGCTCTTAAACTTGCCATGTTGGTGGCGCCCTCACGTTCACTTGTGTCGACTATCAAGGTAAACATGAGTAACCACAAGAACTACATGAGAGACTATACTACAGTATAACTGTATACGGCTAATGAAAATCAAAAATATTTTACTAACACATTTTATATTGAAGATCTTATTTTTGAAACGATCAGAGTGACATTTTGCTGGAAATTATAGACATTGTTTATTGTAGTCCTTGACGCGTATACTTTCTGATGGTCGAGTGAGTTTTCTTCTATAGAGCAATGACATTCCCTAAGAAAATGTGAGAAGCATGAATTCCACATGGCATAAAAACCAACATATTCAAATTTCAAACCCACCTAGCTCAAAATCAATGTGACTCTGATAGGTCTGGATTTCAGGTCTCCATTGGAAATACGAGTACTATTTTGATACACTCATTGGAAGATTAATATTGTACTCTGTAACAGTAACTCTAGTTCAATCCGTCCAGCACAGTCCTACGAGCATAAATCAAAATTGATTTAAACCGAATATAATATCTCTTCTTACTCAAGCGTATATCACTGTGCACTGGTATCGTATTTTACCATCACCGAAACCGTTTGCAAAATTGGATATCGATACTATACTGATAACAAATATCGATTCAGAAATTTGACAGCACCAGTTTCAAGTGGGATGCGTTTCTGGTAAATTAGCAAATCCCATATTCGCCTCTTGGTTACTTCCTACATATTTTAAATTTAATTGATATTTTAATGTCGCACCGCCTACAAAATAAATATTTTATTCAGCCTCCAATACTTCACTAGAACAGCTTGTTGCATACATACGGTCCATAATGAAAACCCTGACGAAAGCAGCACTTATTACATTTGGTTCATGCCTGGGCTCCACTTGTCAAGCCATAAGTGTCCAGGAAAAGCGATGAAATCATAAATATAAAAGGCCTGTCGGTGAAGACAAACGCGCAGGACGAGTCTACGTAATAAAACAGAACAAACGTCCCACACCCTTGGGTGCCCTTCACACAATTACATAACCTCATAAGCCGTGGGAGGGAAAACTGGCTCTTCATTAATACTCGTCCGGTTTTTTTGTTGCTCGTCACTGCCAAGGTGAAGGCTACTGTATAGCACACGCCCTAGATACACACATAACTATTTGCGCTCAAAATAAGCTTTTGTCATGTTTATTTATTTTCATGTCTATACACACTTAGAGTGTGTTTGAAGTTACGGTTCTATTTTCAGATAATGTATAGTACAGTACCATTCCAAAAGTAGGTCTACCGAATGACAAATTGCATCAATGGTGTGATAGAGAGCAAGCCTTGAAGGAATGATGAGGATCTGAACATCCGGTGGAACCAGGCCGGACGTTCCGGTTCGCTCCGTTCCATTATGACACAGAATATGGCGGATACGGCGCAGTTCATGTACTTAACTTGAGCACGCAAAGTTGACAAGTGCCTTACATTAAAGTAGGCTATATTCGTTCACTTTCTGGCTTAGCAAAGGAATGTCCAGAACCTTGCTCTTCACACATGAAGCACATACATAATAAGTACATTCCGTAACGCATGTCTTACGTGAGGTCACCCATGTGTGAACTTCTCTGCATGTACCCACATGAATATCCATCCGACCTCATACTGACAGGGGTTGATTAGCGTAACTCTCAGCATTTTCAGGACCTTTCCCTGTTCCAAAAAGAGTCGGAGTGGAACAAGTAGAGGCCCACTTAATCTTCGCACTTGTCGCATTTCCCAAACGCGCCAGCGTGCATGCATGTGCATCCTCTTAACCAGATAGTCCCCTTTGCAATCAATGTAATGGAAGTCCTCAATCGGACTGATGGATGCCCTTCATTCCCAATGCTGCCAACGGTTGGGGCTCAGATATCAATCGGAGGCTAGTCCACATAGCCAGCTGTCTCTCAAGAAAAAATACGGCTGTAAACGTACTTAAGTACCAGCCGCAAAAACTACAATAAATTTTGCAGATAGGTCAGTCCCATTGGAACAATTTTAAATTTGAATATGCCAATAATTTTCAACAAAAATTTGACTGACCATTCTGCATTTTAGGTCTTCATTTTAATGCCTCGAAAGCCTTAGGTACCCGCCGTAAACACCTAGATGCACTGCGTTTCACAAGGTGGTCATCAATTATTATTCTACGACCAACACAACAGCCAATACTAATCGCCTCATTTTTTATCGCAAATGCCAAGGTGAACATCTCCCATCATAAAAATGTAAACAATCCACACAAATCACTGACCTGGATTCATTTTTCAAAAAACTCCTGACACGCAATATTACCAGTGACCAAGACTTACGTCCACCCTCTTCCACCCAATCCACCCACCACAAAAAAAAAAATCATGAGAAAATGTCGGCGTTTCCCTAGGATCCATTTGTCACCTTTCTTGCGGTTTCTGCACGTGGAAAGCGAGGGACAACCCGGAAGAAGGGCTTCGTTCCGGATGACAAGCAGGAAATCGAATTTTGCACGTGTGGATGCAAAAGGCGGGAGTCTTTCCATCCCTCCCCTTCCCTCCCATCCTCCCCACTTCTACTTCAAACCTTTACCCGATAGCAAGGGGTTTGGAGGAGGGGGAAGGAGGAGGAGGGCACCGCCTCCGATTCATGGCGCCTCACCAGAAGAAAAAGGCGCTTCCCAACTCAAGAGAGGAAAAATCCGGGAGATTCGGAATGCACGACGTCGAATTCGCGACGTCAAAAGTGCTTCCGGATCATCTTCCGGGGGGGTGTCCCTAGCACGTTTATATAAAAGGTGATGGAAAGACTCTCACGCCTAATATTTGCGCAATCAACCATTTAACCCATATGTAACACCAGAATTAAAAAATAGATGGCAAATATGACACACCCTACACTAAACAACTTTTAAAAAAACTGTTTGATGTGGAAAGTGCTTCAAACAAAAAGTTGTAACTGATAGGGAAAAAAAGGTAGCCAAATTCAACTTGAAAAGGCCATTACACTTCCTCTGCAATAATAATAGGAGAGCAGTTCACATAGCCTTTTCGTATGGTGCAGCTGAACAGTCTCAAACAACTGAATGTGAAGTGGAGTGTAAAGAGAGGTCTATGCCACCCATAAGAACAAACCTTTTTAAAACTCCACCGAGACTCAACCCTCCCCACTTTTTTTTTCCTACGCTCATTTTGAGAAGGAAAAGTGGGCTTGTTGCCTTCTGGGGCGGAGGAAAGCCTGCTCAATGTTCACTCAACCCTGTACATTCCAATCATGTGAGACCCCCTTCATATTACATGATTTATAGGCGTAGCGAATTACGTTTTTCCGTACCACTGCTCTCCTAACTCGTCCTCTAATTCACTTACAGTATGTCTTTGACCTGGCAGAAAAAAATTGTCTTACATTGTGATCCATACCAGAAGATTCACGCCGGAACACTTTAATGAATTAAAAATGGCGGAATTTTCAGTATGCTTCATATTCACGGTATTATTTCCCACGCTAGTTTATTTATCTCCCAATTGTTAAAGGGCTATAATGTTTAGTGCAAAAAAAATTTGATAGCCACTGCGGACACTTCCACTGTAATAGAGTAATACACAGTACACCCGATGAGTCGTGTGAATAGCCTCTCTATAGACCTATAGTAACCTGTAGTAATCGGCAGTAACAATATTGCGTTCAGTCGTAATCACTTTAGAATCCTCAGGCGAATTCGTGCATATTACTCGATCCTAATAGCACTGGCGGCAAAATTACCAGTACTGGTGTTATTTAAAAATATCCGCTGAGGCTAAAACCGCTCCAAGTAAATTTACGAAACTAATCCCGGGTACAGTCCGTATAAAAAATTAAGTGCAAGTCAGAAGTGACAGCAATACTGCATATGTACAGTACATGTAATCAACACGGAACAGCTAATTTCACGGAAAAAAATAATCAATCAAACTCTCCCAATAAACTTTATTAAACACGCTAGTCTCGTCCTATCTCCATCTTGATGAAACTGCAAGCTCAACAATATTAGCACAGGAGAGTCCGGGCCGGAAAAAAAAGGAGGGCGCTTAATTGTTTAAAGAGGCTGACAGCGTATCGAGTTCTGTGGGCCAAGGTCATAAAGAAACAACGTAATAAAGACAAACTGCTACGAATTTCGAGGTGAAGTAGTTGTATAGCAAAGGGGAAATGAGCCTGGGGCAAAAGTCTCCGACAACTGCTTACTGTAGATGCGCACTTGAACTTTCTTTCTTTCTTCTTCTTTTCACTCGTAACTATAGGAAAAGTTGGAGGCAAACCTCAACCTGCAACTTTGTTATGTTCCTTGTCACTCATGGGTCGGATGTTTCTAAACATTTTGTCTCGTTTTGTGTTAGTTTATCGGTACCGCAATTATTACGCATATTGCTAATAAAACAAAGCTATAAACTTCGAACAAAACAGTCCCCCTATAATTTATGGTGTCATAAACGCGGACTAGTTGACTGTACTTGAATACTGTTATAGGCAGCGATATTCGTGAATCATGGGTGTATTTGCAGTCAAGATTAAAATGTCATCACAACTGACCTGAACGTCTAGTACTTAACAACAATAATAGCCGCCTCACTTGTAGGACATAATTGCTAAGTGCAGGTTTTTATATTTGTAATGCCCTCTGGAAGACCTTCAAATACGGTGGCAACGGCCAGAGCTGGCGTACAAAACAGCCTGTAGGCTCAAGTGCTGACGTAAAGTGTCTCAACCTGCCCCAATATTTTTGGTCGCCTCTATAGGAAAGTCCATCGTCAGGGCTTGCAAGCCTTCATAGCTAGTGGGAGGGTATAAACCACGGAGTAATATCCAGTTTTGTTCCAGCTTGACGTATAAATAACATAACTGCGGTGTACATAAAATACACGGTATGCCAATAACTGTCTCCAAATGAAACCAGCAGCTTTGTCATCTTCCCAGCATGTCAACATTTTAGATCTAGCCATCTCACCAACAACCTCCCAATTTCGCTTTCTCTGGGCTATTCCTCTCCCATGTAACTCTGGCAGACCGCGCACTATTGGTACCGGCTGAGCCATCAATTTCTCCCGAGAAAAGAGATTTTATCCTGAGTATGTGACCCAAGTTTTGCAGAACTGTCAGTCATTGACCTTGAACAGGCAGACTTCATCGTGTTAGTAATTCTGCAAATAGCGCTTACTTTTTTCTGGCGTATTTCATGGTTAGTTTCTATACTGTACTATGCATGTAATCGCGGGTGATTTTTTATTAGGATGTATTTGCAACATGGCCTACTTCTTCCTTCCCGGATAATTTTTCTTTCCCTCCAGTTTTATATGGCCGTGTCGCAACTGAGTAGAACTATTATAGCCTACTATTACTGACTGTTTCTCATTTCCGCACAATAATGGTTATATGTCAAAATGAATCGCCTGATTATGCATGATACCTAAGGAAAGGAATAACAATATCAGATATCTTGGACTCGACTACTACAAAGTGTACATCATACAAAGTTCACAATGTACAAAGGACCCGGCCATCGCTGATAAATACCCCACATTCACGCAGCTCCAGAGTCACTTCCCAATATCCCTCCTAAAATTATGTAAAAGTGACTCATTTTCTAGTGGACTCGGAGATAAGGAGGTTATAAAGGCTTTTAGCCCCACCACCAGAGCGAAACCGATCGGCGCCATTGCTAATCCCAGTTGAGAGGCCTTCTTCACCCTAGAGTAGACAAAATCCTATAGTGCCAGCTATTACTTATGCCTGTTCTGTAGCCTAGACTATAGAGTCAGAAAAAGTGCGGCGAGGGGAGTGGGGGGGATTTGATGTAAAAATACGGCGGTACTTTCAGTGGCCTTGTAGAAGGCTTGGGAGCAAAACCACGGAAGCGTGGAAACCGGAATCACCTCGCCAGGGGGAAAAAAACGTCTCTGTGCATTATGAGGTGAGCCCTAAACACTTGATGAATCGCCTTTTATCACAGACTGTGCCCCGAGTTTTAGTCGCGTGGAAATAACCCCGCCTAGTAGGCTATGGTGTAAGCAAAAGTTTCTCGGCTTGCAAGAGCTGAATTTGTGGTCTCGATCCTCTCTGAACTTGAGTTCCAGACCAAACGCGCTCTATCGTTACTTTCAGGCAACACAGCTTCACTCGGATTGGTCAGACTCAGGAAGTGATGCGCAGAAATGATGCGTGGCTCAAGTCGGGTTGTCAGAATCAGGGTAACCTCCATGAGTGCCTCCCCCACCTAGACAGGGTATTGTCTCTCCGACATATTGGACCTAAATCAGATTGGATCTGCATGCAGTGAAAAAATGTCCTTGAAAAAAAAATTTGGACGCTTGCCAATTTCCTATCCTCCAGCATGCAATCTAGCTCCAATATGGACGCCCCATAAGGACTACGTGGAGACAATACCCTGGTTAGGGTGGGGGAGGCAACCATGTAGGGGACCCTGGTCAGAATGATTGTGTTTCACATATTCGGAATGCCCGTATAATTAAAACTGATTGGCAATTAAATATATAACTGCATATATGCTCTGTGCCGATATTATGAGTGTTGGGAGTGGTATTATGATGGCGTGAAGATGTGTATGATTGGACATAAACGATGCATTATATATACTCTGCCGGAGCGGATCGTGGGTACATTTTTTTTCCTTCTTTAGCTCGAATTCCCATTTCCTTGCCGGTCTTACTGATGGATAACCCTCTATTTTCTAGAGCAGATCGTCCATCTGGTAGACTATATGATATGGGCGCTCCCAGCAATCTCCAAGTCCTATCCTTTATACATATACTGAGTCCAGCGACTATTCAACCACGAGTTCCTCAATACGATGAAAGCTCAAGTCCGAGGAAATAGCTTACCTCTGCCCCTACCAACCTCAAATATAGTTTCATACGGGCCAATCGCAGGCAGACTTGCAGAACTTTACAGCAGATCC
Source organism: Catajapyx aquilonaris (assembly GCA_000934665.2). Lineage (NCBI taxonomy): Eukaryota > Metazoa > Arthropoda > Diplura > Dicellurata > Japygidae > Catajapyx > Catajapyx aquilonaris. The sequence continues at coordinate 76,664 of KZ537998.1, forward strand.
AGTTCGTGGTCCGACCTTTCATATAACAGTTTTACTCAGTCTCCCTATACAGAGTCACCCTGTGTCAGATGAAAGCATATAAGTATTAATATTAAAGTATGAAAAAATACGCTTTCAACTGACTGTGTTGACGAAAGAAACAACTATCTTACCAAGATTTTGTATTTTGAAAGAAGTAACGACAAAAATTGCAGCAGTTCAAAAACACGACCCACTGTGTAAATATCCAATCTGTACATGCACCTTTAAAATAGCACTTTAATGGCCTCTTAATTAATTTTCTCAATATAGAGAACATTAGTAGCAAAATATTCAAAATAAATGTGTTTAAGTATATACATGACATCAATACATGTACCACATTTCTTCATTAGGCTCACTATTAGCACCACTGATCTAATACTGTATTTACAACAACGCAGTAATACGTCATTAATGGGGTGTTACTTTATACAGGCCTATACGCTACACAATAACGGTATATTTCTTTCATCACAGTACCTGTGCAGCCTTACTATACGTACTGTACATAGAAGGGATGGAAAGTGTAGTATAGTCCCCAGAAGTGGAAGTGTCTCGTTAACAATGCAAAAGACTGACATGATTGGCACACGATGGAAGGTGCTGAAAGAAGCAGGTGGCTCAAGAAGAAGAAGAAGCTTTGACAAGAAGAAGAAGCCCCTGAAAACGCAACTGCTAAGGCATGTCATTTTTCGTCTTCCAACTCATTGGATACTTGACACTTGGACCAAACAATGCAGCATTTGTTACGTACGACTCCCGCATGAAGGACTCAAATTTTTCCAAAAGTCGTATACTCCGTCGTACTAGCCTATATTGTTCTTCCAGCAGTCCCCCAATTTTCAAAGCACTGGTCTTATGCAATTTTCAAATACTGTACAGTACACCGTACAGTACGGCCCGGCGAGCGGCTGGAACAGCCCAGTAGAATAAGTAAAGTATACAGTGTAATATTGAAAGATTGTTCCGGAATTAAATCTTCATAACTTTCAAACTTACGACTTAGTTACTTCATTGCTTAAACATGAGGCACTTGGAACATACGCTTTCAGCAGGAACTTGGAAAAAATTAAAATCCCCTAGAAGATAGAGATCAAACGAAAACTTATAAGTTATTATAATTTTCAAGAACCAACCAAATGTCACTGTATGGCCTAATCCAACTTATTACAGTGAAAAATTCGTCCCGGTGAACAAGCCAATGTTACACACTAGTACCACTTGCTACCTTATCCGCAGGCACATTTTTTTTTTAAACCAACACCACTTGCTGTCTAGGGTTACATCCATACCGACAGTGCCCGAAATACTTGCTGAAACATTTCTGCCTCAAACAATACGTTTGGCAACAAAAAAAATGTGGTTGACCGCCACAGCAAACCCATTCAAACGCCCAGCATACTTGAACCCTTCACAAAATTCGCCACTAATGCCAAATGCAAAACTGTCTCTCCCCAGCACCACGAAAATTCCAGCAATCCACAAGAAACAGCGCTCTGCAAAAAAGAGGAAGCATATCTGCATCCTTTAGTCTCCGCATATATTTCTCCACTTAATTCCCCCCACAGAAAAAACGCGTTTGCCAAAAAAAATGGCAGGGGGTATGGCGGGAACAAGAGGGGGGAAAAAAAAGCGCGGCAGGGTTATGAAACATTATTCAAAGGCCGCACATAAAGGGCGAGTGTGGATGCAGGGAAATTTCCCCACGGAAGCTGTAGTTTCCTCTCCATGGCTGGGCAGGAGAGAAACGAGGTTAGCTAACAAGACCCTTTTCCAGCCCAAGAGAGGCCTAGCCAACATGCAACTAACGGCTCAAATCGAGCCTATCTCCAGACATTGCTCGTTTGCGGCTTTTTTTTTAAAAAAAAAGAGTATAGGCTGGGTAAGATTATGCAACCGGTTTTACTGTGGGTTGTGATAGAATTCAGATGATTATATTCGTAACGAAGACATATCCGCCACAACATTGCAGATAAGTACTTTTGCTTCAATTATCCCACAGATGAGCCGGAACTTCCGTCATTTTAATCCGGATGTCAATAAATCCCTGTTCCCATTTACTGGACAAAAAAAACAAAAACAAAATTGCGTCATGAATCAAGCGATATTCGTTCAGTCCGAATTTCTCCCGTCTATATACACACACAAAATGAACGGGTCAATAATGAAAACGGGCCATCAGGTACCATTAGTTCCTTCGGTTGATGGAGTAGTCGCAAATATATTAAGCATTCATTGCCAACCAGCAATAAATTGTGTAGCCGGTTTTATGACACAATTTAGCGGAATAGAACCGCTAAATAGGATGGATCGGCTAGTTTTGCGGCGTATTATTTCATCCCACCGGTGGCGCCCCCCAAATTGGATTTATTAACTGTAATCCGGGGGCATAGTGTTCCCTAAATGCTGGGAAAGGTCAATCTTTTCCGGTTCACCGACGAATTAACCGGGGGTAAACATGTGATGCTACTCACGTCAGACAATTAGGGAGTAAAGTAAACAGAGGTTCAAGTTTACTCGGCGTAATTATTCAAAGGCCCACTTGCCAGAGTACGTGCAAGCCTTATGTCGAGTTAAAATTCAGGCAAATGATTAAATGACGCTGGTGTCAACTCAGGGTACTAACCCTCACCTACAGGTAATTGAATCTAGAAGTACTAGCTGGTGTTAGTTTCTACAGAATATAGCAACATTTTTTGTACTATGAGACCTACGGGTAATTACAATGTTATTTCCACTGTCCAGGGTGGAACCCTGAAAAATTTACAAATTGTCACAAATAATTTCTGAGGACTGATCAATACCCAGCAAAATATTATACCAACAAATCTGAAATCATCGTGAGCGAGAGGCTTGTAAAATCATAGACTACATTGAAATAACGTTGCATGCTAGTATCGACTTCTGAATTCAATTGGCAGTTCTGCAATCGCACGGAACCTCCTTGTCGGTTCTGCAGAAATATGAAGTGTAAGTTACAGGGAGGGGGAGGAAAAAACTCCGGAATGGACGCCTCCCTAAGGAGTTGAGAACTACCTCATTTCATTCACATTTGGGCTGCGCACACATTTCATCGGACGATGAAATGTTTGCTATCGTTCCAGGAAATGGAATGGCAAACACAAATTTAGTTCCAGGATCAACTTGCAAGTCGCAATGAAAGAAAAAAAAAGGCGTAGCAGCCTCCACTGCTATCAGCAATTTTTTAGCCACCCTCTTTTCGGTGACGAGATGAAAAGCCTACAGTTTAATTAGAGTGCGCAGGCTATTTCTGTCACTAATGCAGGAAAATTCACTTTTGAAGGTATTGGACGTTTTTCCTGCAAACATATCCGTCATCAATTCTCCGTTCTACCGAATGCAGTCGCGGTCTTTCGTACATCAGTTTGTATCGCTTGCGGCTGTAAAAGGTATAACCATATGACAAGCTGTTTACAAGATGGGGAAAAGGTACAGCTCGGATTTGTTGACTCACACCCCATCGTTCACCCATAGGAGCAATATGCCATTAAGCGCCAAGAACTTATGAGCTCATCAACAGGTGTATATGGTGACTGGGGTTAAATGATACCCTATTAGACAAGACCCGTGCCAAATTACAGGCCCCGTCAGTTTGCGTAATGGAGCCCGCATTTTTCCTCTATATGCATTACATAATAACAAGTCGTAACAATTTACTTCAATCAACTTCCATGACATTGACAGTCTAGTTATATACGTGTCGGCGACGGAGTTAGAAAACCATGGGTGACCTCACAACATCCTTTTGTTTCAGCCAGTCCGTGTCATAGTGAAGTTTAGTATCGGGTTTCGACGTGTTAGGCAGAACTATATAACTGCACGCTATTTTCATTAGCGTTATAATTAAAATGCAATAATACATTTATCAAACTACTAGACTACTCTTCATAATACTGCATCGTCGGTGATCATGCAAAACCTCGTATCTTCCATTGGTTTTTGTAGGAGATACGAGGATTTTTCATGGTCACCGACGACATGCAAACTACGGCGCGGCGTGACACCCGGAAAATTTCATTTTAGTCAACATCCTACACCATACACTCATACAATATTACCAGAACACTGCTTACGTATACTGCATTGTTGTGCATTCGTATCTATAGTAAGAGTGCAGTTCCTAGCTCATGATCGGTTACAGAAGCACGAAGTAATGTGGAAATATATTTATAGGCAAATAACTTTTTGCAACACCCTTATAATAAATCTATCATATTAAAATCCTTGCGGTGTTTCATCGAACCCTCTGATTGGTCCGCCGCATATTGTTACCGCCACTTCCCCATTGGCTCGCGTTCTACTTATGCGCAATGAGGTGTAAACAACTCCTCTGTTGGGTTGCCGGGGAAACTGTCCATTCCTTCTCTGTATTGTTGCCCAGTTAGCACTACTGTGAAGTTGTTTACCGAGTCAGTTCCCTTTATGGAACGACAGACACAGGGCAGACATGTTCTCACTTCTCACTATCACTAATCAGGCCGTTCGAAGACTGCTGGAGGGCTAACGTTACACCCTCCCCCGGCGATATGGTGCGCCGAATAGGTACCCCAGGCCGCAGGCCTAGAAAAGAGCGAGCGAACCGAGTGGTTTTCTTGGCCTGCGCCCTAGTAAAATGCGAGCGGAGCGAGGGTTTTCCTGCATAATTTAAAGTGGAAAAAAATGATTGAAATCTGAATAGGCCGAGCTAATAATAGTATACAGTTCTCATTATTTTCAGCAAGGTCATTAGTCATTACTACTACTCGAATCGCATGAGTACAGTGCAGTAGTTTCACCTGATATAAGCCCAGTAATTCATATCTAGAAAATCATTAATCATTTCTATTCCTAGAAACTATTTCCAGTCAGAGAAAATAACAATGGCACGATAATTGCTTGTATAGTGATTGAGGTGGAGAAAATACCCTCATGATTTAGCCAATTACACTCCACGTTGCTCGACAGGCACAATTATATTCCTATAACACAATACTCCATCTATCTGATTGAAAAATCTCATTACTTGCAAATTATAACATATAGCTCCGGATCCTGCAGCGTAAAATAATCTCTCCATTTCACGCGCCCCATAGTCAAACTAAATCAAGCCCACGCTAAAAAAAATTTCATTGTTCCCTGACTTAACATTTGATTCATCGAAAGACGGAATAATGACCTTTAATAAGCTGATTCATAATAGGTTTAGCCAAGAGATAGGAAAATATTATAGCTCCTCATTATGCCTCACTAAATGAACGCTATTATCTAACCTCATTTCGTTGATGGGAGGAGAATCAATTGAAAATTCACAATCTCAAAACTCTCCCTCCCAATCCCCAGACCATTTCTTAACGCACACAAAAAAAAAATACTGTAAGACGGCAAAGTGAGCAAATATTTTCTTTGCGGAAGAAACACAAATGTGCATTTGGCCTCCCTTAGCGTCAGTTTTAAAAAATCATAATGGAAACAAACGTGACACTGCACGAGAACAATTTTCCACCGCTCTGGCCGGACTCGATGTGGATGAAATTTCTCATTATACCTGGGACCTTCCTAATTAAAAACACGCGAGAGGCCTTTTTCAAGCCCTTCTCTAAGACAGACTAGAAAATGGGACTGCATTTCAAATGTTCTTCACCACTTCTGCACGTTACTTTTGTGGAAGAATAGGCTGAGTCGCAGTATGGAGCCATATTCACAGCCATTACTGTACACATATCCTCATTCGCTCAACAACTAATCAAGATTCAATCTAAGCTGTTATATAAATATGACAGTTTAGAGCAAGGTGACACCCCCACTATTATAATAGATGCTGAGAATAGATTGCATCCATGCCCTCGAGCGGGCTGCACATAACTTCAGATATGAAGCAAGGGTATAGTATAGTTCGCAATAAAAAAAAATGAGAGTGGTGAACATGACATAAGAGGCTGATTATACCCAGTTGAGACTCCTTGACGCAAGATAGCTTTTCTCTGGCGCCCTCTTCATAGCCATCAATTCCCTAGCTCGATAGATGAGCCTAAGATGGATAGGCGCTCTTCTGAAGTCCTTATTGTAGGCCCCGAAAACCCACGTCGTTCCATGGAACCACAAGTGGCTATGCGCACTTCTGGACGCGAGTTTCTCATTAATGATTCAATTTGGCCGCTTTCAAATACCCCTTACTTGACGCTGTTGTTTACTGACGAAACATCATTTTAATGGCTGGCCGCCCGAATACACCAGGCGACACTATCTTCTCACCGTTTGCCAGCAATTTGGCCGAGATACCGCCAATTTAGATTTCGCTTCGATTTCTCAAAAGCTGACATTACTTCATAAACAGGGTTTATGACACCTCCCCCCCCCCCCATCCTTTTATACGTCGAATCATAAAGCCCAACTATAACATTCGGCTAAATGAAGCTTCCCNTTCCCTCCCCCCCCCCCTCTACCCCACCCCCTGAAAGCTGCACTTTATTACTCCAAGCTGCTCCACTGATACTCCACATTTCAAGAAGACGTGATCTAAATTTTGACCAAATAATTTCCAAGGTCATGCATAAGTTCGGAGCACGGCCTGGTTATGTCATACACGCAATGATGTCACACGTAAACATTTGACTGGCCACTCTAATTTACCCTTGACCTGCATGTCCACCCATTGAAGATGACCGCCTTTTTCTTGACAAGAACAATCGCCGCAAATTGTTATCCTCATGATCGTACAGTAAACGACCTATAAATAGCCGCACTTCCCAAAAATACTGCCCCCACACACACACAAAAAATGGCGCATGGCAACCACGCACCAAAACACTCGATGGCTGCCATGCACCCTCTTCTCAACCCTCTGAAAATCGATATAACTGTCTGCCCACCAGATTCTCCGTGACCTTACATTTCTTAGCCTTGACTGTCCTAACAAACATGTCTTCATATATGACATATGCAAAACTACATGACCACACGACATATAATTCAATGATTCTTCTTATGGTAGGGTCGAAGATCACATTCCTCAACTTTGCCGTCCCAATGAGAAACACCATATCTGCAAAACTAGTAAGGGCGAAAGCCGCATACATTTCCTGCACTAATCCCCCCTGAGTCAGGGGGAATTAGTGTAGGGCATGCACGCGATCTTCACCCTTACTAGTTTTGCAGATAGGGTGTTTCTCCTTGGAATGCCAGTACTGGTATCCGATATCCTAAGTTTGGTAGTATGGAAGTAGGTAGAGGAGACCCTTCTGTAAGAATGGGTCTGCCAGCCTTATGGCGATTGAATTGGGACGAAGAGCAGGAAAGAGAGCGTTCTTTGTGCACCGCACTGAGAGGATTTTAGCCACGCTGAAGAAGACGACGACGAAAAAAAAAGTTAGGAGGTGCATTGGATTCGCCCCGAGGGCCAGGCCAAATGGGGCAGAAGAGATGCCGCCTCGTCTTGCTTCAATGTCGTTTTCCGTCGTCTTCAACACTGCAGGAGAACCTACCCTCCCTATGCCGTCATTTTTTTTTTCTTCCACGGTTATTTTCTGTCGGAAAATGGGAAGCCACTCAGAAAATTGGACTACCAACTTGGGTCTGGCAACGTGGCAGATTCCAAGGTCATGCGGAACCACTTTTTTTTTTAAGCCTGAACAAACCGGTTTTGTGCTTCCTTTCCGGTTTCCGGCGCCGGAAACTGGTTTTTTCCAGCCCCCTTTCAACCTGCAGCGACGGGTTGTGCAGAACTGCCACGGTTCTTGGGGGCAAAAGAAGATTCTGCATTGTAACCGATTTTTCGCCCGACACTTTCCACAAAAACTGGTTTTACCCAGGCCTTTCCGCCTTCCGGTTGACTGTTATTCGAGAATTTAGGATTCGCCGAGCTTATAAACAAAAGGAGATGTCAGACACCCGAACGACTTCAAACTGTTCAGGCGGTTATACGAATGCGTCTTTACTGCACATACGGCTTTTTTCCTAAACGCCCGCCGTTCTTTCCCAGTGTCTTTCCAACCCTTCCTCTTGAAACCGGGTCTAACCACTGAAAACTCTTCACTTCCTCATTTGTAGCATTTCCCCAACTTCCTCCCCTAAAACCGGGTTGATCTCTCTGGACTCCCCTCCCCTCCCCCAGCCTCCAGAAGAACACGCCATCTTCCACCCTCCAAGAAGCCCTTCCGGATATTCAGCAGTGCATTTGGCAAGTGTGCCCCCACCGGCGAATGGAATAAAGGGCGAGCCAGAGGCTAATGATGGCTGCGACCCGGATGCTGCGTGGCGCCATGACACCCCCAGCTCTGCCCTCATCCTGCATAAAAAGGCACTTGGGCACGCCCTAAACGCCATGTCGGAAGCCCTAGCTGCAGATTTGCTGCCAGTGACATAGAGGGGGCTTGGGGCATTTTCCAGGAGCAGATATGAAGCCCCCCTGGATCGTTCTTCAAGCAAAAGAGAGGGGGAGGGGGTGGTCTATAGAGATCCCCCCAGCGGTTGCTAACGAGTAACGACGTCCTATAGTACCTCCATGCACAAGGGGTTGCCAACGATCAAAAGAGGGGAAGGATGGGGTAACGCCACGTGCAGAACTGCACTTCGAAACGACTATTCAAAAGCCTGCTTTTCGACTCAGATGACACTTTTGGCAGGAATTTCTATTTCTACTGACAAGTGACCATCAACATACTGTATAAATGAAATTTCAGATCTATCAGTCTCCGCAGCATTGGGATGGTGTTAGAAGAAAGGAAAATGACTTGTAGGACCTTGGCATGCTTTATACTCCAATCAACTCAAGCCTCATTCGTGCATCATAAAATAATAGCCATACAATGCGGTTGGGCGTCCCATTAGAGCCGTGGATAATTCGGGCATGAAATCGCGACGTTGTGCCGGACACACAATGACATTTCATTCGTGACTAAACCAAAATTGAAGCAACACAATTGTTCGGTATGAACAAAAACCTTTTTCATCCCTTGGAATAAAACTGCAAACTCCACAGAAATTTGATACAGTGTGATTCAACAAAATTGATAGATTCTGTTTTTTTTCCAAGGGTCATAATGTCCATTCAAGGAGATTGATGGGGTGGATGGAAGAGAGGTAGGGGGGGGGGGGTTAAAATGAAGCGAATGAACGCAGTTGGCGATTCATTGGGAAAGGATCAACTCCCGGCTGGCTTATCAGTAAGCGGATTTTCTTCTAATCCCCACTCGGGAGAGGCAATTCGAGGAGCCCGTGGAAAAAAAAAAAGGTAAAAGCGAACACCCGCCCTTTTACACATCTTCGTCTTTAAAACTGGAATCAAATCGAACCATCCAATCGGGTTTGCGTGATTTGATGTCATTCGAATCTTCCAGCCTTTTACACCCATGGCATGCAGCGGACTCTGTCACACTTTTGGAACTCGGCAGAATATTCGGGCTGTTACTATATATACATGGATGTAGAATTTATGTGAATTCCTGCATAGTTGTCTTCAGGCGCAGTGTACACAACATTGCTCACCAGGCTAATTATGACACACAATAAAACATTGCACACAAGACGTGTCAAGTCGCACATAGTCCATGGTGCGTATAAGTCAAGTAAGTTATCTGCTGAATTTCCCTACCGAAATTTGTGAAAAAATATCCCACATAAGGAATCATGAAATCTTCCAACGGCATACTTTAATATCATCCTATTCTGACTCAGATCGTTCTGGACTTCACATACTGTACGCCATGTTTCACAAAATTATCTAAAAAAATACCTCACAAAATACATAAACAACAAATTATTAGTGATGTGTACCCATAATTATCTGGGTGTTCCCAACTGAATACGGCACTGTATTTGTGTGAAAACAAAAACCAATCAGGCATTTATCCTAACATTGCAGGGCAATATATCGACTCATCTGTTCAAATGAATGTCTAACTTCCAGGATGAAGCGGGAAACAGATACGGGCCAAAGGGCAAAGACCGGATGGATTCACAGATCACAGGGATACGACCACGGATACGACAGAGGTGAAACAGATGAGTACGTATTTCGCCAGATTAGGCCTATATATAAAAATAAATTCGTGACTTTACTATTCCTCAGTTTCACATTTGCACGAAGAAAAATTAATGACAACTTCGCCAAAGAAACTACCATATTTTTTACCATTTGCTTACCATTTGCTTAGCATTCATATACACTCGTGCCCAATGTAACTGGGAACATCACGTAGCCTGTGTCCACGTTGCATATTTCCACTCTACAGGCACATTTAAAAAGTTTCACATCAACATTCGGGACCCACCCTCAGCAATTTTCGGAGTGAACCTGCCCCCCGTTTTTAACACACATCCCTGCAACATGTAAATCCTGCAAAAAGAAAAATGAGAACCTGCTGCAATTCCAGTAAAGCTTGCTTTTGCACAAGCAGTGTCTGCTAGCAATCTGACACCGATGCCACTTAGGCGGGGTACCCGAATTTCATTTTGCCAGGCCAGACCTCTCCCTAAAAGGAGGACTTGGGGACCGATATAATTCCGGGGGAGGAGCAAACACAGTTCTTTCCATGTGAATACCTTACCAAACCCAAGGAGCCCTAATTTCGCCTAGGTATTGTTTGGGCCTCCAGTCCGCAATGTGGGAATTCCACCATTTGTAGCCCCCCGCCATTGTTCTCGCACGCGCCCCTGCTCTTTCTTTACTAATTACTATAGCCTGCTGTTCATAGCCTCCCAGAGAGACTTAGGAGGGAGGGACGCTGGGAGTAAAGCTATTTCCATGCCCAGGTTATAGTTCCTAAAAACCTTGCTAGAAACTCGCCATAGTCCATGGCGATACAGGATGTGACAAAATGCACGCCATGATACATAAGGTGTTCCAAATGACATTCGTTTAAGGTCACAATTTTATAAGCAGTTTTAGCAATCACCTTTGTGATACGAAAATACATCCTGAGACTACTATAAGAGAACTTCTTAAAAACATGTTTGCCGGACCACTCCGTTCCTCTCTTCCCCATAAGTTCAACAGGCCATTATCACTGTATGGGTCTCAGTCTACTTATTTCTCATGGAAGGTGTACACATAGAGATTCCACAAAAAACACGAATGAATATAAAAAGCCCGAGATTTAATAATCCTCTTAACAAAAACAAGCACCATACACACAGGCACTCCCCATTGTAACCAAATACGTGTTATGGCGCCCTTCGCTTTCACGTAGCTGTACTGAACCCAGTTTATTTCACACTGGAAAATAAAGTTAGCACCCACTGCTGAAAGCCACAACAAGTGACGATATTTTAATTCCCCGAGGCCTCAGCAGGCTGTTTTTTTGCAGCCTGCTTCGTGCCATCCCGCATGTAAGTTATACAGGGACAACAAAAATGCCTCCTCATGCCTTGCAACATCTTACAACAGCTATCTTGAAGTTATATATTATTCATATTCAAGAGCGGAGCCTTTCGTAATCGCCGTGAACGAGCTATATAGGGGCGGGGGAGAGTAACGACCTTTATAATCCTCCAACCTTTACCGTCTCTTATTGCCAGAATTTGCAAGGTATGAAGAAATTCAGAAATTTCAACAGTTGCCCTTCATAAATCGTTACATATAATATTCAGAAAGTAATACCAAAGCAGTTGGAGTAGGGGATATGGTGTCCGACTGCTAATCGGGAGGTCCTGGGATCAAATCCCGGGGCCGGCAACTCTGACCGTGGTTTTCTGTGGTTTCCCACGGTCCTTTCAGGAAAATTCCGGATTTGCTTCCGTAATTAATAGGCCACAGCCGCTTCCTTCCGTCCCTATATCATATCCCAAAGAGCACAGTAAAATAAAAGCAAAGAGTTCCAGGCAAAACAAATTTCCCCCCCTAAAGAGCCGATGGCTGATAACGGGGTATGAATTATTATTATTATCATTATTATTATTATTATTATTATTATTATTATTATTATATTATAATTATAATTATATTCAGAAAGTAATTTGCTGTATTCTAAATGAATGAGCCCAAATGAATGTGGCCCAAATAAGAATTTTTCTAAGCTTATCTCTTAGTTAAATTTATTGGATTACTTTATGGCTGCTAAGATGAAACCTTCCTTTACGATTTTGTTTTCAAAATATGCACGGTATGAGCATGTTTTCGGCAATATATTTTAAAACTCTCTGCAAGTGGCCTGAATTAGGGGCCCTGGCTTTTATTTAGGCAACGTACCCTGTACAAAAGTACAATACCGGTACCGTAAATTATGTCGCTGTTTACAATTTTGTCATACTTTGCGTATCGCATTTAAAAATAAGCTTTAATACACTAACATCTATATGCACCTATACGAATTAAGCGAAGCACAGGTTGCAATATTGCAGCACGTTTCCTACATACAAAATGAGCGCTCTTCACACGGGCCCCCTTTCATGTTTCCACATCAGCACTGCATCTCACTTAGCAGTAACATCTAGGGCTATCCGCACCAGCTGCGTATATATGAAACCCACAATGCGTCAGCACTTAATTCCCAAAATTGTGGCCGAGACCTACAAACCCCCCTAAAGTAGGTTAAATATAGACCGGGAGAAAAGCACACCATAATCATGCCGCTGGTATGTCGTCCGCATGCCAGTTAATTCTTGCTCCAATTTAAATGTCGGGGATTATAATTGCAAATCCAGCTGCCAATCTGCATAAAAAAACACACATACACATGACACTCTCTCCCCCGCCTCTCTCTCTCTCTCTCTCTCTCTCTCTCTCTCTCTCTCTCTCTCTCTCTCTCTCTCTCTCTCTATACAGTGCGAAACGAGCCCCAGTTCCCATGTGACTTACACTAATAATCCAGAAAATGGATTAGGGGACGGGTTATTCTCCAGCGGCTGTAACCCCCCGCAAGTGCATGCGGGATAATTGATCCTGTTTTTTACGCCACTTGTAACTTCAGCATCCAGAGCGTAGTGATTATTGGGGCGCAAATTAAATTCGGAGGTTCTTTAGTACTCGGGTTGTACAGAAAATGAGCGGGTGGGGAATCAGAGGGAGACCATTAGAATAGGTCAACTACTGTTATCGCATATTCGTGCTAGTGTGCAAATTGTACGAAGTTACTGCCGCTTTTCAGGGCTATTTCAATTCAATATTTCGTACGAAGCACGAAGTGACCAATTTACACCCACTCTTAATAATATATAATATAATAATGGATACCCCGTGATAGGCCTCCTTGGGCCTCTTAGGGGATCGTCAGTTTTAAATACCCGACTTTAATCATTTGCCTGTAATGTGATGGATTTTGATTGCGGGAGGAAACGGGATAACCCCGAGAAAACCCACGCGAACACGGGACCTTAGAGGTGGAAGGCTGCGGCGCTAACCACTCGGCCACCGTGTCGCCCCTATACCAACTCTTTTCACAGTGAGAGTGACTATTGCATTCTATATTGTACGTGTGCGTGAGAAATCTATAGTAAGTCCAGAAAACCAGACTAGCCAGTGAAAACACAGAAAATCCTGGCTTCCTGGCTCATTACAAATCATTAAGACTCAGACTCAGACGATTTCTCATGTATGGCTGTATGTCAAAAAATGACCAATAGTATTCTGGTGTAATACAATCAACAGCACCAGCAAGGTGAGTAAAACATCACCTACAGTTCGAGCATTGTTGCAGGATACGTATATATATCCCAAACTTTTGTTGACAAAGAAACCTTCTGGTGACGTTATTGCAAAAACGTGCCTAATAATGCGTTGAAATTTTCATCTACATACCGCACAGCCAGTGTGGAGAGATCCTAGTCAAGATGCTTACCTAGAAAGAGAAGAAATGGTACATGAGAAGAGTTTTCATAAGCACGATCCTGCTCTAAGCATAAAACTTAGCGAGATTAGAAACTGTGGGGAAGTATAGGGACAAGGTCTTAGAGGGAAACGACTATAGAAACTCTTTATGGCACCGAGTTCATGACACAGATTAGTGCAGCAGGTGCGCAAAATTGTTCCGGTGCACAGTTTATTAAAAGTTGACTCACTATATGCGCTTTTGACTACACATGTAGAAATTTTTTATGCCCAGCATAAACATAAACGCAACCTGTGATTCTCCCATAGGAATATTTGCGATTTGTTTCACGAAACTCTGACAACATTATTCTTCAAAATAATATGATAGCAGGTTATCCTATTAACATAACTCGTGTTATGGTAACCATAAGCATAATGAAGGTACAATTGGCGTTTGCAAAGCTAGATGAGTGTGAAAGTGGGCTGCACACGTCCAATTATTGCGCTGGATACATGAGCATCAGTCCGTGGCACTGTTACTACGACAGTTTTTTTTTCCCCTCCAGCACCTGAGCCTTGAGTCATCAATGTGATTAACCTACATGCGCTACATGATACCAATTATCGTGCAATTATTGCTCGCGTGCTGATAAATTCGAATCTTGTTAATCAGCCCACCCAAACATATGTTAATTAAACCTCAATTGGGAATACACAACATCCAATTCGTCGGGATTAAATATTACGCCCACGGCAGCTACAGTCAAACAGCATACCAGTAAATCCGTATTTCCATCAGCTTTTCGATAGTGAAGATGGCGGATTTTCAGCAGTGGTCGCATGACAATTCCTACTGGTCAGTGCGCCAAAACTATAGCCACGTTCAAAAGATTTGGCCCAGATCCATGAGATATCAGTGGTGTTGAAAGGGGCCAATCCTTTCCTCCACCTGTGTACTTTGAATTGTTGCCAACTTATATACGAGAGCTCCTTGGCAGATTACGTGACATTCTTTCACTGTGAGGAATAAAACGCCAAATACAGCGATGCAATTTAGTGTCTAGTTGTAGAAATTGACAAAATCACAAGTTTGTCTCGACCACTCATATCTGAACACTAGGCTACTATACGTAGGCTATAGCTCAGCAGGCCACACTGAGGCCTTCTGGAGACGACCAGACGAAGATCCCCACTTGAGCGAAAAATAAAGGACCCTTCAACCCTGGCCCACCCCTAAGTGTTCCTCACTTGACGGATGAAACTAGAAGCCTATTGACATGACTTGACAACCAGCTGTGACGCAAATGAGACAAGATGGCGTCATTATGGGCCGAATGAAACTTTATATAAATCCCAACTCCTTGGGACCTACTCTACGTTACCGTACGTTACATTTTTTTCTCCCATCCCCCAGCCCTTATTTTACTGGTGAGAGTTGCTTAGTCTAACGGCAACATTTGACAACCAGTCGTGACGCAAAATAGACAAGATGGCGGCGTTAAGTGGCCGGATGGAAGTTCATCCCCTTCCCCCATCTTCATTTGAAGGCTCACATATATATAGTAAAGAGGACTAAGCTTGGTGGCTCATAAAATCGGGCCCTTTTCTCCCCCCAAGCAGTAAAAGCGGCAAACTCCAGTCAATGCGACTGGGCTTGATTTACTGGGTCCAAGTGACAACTAATGACTTAGGGAGGGCGGCCCCCGTGCTCCAAGAGCCTGAGATAGTCTTTAGTCACACAGGCCTATGGAGATAAGGCCCATCGCTGGTCTTTGCTGGTGAGGTTTAGGCAGCTCACTTACATGGGCACCAATAATGGCTTATATCCCTGCCGACAAATTGCTGCTTTCAGCTAACAACTGATGCCCACCACGTCCATTTCGGAGGGGTAGATACGGGTATGTCCTCATAAATTATGTGTCTTTTTTACCCGGCAATGTGGCATTTTGTACAGTATATCTATTTTCACGTGTTGTCAAACATTAAATCAGAAGAATGAGTGAGCATATTCCGGGGCACTCATTCTGAAATAAAGAGGGTAATTCAACGCCGGACATTACTTCCAGTGTGGTCTCAGCATTATCTAGGAGGCAACCAGGTCTGACAATCAAAGCAAAACTTGAATGCTTGTTTTAGCTAGTGTCTCAAGGGAGCTTTTAGAAATCAGTGAGAGGCCAAAAAAGGCTAACGAAACTCGGATTTTTCCTACAAAAGGTGCACCAGTTTGTTTTAATTGGCTTATGGATCCTCAAACAAAGCACAACATAAAACATACAGCCTGAGTTTCAACTTCCCCCGACCAACCCTTGAGGGATTTCTGCTTTTGCCTTGTTTTCTTTCACTCGGCGCTTTTTTGAAAGTCTTGAACCCTTAATTGATGTATCAAACCCCTGCCCTGACCTGGGAAATGTTGTTTCGCCCACTTTCAATCCCTGTAATGGCTCCTCTTCAAATTGATCCTTTCCTTTTGCCAATTACTTCCCCTCTTCTTCTAACCTTCTCCTCCTCCTCTCCCATGAGCTTCTCTATTCCTTTCCCCTTTCTCTCTTCTGGTACTCGAGCCTGCGTCTTTTGCTTCACCTTCCTGACTCCTTCGGGATTCCAAATTGCTTCAGCAAAAACTCCGAATCTCAGAACCAAAGTTAGGATCATCAAAAGTGGGAGTCGTGGCTAACCAGAGCCTATCAAAATTTCCTACCTGTTCCCAAGCATGACTCAAATATACAGTAGTGTGTGCACAGTGCCGCAGTCAGTCTCCTTTGATTTTCAGCACAAAGCATGCAGGCCCTATCTTTGTAGGTTAATTAAGCCTGTAGGTACTTCAGTGAATATGACGTGAAAGTGAGTGAACCTAGACCACACTGCCGTGTACAGTACAGTAAATGATGGAGGTAGAAAATTTTACTTAAAGGTTTCACGTTAAAATTCTTGCAAACCAGAGAGGTGGACATTCATACGTCGCAAAAACTATATGACATTATAGTACCGAACAGTAGGCTGCACAGGCTTAGGTTACAACGCTAAATGAGGCAGCCATAGTGTTGCACAGTAAAGTGACTGAAGGCAACCAAAACCCTCCCACACTGCCTATCGGCTGCCTATACAGAAACGGTATTACTAGATATTAATCGAGTATTCAACTTAAGTGGGTAGCGTAGCATATGCCTACTAAGATTAGTAAGCTTCAGCTTACCTTCCTTATGTCATTTTACCCATTTCCCCACACAGTGTTGCTAGGCACAACAGATATATTATTACTCTGTAACGAAACAAACAAGATCTGGCAAAAATTCACGTCCGTTGACTTGGCCCGAACACTTTCGCAAATTTCTTGTTCGATCATCGATCATTATATGTACAGTAGGTATAGGTTTATGCAGTATAAACCCTTCATGACCTCTGTAAATTGCATAATTATTGTCATTTTCACGTTTTTATTTATTTTGGTTTATTCCTTTGTAAAAGTGAGAAGTGAATTGTATATATAGAGATGATGGAATGGTTGTGGTTGCCCAGGGCTGGGTAAACGCGCAAATATGTCAACTTGGTAAGTTGATGTTTGCACTGAAAATGCAAAGAGCAAGCAGTATTGTCAAAGCATTTGAAACAATCCCCGCACCAAAAGGGCATGTATAATTAACGTGTTTGTGTTCACAACGACCCCTCACGACAGTTTGGACAGTTTTTGAACAACCGGACACTTCTATACAATAGGACAAAAACCAGTGCGCATAAATGCATTTGAATCGACCTTTTACAGGTTCGTACAACCTGCGGTACGATAATAAACAACGTAAAAAACGAGTTGGTGGCGATACATAATCATCAACAGAGTTGTCGGAGGTTATCAAAAAATGTCTCCCCCCCCCCCCTCTCTCTCTCTCTTTCCAAGGGACCGAAACAAGCTTGCAAGTTGAGCGAGATGCCCTTGGCGTTTTGGGTTAATATGAAATATGTTCAAGGAGCCTATAATTTTTCCTTCTTTTTTGTTTTCATTTCATGTGCTATGCACGAGTTAGGCGGTTCCCGTGCAGCGCTTAGATTGGTATCCTCAAAACAAATGTGGCAGACACACAGTAGATTGTGACCAGAGTATAAAATATTTATAGCTTCAAGCCGGATTTCTTGTATGACTGGAAAGTGGGCTTTGGAAACGCAGGTTTTCACGTTGGACTTTTGCACTTGAAATATGGTCTACGTTCTATTTTTCGTAAAGTTTCCAGTCCATTTATGCTGCCTACAGGTGCAATATAGGGTGAATCACATATCCTCCAGGGAGGTTATTTACAGAAATTTTCTACTAAATTTATTATTCGGGCCATTTTGCAGAATTGAAAGAGTATTTGTTAAAAACCATGACAAATGGTTAAATGTAATTTATTTATTACCGTATTGCCCTAATGGGGGACGATCTCTCATTGGTTTTTCATTTTTCTGGATGTTTATGATGTTAGCATTAATTATACCAATTAATCATTTTACTAACTTTCCACAATAAAGTTAAATAATCCATACAAATTAATGCGACTGCATTTGATAACATTTTTATTTTCTTCACTAATTTCATATTGTCACAAAATAACAATCTTATTTTGCACACTACAACTTTTATTTGTTTTCTGGTTTCGAACCAATTTCTATATAGCCTTGAAATGGCTTAAAAGCCTTAAATGATGTATATGCATCCTATACATGAGGCCTGCAGTAATTTATTGACCCTGTATTATATTACACAGTTGGTTAATCAAAACTGCAGTCATTATTTATAATTCATAATCTAATTAATAATGTATTTAATCAATCTGCTCCCAAACTAGTTTAGCCGTAGAGGAGCAAAGTTGTTTCAAAATAATTCGAATTACATCAGACCTATACCCTGCTTTATGTAGACCTATTGCAAAAATATGTTTTCTTTTTTACCACCCTGTATATGTACAGCAGCGTACTTCTTAGCAAATATCGACTTTTCGAAACCCTATAATACACGCCAAAAACCTGTGCTATACTTCTGCAAAGTTCACCCGGAGCCGAAGGCGCTGAAACATCATTAGGCCTATACAGTCCCTACTGTACCAAATGGATTGCCCCAGTAGCACATAAGTGACCCCCGTATTCGACGACTTGATATCCATGCAAGCAGTGCACAAAACGTTGACAAAGCGCATCATTTCCGTGCGCTTGTGGGGCTTCTGCGCTTGGCTCTTCAAAAATCCCTGCAGCTTTGTGAGACGTCCATTGGTGTTAAAAATGGACGTTCCCCAATGTAAAAGATCGGCGAGCCGTACAACTGCACAGGGAACTTGTGTCCAGGGAGGCTCGGTCCGCCCATTTGGAAAGAAAACTATTTTGGAGGGAGGGTATTTTCTCTAAGGGCCAGGCACACACTGTCCCCTTGCTGCTACAAAGTTAGCAGACACCGAAAAATCCCTTCGTTTTCTTCCCCCCCCCNCCCTCTAGGGCCGAAAAGAATCGGCTTTGCAGAGACCCCAAGTGGAAGCGTCATTCATCATGTGGGAGCAGCCATCTTAGCTCCGTCCTCTGCAAGCGACATCTGGGCGGCAGTTAAGAAGCCTCTGGCCAGTAACACCTCCATCCTTTTTTGTCTCTGCCCGGGTCTTCCTAACATGGCCTGCCTAATGGGCCTTGCCGACTCTTCAAACTTTGGGGGGCACTCGCCGGTGACATCAAGATTCAGTTCCATTTTACTCTTTCTACGCCAGATGTCGGTGGAAATTCACTTGGGGAGGATGTCTGGCAGGGTCAATATGTCTCTGGCTGAAGCTGGTTTAATACTGGAATGCTGACCTAATTGGCTATCATCGATGTATAACTTACATCAAGACCAACAAAAACAAGCGACAATAGAATAGTTCAAACAACGGAGTATATACTGCAATGAAAAAAAAAGGCAGTAAAACTGCAGAAAACTATTCTTCCTCTGGGTGAGATTAAAAGTAAGAAACAATCAGTCCATAGGTGGGGGTTGGTTCGTGTCATGGGGATGTGTGATAATCAAATTTAATTCAAAACATTCGTGCTTTGGGGCTGGGAAGAATTAGGCAGAGTATGAGAGTCGGAAGAGTACATAAAAGCGATATCTGCCTAATTCTTCCCGGTTGCCCAGCTTCGCTGGGCAACCGGCAGGGAGGAAGAATAGAAATACGTTGCCAAATTTTTGAAATTATTTGAAATATTTATTATATATTTTAAAACCGCGGATACGGGGGGAATACTGTACTTAGAATGGCTCACGCCCTCTGCAGCTGGCCAAGAGAGCTCTAATAAGTGGATATGCGACTTTCCCGAACTTTCTGGCCGCAGTAGTACACATTCTATCAAGGCACACCCTTGCATATTTACACGGGGGAGACTAAGGCCTGCCTGATTAAATGGTACTAAGTTTTCAGGCCTTCCTGGAGACATCTGCAATGGGTAAATTTTTGTCCGCACAGCACGCTAGCGCAAATGGAACTGTCGTAAGTCGACACCTGCAAGTACCGAAATCCCCTAGGCGACCTTCCAGGATAACAAAGGCTTCATGAAAATTTATTGTGACAAAGTTGGGGACATGCATTTCCCTCCCCAATTACCAGACTCGGCGGGATCGCTTCCTATCAGATTCATTCCCAGAAAGCTTCACACGCGAATTATTACTACAAGTTGTTCGCAACTGAACCGAAAAGAGGGAAAAGCTTCCCATCCAACAGCAGGAGAGGATAAAAAGGCAAGTCTGCCGCATGCCGCTACAACTGCCTATATCCACGCCAACTCCCCCCTTTAAAATTAGAATCTCATTCCGTGCGGCCAATTGATTCCTCCGATTCCCAGTAGCACGAAAGCCGTTGGAGCCACATGTTGTCCCCTTTGGATTATGTACTCGCACATATTTCGCCACCATCATTTCGAAAACGGCCTTCCCTGCTGCCTAATTTCACGGTGTGAAATCGGAATTCAAAAGTGTTGAAAAGCATGGTTCGGGTCTATCGGGACAGTCGTCTGCCTATGACGCAAGCACATTTGTGAGCCAATTTATTGATTCCCAGAGCGATAAAGGGAGGCTGCCAACGTCAACATGCGCACGCGGCAGGGTCTCCCGCAGTTCTCTATGGAGATCGCGGTGCTCGGGAGATGGTGAGAAGCCTCATACTTCCAGCCTCGTGTGACGTCAACACCGGCCCTATACACTATAGAGACTAGAGTGTTTCTGGATCGGAACAATCGGGTCGCGACTACAGAGCAATCAGTCCCTGTCGCAACCAATCTGTCGCCATCACCAATCGATCAGGTTCTGTTACTGACCTGCCAGGTCTGTCGCAACTGCGTCATTATTGACCAATCAGCTGACATGCAATAAGAGTGGACCGTTGATGACATTGACCCAGAACAAAGTCACCTGTGTCATGCCTCCAATCACTGAACATCCTTGAAAGTAAGCCCCAGTTCCACAACTGCCCAATCACCTCCTGCCGTGCGGTTAATTCGCACGTTCGAACAGCGCATTAAGCGATTTTGTGCGAGCTAGAGCTAGAAGCGAGCACTGATTTAGCGCTCACGTGGCAAGAGAACAAAAGAAATCGGATCAGATAGAAGCAGACTCGGTTTCCATGGCTGGCAGGCAGCCTCGTAAATCTGAGAGCCTTCATGTCACTTCTTCCTTGAAGACCAGCTTGGTCACCCAGACAGTCTTTTTATTGACTTGGGAAGCTATTGTCTCGTGGATGGGGAGGAATCAAGAAAGGGGAGGCGGGGAGATAGAGAGAATCAGGGGGATGAAAGAATGCATCCGGAAGATTCGGAGGATGGCCCATCAGTAGCCAGTTTGGGAGGGAGAGGGGGTCCAGCATCTGGACCACTTCTTCTCCGGGGCAACGTTCGAAAGAACCGTTTCCCTTTTCCAACTCAGGATGCTGCCCCTGAAGAAGATTCAACAGGCCAGTCTGATTGCCAATTCGGACCAAGTGGTGTGAGAATAGTCCGTTTTGAAAATGGCGATATAGGTGGGCAATTGTTTGGCGAATCACGGGAGATGCACACTCCACTCCTCGGAACGGCTGTTTAGAGGGAACTGCTAACGCATACCGTCCACCAAGCAAGACATCTTGGACGTGATGGAGTTCCAAATGGGGCGCCCAGAGCTATGGCACGTACCACACACAACCAGCATACACCCAATTCGGTATCAAGGGCACCGGTCTGTCCCCTGGTATCATAAATCCGGCACGTATGTCGGTTTATGTTTTGCATTAACGAGCCTGGTAACAGCTGGCACACAATGCAACACACGGCTCTTCTTCTTTATACAATACGGTATATCCCAGAGTCATGTATATCCAGTTCACCGCGCTGCAGAAATTCATCTCGGAGTCTTTGAATTGTGGCCATCGAGTAAGTCTGGAATATTGTGAAATTACAGTAACATGACACTCCTCGATTTGCAATACCTTAAATATACGAGTAAACCAACAAGTTCGTGTTATCTGGTCCTAACAAGTATAGCTTATAACACATTAATCTAGTCTGCAGCATAATTATAAAGCACCTGACATCAGACGGAGGGAACGTTACTATATAGTTGTGATCCGAATGGCTTCTTGTGCTAATTGGGACTAATGTTTCAGCCGAATCCACGGATCTAAATTGGGAAGGGAAAGACTAACTTGGGCTAACATGGGATGTATAGCCCAAGCAAATTCGTAGCCACCTAGTAATTTCTCATCAAGCATTGCGGATGCCTGAGGATGACATTTCCTTCCAACAACTACTCCGTCATTAACGTTTTTGCCAATCTGACGCGGCACCGGATTTAATAAAGCCTCTCTCACCCCCCTTCCCACACCACCAACTTCCCATCCCTCTGAAGTCTAGGCCTACGGAAAATAAGGCGACGCCGCAATAGTGCATTAATCATGCCCTCTTCTGCCAATAGAGTTGGCGCATCTCTTCGCAGACAGCGGCATTATTGCCTTACAGAGCTTATATGGGTATCGGAGTCAAGGCCTCGCCTACATTATAGTACGAATGGTTCGAGGGGAGCGGGGAAAAAACGGATGACATTTTCGCCCTGGAGTTTATACGAGATGGTTCTTTCGCCAACATTCTTTTCCTGCATTTAGACCAAGACAGAATCAAGCTGGCTGTCGGATTTTACGCCAGGTAAATCCACAAGGCATGATCATAGGTTTTAATAAACGGCAGATGGAGCAAGCCAGTCAGGCTCGCCTGTAATACGGTTTTTCTGCAGTGTGTATACGGAATGTGACATGACTTCTACATGTTAAAAAGTGACATTTTATCACAACCTTATTTATCACGCGTCGCTAGATACATTTTTGTTACTGATACAGTGTGATGAAAAATCTCTCCAACACTCCCTGAAGTTTTGTGCGGACCTCCCGGGAACAAAGCATCAGAAGGAAGCAGAGGAAAAGGACCAATCTTCCATTCCCCTCCCGGCCTTTTTTCCCACGCACCATGGGTATACAGTATCACACTGTAGCGACATCCCGGCCCAGAATTGGTATCCAAGCCCCCTCCAATTTCATCCCTTCCCAAAGACTCTTTGAAATGAAGCATGCACGTACCGGATCGCATCGCAGCACGTAACAGACTATCAGTGGCCGTTAGTTGGACAAGAGGCATCAGTCGGAGTGCGATGCTGCCATACTGTATTGATCTGGAGAATAGCAAAGGCGACTTGAGTTGGAGTCCACCGACACTCAAACTGGCTGTCAATGAGCCTCTCTTTTACTCCCTCTGAAGAGACTTTCATCCGGAAATAGCTGCTTGAAAGCCGTCTTCTGGAGAAGGCTTCCAATTCCCTTCGGGCCCAAATTTGCAGCCTTTGACACGTTACGAGTAGGCAAAGCGGGCAATCACATTCCGCTCGCCAATGAGGGAATTCACGCAAACAACTTGTCGACTCAATATCACACAACCCCCCCTCTACCCTCCTCATCCCTTTCACTCGGCTTTTACGTGCCCAACTACCCTCGCTTTATGAACAACCCTTCATGTCTCATCCCACGTATTGCCATTCATACTCAAAAGGATGCTGTCATTAAACCTTCTTGATCAACACATTTCCGGATATTAATTCTAGACTTCAAAATGCCCTCAAACTTCGATAAAATGCATTATCGAAGTTTCGCAGCAGTTAGCTGTGCATTTGTTGTCTTCATCCGCCACACTTTTTTAAAAAAAAAAACACTACGTGCTACCTACCAGAAAGGGGCTCTTAAATCATCCTTGGCCCAAATTACCCCCTACTTTACAAAGTACTTTTTTATGACCTGATCCAAAAAAGTTTTCCCGAATATTGCCTACTACTTTCAATCTCGCAGGTTTACCAACCGGGCCCTGAAAATGTAACAGGCATTGTACTTGGCACCAAATACACAATAGACACGTGAAATCCTTTTTTTTTTTTTTTTCGTCTAATCAGGAAAAAATGTTGGGATAGCTTCATAAATCCGATCCGTCGAGCACACTTTTGCGGCGCAAATGGCGTGGGAAGGGTGGACTAAGTGAATTCCAGCAAATCTTCTGCTTGGATGAAATTCTCCCTTCTACTCTCTTTCCCCCTACTCTCTACATCATAAATAAACTTTTTGGGGAAGTTGAACGACCGCCGGTTTGCAAAAGGCTCTTTTTCGATGCATTACTACGTACTTCCCCTACAAACAGGTTCAGGATGGATCAGAAGGCATTAGAAAACTTTTCCAGGGATTTGCAGCCACGCGCATGTTATGATGTAGAGAAACCTGGCTTTGTGGTTTTTCTGGTCAGGCTGTAATGATGCCTGACTCTTACATAAGAATACTGCAAGGAACTGAGGAAATGGGTGAACTTCATATAGGCTGATGGTTTATATGAAGTATGATGATAATAATGCATGCAGTGGATGTCCACACATGCCTGTAGGCAAATATGAAAACCATCAAAAATGCGGATGATGGGCTGCCCACTAATAAATTGGTGTAATAGGGAAACGGAACATGCATGGTCAAAAAAATGTAAACTATGCATGGAAAACATGCACGTTCGGTGCGTGCTTTAATTAATTTGACATGCTTTACTTTCGCACCTCCATTGTAAACTCCACTAGTACTAATAATGAGACTATATTACCGACATAATACTGACTGTTTGCTTCAAGTGACGGTAAATGCAATGTTGTTGACATCATGTGTGCTATAGCCATATACACATGTACTGTACGCATGTAGCCATACTCTTACGTGCAAATTAGGGATGGGAACAATTGATATGAAAATAAATTAACTCGATTGAATTCATTGGGGATGCATCCCATTCCATTCAATCCCATTCGACGTCGTTCGTCATATTTCAATTCGAC
Organism: Catajapyx aquilonaris; assembly: GCA_000934665.2. NCBI lineage: Eukaryota > Metazoa > Arthropoda > Diplura > Dicellurata > Japygidae > Catajapyx > Catajapyx aquilonaris. Next base: position 101,785 of record KZ537998.1, read on the forward strand.
ATTCAGTTACAATATATTACATAGTGGCAGTTGTTGAGGATTTTCTTGCGGAAAGCTGTAAGCACGCTGAATACCTAATGTTTCTTAATATTACATCTGCCCCTCATTTCAATTCGTCTAATTCATCTCAATTCATCCGATTCCTCTCCATTCGCGAATTTATTGAATTAGAATTGAATGGCGGCCTTGTAACTTCCAATGCAATTCCCCATTCCTTTTACAATTAAGCCCATTCACCTTAATTTACTTTACTGCCCATTAATTTCTATTCAATTCCATTTACAGCCATTCTTTAGTGAATACGGCCGCCTCCCATTTTTTCACATTAATTCACCGGAATAGTGTAATTCTCGAATGAGTGCAATTCCGAATTGAATAGTGCCTATCATTGTCATTTATGCTATGAGCCATCAGCAATATGAAATCACCAAACTCGTATTGGCTACACTACTGTTGAACAGAAATCTGTAACTTTTTTTAGACCAGTACCGTGCAGTTTATTGAGCCAAAGCCATGTCTAAAACTAAACATGGTGTTTCATAATTATTCAGAAAAACATAGGGTGAACTCCCGGGCACCACATGATCACTTTATGGTATAGGTATTATGTCCACGCCGCTTAATTTCGGAGATAACTATCATTAATAAAATTAATCAAATGGGGAGACGGAGTGGCGCCGCGGTAACGCGCGCGCCCACGGAAGTTAAGGTCCCGGGTTCAATCCCCACCCGGGGTTCCCACCTTCTTTCGTGCAGAGTTGGGCCATCTCTGGCTTCGTTTCGGGTGGCAATTTCCGACAGACTAAGCCACCCGGGGGAGTTCACAAAATGACGATTAGAGACATTGCACTTGCACTTTGC
>KZ537998.1:102700-133945 GCA_000934665.2 Catajapyx aquilonaris
CCCCCCCCCCCCCTAAGGAGTACGTAACTCCCCCCGTGGAATAATGCAAAATTAAAAAACAATTAATCAAAGCCAACATTATGATTCCCTATGCTGCTGATAAAGCCTAGACTGATAGACACTTCTATCCCCACGGCGACTGCTTGATACACCTATTGGAATCAAAATTTCAATTAAAATTGCACCGTACGAGCCACATTTTAAATTTAAAAGGCAGGTCACGTGGAGGGATGTATCCGGTAGGGTATTTTAAACCTTGTGTTTGGAGTCTTTTAGATCGGAAACGAGGAATTTGACACTAAAAGACATCCATATATAAAAATGACCATAATTATGGAGACTTCGGGGGAAGAACGATCAAGGTCCACCTCAGGTGAAACTGAGATATCCAATTTCAAACTTCGAAGGCCCATTCCATTGTAAATCCCACTTTCGGGGCCTTCCATAGTGACCTATGATCATTACTCCACAACCACTACTTATACTTACTTACTCCAAAACCACAACCAAACCACCATATTCTAGGCTAGTGAAACTATCTTCTGAGACATGTAACTCATTTTTGACAAAAAGTGGACCTTGATTGTTCATCCCCCGAGGTCTTCATATGGTCCCTAGGAATTCCGGCAGCATTCTAGAGTCTAGAATGGTGCCGGACTCATTACACACACTCCATATTCATCATGACGTCAGACACAGGACTGGCACAAGTTAATTTATTTACATATTTCTTAATATAACTACAGCGCTTTGAAATTTAACAACCCCATTGAAAGTGACCTGTTCTTTAGTCTCAAGGGCGTATTAGGGTGGATTGCGAAGACGGAGTTTAAACCACGGCTCAGTTAGATCGCAGTTTAAACTGGGGTTCCGCTTGCAAAGACGAGGTTTAGCGCAATGTTTAGCCTGGAGACGAGGTTTAAACCGTGGCTCAATTAGATCGTGGTTTAAACAGGCCACGTCTTTGCAATCCACCCTTAGAGCCTGGTGGTTATGATATATATTATTATCTGTCTTGTTCTACGTAATAATATCGATATGGTACCGCTACATGTTTACTGACAGTTTAGCCCATGTTTGTAATTGTTCCGACCATATTTCCGAGACAAATATCTGTAATCACTAATCAACATTAAAGCTCCTAACCAGAGGAGACTCTCTGTAATGAAAGTGGTACATTATTGAGATCACTATGCATTTTCATCCACTCTACTTCATACAAATGTGTGAGGAATACGCAAATTTCCGATCATCTTTCATTTCAGTGCTATACAAAGCCTATAATTTTAACGACATATTATTAATGCTATCCTTACTCGTAGTGACATATGCTGCAGTGTAAGCCAGAAATTCTGACTTTCATACAGCTTACAATACACTGTACAGTAGTTTCAGCCATTAACCTTTTTCGTATATGATTGTGTAGGCCTAAATCCTTTTGAACTATTTGACCGTACCGCCTTCCATGCTGTAATATGATGAATAATTCTTACTCCAATATGGCTCCCCCTGTCATCCGCCGAATTCCCCACGCACATATCATAAATAGTTCGACGCAATCCAGAATATCTTGGAATATTTAAAAATCCATTGGCATCAGCGACGCTTTTCTGCCAGCGCGACAGATCCCCATGGCATTTTGGCATAATCCGGAACCCAACAAGCGAGGCCCGGATAAAAGAAGCGGTGGGAGGGGAGGAAGGGAGAGAAGGGTTAGGCCCGGATCGATTTCATAATCGCGAGCAGACCTTCATTCCTGCCTGGATGCCCTTGGTTCCTATAAAAAGAGCCCAGCCGTTTGATTCGTGACCTCCCCAAGCCCTGTGAGTTATGCCATCCAAAAATCCCTTCCAGGCTGTCTTTTCTTGGCTGCTGCCGGCAAGGGATTGGTTCCGGCTGATGCAGCCTGAGTCAATCCGGGAAGGGTTTCCACCTCACGGGGATTCCCCCTTTCACTTTCGTTGCAACCAGTCCCGGCGCTTACCCCAACGCGGGGGCAGAGTGGAATTTGCGCTTCCATCAAGATGGGTCAAAGGGCTGGCCCAAAGCCGCACTTTTTATGACTCGTTTCACTCATTAGGCGCTCACTCTCACTTATTTCAGCTTAATCCATTCAGCCAGCACATGTAGCACCCGCCTCGGGATTTCAGAATCCAAAACAGCATTTCTTTTATAATTTAAAATAAAATTATTAATATATTTAAAAATCGAAGGTAAACTTATGTCCGAAAAATATTCAGTCATAAGATCAATTCGCTTTAGCAGAGCTTACGTCACTGCAAGCTTTTTGCCACTTTTATACTGTACAAAGTGTACATACTGCACTGTACAAGTCTAATATTAGGCACAATTTTTCATGGGAATAGATCCCGTAGAATTTGTAACATTTCGTGCCACAATTGGGAGTACTTTGAATCACATTCGTTTCATGCAATAAATTGTGAGCCCCTCTCCCACACCTAAATTCCGATATCGACTGGGCTATGAATGGTCAAAATCCCGCCATGCAGATAGGCCTTCCCCAAGTTTTCAAAGCCCCTAACTTGGCTTTCTGTCTGAGCCTGCATCAGAAATAGATCTGAAGCTGGTTGGTTCTCATAAATGGTTAAAATATGCGCATAAAAGAAAGCGTTCATATTTCTTTTTAAGCATAACTTTCTTCCCAATAAAGTGCTTGGAATATGGGGGTGTAAACAAGCCAATAATGCATATAGCATTTTACAATTTTCCCAGGGCATTTTACATGCCATCCCTATGCAATAGTCCATCATGGGGATGCACCGGCTGCTATACTTTACTCAGTTTCCTAAGCGCTACCAAACCGTATATCTGACTCGTACCTACTAATTGCATGTGTGCCTATGCGAATTAACATATCCCCGAAGAGGGAGGTCAGAGGACTATATAGGACAATGATAATGGTGTTTGTGGTCAGTGTGGTTGTATTATTATTATTATTATTATTATTATTATTATTATTATTATTATTATTATTATTATTATTATTATTAGTGTGCCGGCAGTAATTAATCCAGAAGACATAACGGCAAAACATACGTGTGCTGCAAACATGGACAAATGATGAAATACGGTTGTCCTTATCACGTACCAACGTCAACGACGTTACGTGACGACGGGCGTCGGTGACGTTGGTACGTGATATCCTCTAAAAATGTGAATCTGGAATGCGTGGTATTGAACCATAATCCGTAAGCGACTGATTGTGGTGTATGATCCGGACGTAATGTCAGAGGAAATGATGGGGATCTCTGCTCCTCTTACATATACCCATTACTCGTGAGTTATTCACCACCCCGTATGTTATATTTAATGTTAAATTACCAGATCATATGCCGCAAACAATATATTCAATGCATAAAATTTTCCACTCAATTTCCAATGTAAAGCTCATCATCGACATCAATCTCGTCCTAAAATAACATGGATGTACCAAACAATATTTATCATATTGCGCTTCTAATCAATAGTCGCAACTGCCTAGCAGGAAAATAATAACAATGTCATAATGTTACATCATTATGTGTTTCTATGAGCTCCATATTACACTTCATAGTTCATAGTAGTAGTGGATATACACCTCGTATAATGTATTCCCATGCTTGGGACAATGATGACGTTAATCGTCAATATAATGTAACATTAATACTGGTCAGCATCCGGAGTAGATTCCACCTCCAACTTGACCCCTCAGGACGATGAACTACAGTTTTGTTGAAATGTATAGTTTGAAATTCGAAATATACCCCCAAGTGATGGTTGTGTGCCAGAAGACCGTTCCAATATCACAATATAAAACCACATTGGCAATTGGTGCAAAATGTGGCGATCTTGGAATACTGCCAAAATTCGGGAGTGTATCATAGGGAATGACCTCACTCAAAATAATTAGGCTTGGTGCCAATCGGATGTAACAAATGAATGAATTTACGTTACGAAATTAGCAATTAATGGCAGCATTGGGAGTTCAAATATGTACAGTACGTGTCAGAAATGTCTGCACTAGTTAGTTATTCCGGCCAGTATATTGGGTACGTGATATTTGTAATTCGACCTGGACTCGACCGTTTAATTGATGGTAAGCCAATACTTCAGTGTCCCATAATATTGTTATTGCCTTGCTCACTAACTTGTCAATTTAGAGGCCTACATATGGCGAACTGCTGTGGATATTTACTGTGAATCAAATATTGTGCAAGTCCGCCTAGATCAAATATTTTTCAGCGCGTTGGATGAAAAAAAAAGTGATACTTGAACACAGCCCTCATCATCAGCTGAAAAATGCGCATTTTCAGGCAACTCATATATTGTAGCAATGACATGCAGCTCACTTTCTATTAGTCAAAAATTCTTTGCTAAACTTAAATTTGTATGGCAGTGCAAGTGTTGAAAATTACGATTTCTCCTTTAGGTTAGTAAAATACGGCATAGTATTAGTAAGCCTATAAACCACTCTCATAATCAGAGCAGAAATTTCCAACAGAAACTATGATAAAGGCATTCGTAGTCGGTTGCAGGGCTTGCATTGAATTAGCCATCAATGGAATTCAATATACTTCCGTATAACCCGTTACGGTAAATATTAGTACGCATTCCAAACTCTCTGGCAGCCACGACGCCACCCCATTGTTGGTCTCAGCCTGGGTTATCATGCCTACGATCCGAGTTCATGCAAAGAGCACAATGCCTTGGAGCAAATTGGCATTCAAGCTCCCATATACTTTTTTTATATATAAAAAAACTCCCCACTCCTCCCACCTCCTCCCTTCAACAAATGCAAAACAAGGACCTGCCACTGCCACATTGTTTAGCGGGAAAGATTCTCCCCAGCAATTATTGCTGGCGGGGATTTATCCAAGCTCTAAAAAACACACGCTCATTGTTCCCTCCTTTGCACTTGCCAGCTTTAAGCTCTTCACCTGCTCCTCATTTGTACAGGGTGAGTCATCATCGCTATTAATCAGTAGGCCGCGTTTCTAATTATTCACAGTAGAAGCTAACAGATGCGGTTGTGGCAAATGCGCATACGTAGGGGAGGTGAGAAGCGACAGAGGGGTGCCCCCCACTTTGTCTCATCTCAGGGGCACAATGACAAATGACACAAAACCTGTATTTACCTTCCGTGTTTGTGATATGCTAGAACATTGCACCAATTTAAAATATTCACTTCCGAACTGGAAAATTAACCTTCAATTTATTTTTTCAAAACATTCTGGCCTGTTAATAATACACAATGTCCAAAAATGAATAGGAAGCTCCGAGCCACCCAGTGAACTTCCAAGCTTTTGCTGTATCCCATGGCCCTTAGCTAAGATTCCCACGTGCCAATGAAGCCTAAACCGTGTTGGATTCTCCTTTTTTTCCTTTTTTTCTATCTATCCTCCACCCCCTATTCCCCCCGCTCTGGTGGGCCCACCACACTAGCCCTCCCTCCCCTGAACTTGATCGATGTGACCGCGGCTTATCCAATTAGTTTTGTTGTTGTAGCGGGGAAGGTGGCTGCAGGGGAACCTTCCGTTACTCTATTACCCCCATCCCCCAACCAGAAGCTCCCTTCCTATACTACACAGCCAAGTGAATGCTCAACTAGTGCAGCCAGTGCTTCATTAAGTCAGACCTCTTTTAAACGCGCAACCAGCTTCCACCGACCTTTTTTTTGTGGTTGGGACTAATCATGTCACTAGGATAACATGGAATCTCTTTTTCCGACGGTCTCTTTGTTTCGGAAGTGAAAAGAAACCCCGGTACAGGCTGGATTCTAGGAAGTTCTGATTGATGCCAATCATAAGTTGGCAACTGGATACCAACCTGTTTCATCATGTTCCCTTGGTGGCAAGTGGTCGTAAGCCAAGGGGGCACAAAATATCATTCCTGTAAATGCAGCCGGTAAACAAAGAATTAACAATAAAATGAGAAAACTCATTACGTAGAAGAAATGCCGGGGGGGGGGGAGAGAGAGAGAGAGAGAGAGAGAGAGAGAGAGAGAGAGAGAGAGAGAGAAAGAAAAAATGTGGTGGCAGTGGGATTCGAACCCACGACTCGTGAGAGACTGATGCCTAAAACCAGCGCCTTAGACCGCTCGGCCACACCACCTTCACTGAAAACAATGCCATAACTGAGCTTTATCAAGGGCTCGAAGTGATGAACATTAAATGTCTTGACTGGAAGCCAAGTTCCTTCATTGCATCTGCTTCATAGCTAAGGGAAATATTGCTCTGGGGATCAAGTTACAGGTGATAACGCGCCTTGTCTTCATTGGAGCAGCGTCTGAACGTTACAATGAATAATAAAATCTTGCAGTCAAATGAGAGTGAGGTCAACTTGATGACATCGGCGGTTTACACATTTAGTGCGTCAGTAAGTAACTACACTACCTAGTGTAGATACTGACGCACCAAATGTGTAAACCGCCGAAAATGCCTCCTTTTCAATATAGATGGGATATAAGGTGAGATAAACAACTTCCATGCTGATCCGTCTATTGCCACACTGTACAAGAAAGGTACGTACGCTCCTTACATGGGTTACAAAAGGTTTAAAAAATACTTTTTTTTATGTACCCCGTGATAGGGCCATAGGCCCTTATAGGGGAGTGGAATACCACCATTTTTTCCTTCAATTTTCTATTTTTCTTCTAACTCCGGTGCAAGGATGAAAGGACATGGGGTAAGGGTAGGGATTTTTTGGGGAGGGAACATAGGTGCAAGTGCAATGTCTACAAATGGGTCATGTGCTGTTCCCCAGGAGGTTAGGTTGCCAGACACCTCCTTGGTGCAGGTCAGAGACCCTCCTGACGCAGGTGAAAGGAAAGTTCCCCAGGCGGGGATCGAACCTGGGGCCTTTCACTCAGCAAGCCGAGACGTTACCATCTCGGCCACCACACCTCCCCGGTTTAAAAAATACTATGTATTAAATTACATTCTAAATAATAATTATAAAATCTGAACAATCACTGTTGGTGGTGAAACCACAATAATTGCAGGAAGAAGGCCGCCTTCTATAGTCCAAATCTACAAACGGTCCTGCCCAGTACAAGTTACGAGCATTCCCAGCAGATCATGAAAAACCCCTGACACAAAATGGAGAAAACTGTGCACTTTTGAAAAATGAGCTGACTCATTCCCCAACTTCTTCAGGTCCCTTTGCAGACTCCACCAATAAACCCATCTGTAACCCAGTACATGAATCACTGGGAATTAAACCACGCTCCCAGAAGACACGATCCTGGGTTTTTACCTTGACATCAGTGATTTTGTTCCAATATGTCATCAATTGAATCAGTGTATGCCAACTGCAATTTGAAAATTTTGAGTGATCCCATTATGATGAAGACCTCTTCTTCTCTTGTAGAATCGCCCCATGTGTGTATGTGAGGGGGGGGATACATAGGGGAATGGTCCTTGTGTGTGGGTCGTTTGGCAAAATGCTGTGATGCAGTGCTGAGCGAATGGCCAGAAATGGGAGGGAAGCGAGTGAGCCAGGGAGGGAATCCGCCCCCAGGCCATCCCCCGTTATCAGCGCTGGAAATTGGGCAATTAAATATCGCATGCAGTTTCTCCCTGCAGGCTACTGTTCTCCCCGGGGCCAATTTCCAGGGAGTGCCAGCGCAGACTTTGTGCCCGGTACTCACTCGACGCGGCGGGGGGATGACTCTGCACTCTACTTGGACCGCCTGGAATCTTGCCCACCGCGACACAACTTGCACTACAAATCGCCCCTGACTTTCGGCGGGGGAGTGGGGGCTTTATGGCCTGCCAAACGGGAGGGCTCCACACCCTGGCGATTGCTGCACCTAACTTTCTCACTCTTCATCTCACCCTGCTACGGGCTTAAATCAACACTGGAAAAGCGGAAAGTACTCCGTGGTTTCCTGCTCCGACAGTATGGTCAAGTGGCTCAGGCCATGATGACGCTGCATCAGGGGAGCATACTGTCACATGGGGTGGCTTATTACAAGTTGAAGTTTCCTGAGATGCACGACTGGCATTGAGTAAGCAGGACATCAACTCAGTACAACCCAAACTACAGTACAACCCAAAACACTATGTTTTTGTGATTTCAGAAAGATGTTTTCAATTTAAAAATACATCAAATTGAATTAAAAAAAGAGGCGAGAGACTATGAAAGTAAGAGCTTAAGGAGATGATGTTCAAAATTACTCGAGGTATATATGTCGTGAGCCAATTGTACGCGCTGGACCAATAGTCCGCGAGTGAATTGGCAGCCGGCCAACTGTTCTGCCCCCCCCAGCCGCCACCACCCCCGTAACAGCGAAGAATCAGGATCTGGCATCGCCGCAATTCGTGACGCAAAGGAAGCCGCACTTTTCAAACGGTGCCGTCCTGGCCAAGCGGGTAGAAATTAATATTAGGCCGATGTCATTGTCACCGTCATCATTGTCCTGGTCATTACTAAGAGATCGCAGGNCGTTACTGCCCTACACTATTTCCTGGTGTTTGTGGCATGTTACTCATTTTAGTTGTGCGCAAAGCTAACCCGTTGCAGTAAATGATCATGGAAGAATGAATTCCGAGTTGTTGACATATTATTACTGTAACAGAATGACACAAAACGAGTTGCGTCTGTGAAATCAATGCAACATTAATAATATATTGTCATCTCCATGCACTCAACACTTGCGTCAAATAATGCAGCGAGAGGAAAGCACTCAACTTGCGGCCAATGACTCGTGTCAAAGTTTTGATTTCCAATGACTCAAATGGTGTTCCCAGCAGTGTCACTTTCCCAAGTAAACATGTACAGTTCCGCTCATAAAGAATGGTACGACTCTATGTACGACGTGTCTATTCTGATTATCCAGCATTATTCCCAACCTGATTTCGTCGCGACACTATGGACAACTTGTCCTAGATCTCTGGCGACCCACATGACCCCATTCCGACTTTTTCCGAAAAATTTTTATTACCAAAATGTTCAGCCTGGTACAATAGATTTGAGACGAATTATTTGTTCTTACTTTGCCTTGTTTTTTTCTTCTCTTTTTTCCTTGATTTTAATTGCCTTTTCCCAGCCTTCCTCATGACCCCGAAAAACATGCTGGTGACCCAGGGGTTGGGAACAAAACAAACATTTTGTCCATAGAGTCATACCATTCTTAGTACTGTACTTATACTGTGAACGTCCTTAACTGAAACATGAACATGATGTTGTCCCCGTTTCCCGTAAACGTATAGGCAGGATATTGCTTCCAACGATTTATTGCCACTTAGTGTGTTCTTATGGCATCTCGAGTTACAGAGCATGTTTTTCTGGAAGCAACCACATCTAGCAGTTTGGCATCGTACCTTTGACAACTGGCACATGCACTTCCTGAACCCCACCCGAACGCAACCACTGCCTCCCTGACTGACAAAGTCTTATCCTGACGCACATCATCAAGGGTCACATCACTGCACCAGGGTCTTGCGCAGGTCCTCTTCCCAATGCCAGCCGTTGATGATGCCTTTTCTGGTCCCCATTTGGAAGAGGCCATGATCATTTGTAGCCATTTTTCATGAGCGGAACTGTACATGTTTACTTGGGAAAGTGACACTGCTGGGAACACCATTTGAGTCATTGGAAATCAAAACTTTGACTCACGAGTCATTGGCCGCAAGTTGAGTGCTTTCCTCTCTCTGCATTATTTGACGCAAGTGTTGAGTGCATGGAGATGACAATTAATGTTGCATTGATTTCACAGACACAACTCGTTTTGTGTCATTCTGAACACAGTAATAATATGTCAACAACTCGGAATTCATTCTTCCATGATCATTTACTGCAACGGGTTAGCTTTGCGCACAACTAAAATGAGTAACATGCCACAAACACCAGGAAATAGTGTAGGGCAGTAACGTTGCAAGGTGCAGTGGCATGTGCACGGGGGGGCATGACCCCGACCCCCCCCCCCCCACCCCACCCCCCGCGATCTCTTAGTAATGAGCAGGACAATGATGATGATAATGATGACGGTGACAATGACATCGGCCTAATATTAATTTATTTCTACCCGCTTGGCCAGGACGGCTCCGTTTGAAAAGTGCGGCTTCCTTTGCGTCACGAATTGCGGCGATGCCAGATCCTGATTCTTCGCTGTTACGGGGGTGGTGGCGGCTGGGGGGGGCAGAACAGTTGGCCGGCTGCCAATTCACTCGCGGACTATTGGTCCAGCGCGTACAATTGGCTCACGACATTTATACTCACATTTGTATTTCATTTCTGCATCTTTTTGTGAGTTATTGTATGTTAACACTAATTAACCAAGTAGTTGGTTAGTTTTGGCTTCTTGTCTTACACACACTAAGTTGCAGCTCTTTGAAGTTTCTCTAATCAACATAGTGGCCGGAATTATACTATAATAACAGCGCAGCGTATTTTATTGTAAGTTCGTAGTTTCATTTCACTTACGGTACTGAACTATGGTAGGCACATAAAAGCTATAATGGACTACGGCTACATTCCAAGAGGGAGAGGCAAGTGCCCCCTACCCATGAAGATGCCCGTAATTTACATTTTATCCCTCCCTCCCCCACTTCTCATCCCCTCTCTCTCCTCTTCCTTCTTTTATGCTGCCCCCCTCTCCTACTCATCTTTTATTCTTCCTGACCTAACACTAAAATTAATAATGAAGTTCCCCAGCCCTTCACTAGCCTAATATGAGCAAAACTGATCATGAAAGGATGATCCTGTCTGACCTTCATATCATAATGCAGTGTAACAAGCGGCCTAACAAATGGAAGGCAGGTCCTATACAGTATAGTCTAGTGCTAGTGTACCTATAGAGCTCAAAATGATGACGCACAGTAAGCCTACAGGCACTCTGTGCAATCCAAAATGCAGAAACAACGCCGTCTACCACAAACATGTCGTCAGGTTCCAGCAGCTGACATCAAAGACACCCTACCCAGCCCCTGTTAGCCCTGAGGCCCACATACTATGTGATGTAAAGCCGTCGACAGCGAAGACGGATCTCTTTAGCAGCAGTCAGAAAATCACAGCTACTTCAACTAGGCGTGAGAAGTTCCGTCACTCAGGTGCATATGGGGCGCAAGTAGCTGACGCAACTGCGTTTCCAACAGTGTTATCGACTGTGCAGAAACATTCCTAATTCGCAAGTTGGAAAACGCAGTAAAGTCTGCGGCAATAAAGACTCTTTTCCAGCCCTGTCCTTAAGCGGTGTTGTAACGTAATGAGTTGGAGGCAACTTTATTGCCTGGAGAGAAAACGACTTCCCTTTAATGCGCCACAGAACACTGCATGGCCTAGTTCAAATGCGTTTCCCTCTTAATTCACTCTACACCAGCCGGGTGTTATTACACGTCCTATTCTTCCTCAGGCTGCGTTTTGTTACGCCCGCACTACGCTGTGCGTTATGACGTCATAATCCCCGTCTTCGACTCACTTCAACGCCAGCCGACACGGGATTATGACGTCATAACGCCCAGCGTAGTCAGGACATGAGCTCAACATAACTTCGCCCTTACCGGACTTGGCTGGCATAAAATAGAAGCAAAATTTTGCTGTCTAAAGCTTACCACTGATATTTTATAATCCGGATCCTAATAAGCTTAACAGATAATTACTTTTCATGAAAAGCATCGTGGATGATTGAGTACGGTCCGTTTAATTGCTTCGACTGAATAGAAACTTGCACTTAAAGAGAATAACACCTAAAAGAATGACAATCCTAGCTAGAGTTAACTAAGGGTACGGGGAGCAGTATTCTCAACCTCATATACTGTAGAGTTAGAATAATTAATTAGTCAAGTAGTGCAAAATACAAAATCATACAAAAAAAACGTGACACGTCGCTGCATAATATACGCACATGTCCTTTCCAGGCTGATATGTGCAGCACTCTACGGGATAAGCTTACACTAACAGTAAGCTACACGACAATGAAGGCTATAATACTCTATCATCTTGTAGGATAATGTTGGATTGAGAGAGAAAAAAAAAATCTTGGGAACGAACGGTGAAATTTTTAAATCGATAGACAGTTGTGACCCCGTTTGAAGTGCATCTTAGAACCAAGGCCAGATAATAGTATAACAAAGGACTGTGAGTCTGCAATGCAGCAGTTATAGCATAAAATGCCGGCCCCGGTGCATCGGGTCCTTTATGTAATGTCACTAACGGTACAATCATATACACTGAAGTGCAACTCCTGCATAACCAAAAGTGTCAGTTGCGGTATTTTTTTAAAAGTATCACATACTCAGAAAATATGAATTCAAGCATAAGTGCCATTACGTCAGGAGATACAAAGTAATGTGATTTTTATTACAGCATATTAGTTATGACTACTTGAAAAATGCCGAGTCGGGACCACACGTTATTGCCTCTTGGGTGCAGCTGACGAGTCACTATTATTGGGAATCAAATCAAGATGGGGAAGGAAATTTATCGATTACCTATCTAACTCTTTCAGAAAACTTTTGTCTACAAAGTATGACGCTCGGATTCCCGGAAACTTCCAGAAGTTTTAATCATGCTCTTTAACCGTTTTGATCTCTGCCTGCTTCCTCCTCGCATGGAAGGCGGTGTAATAAAATATTGATATTATATCAACTTGCTTGGATTTGAAACCCAAGCCTGCACAGGCAGGATCCATTAGTAAATTTTGGGCTAAAAATTGATAAAAGATAACAATTCAGTATATGTTTTGTTCTGGTGTGCTTCACTGTTTCTCTTTTATTATGCTCATATTACAAGAGAATTAACATAAATCAATACTGATACACTGACGTAGGTGAGTAGAAATGCAATAGTACACATTTCTAACTTTCATTATTCCTTTGTCACGTGAGTTTAAAAAAAAGCAAATAATCATGTAAGTTATATTACTAATGAAGCTGGGATGTGGCAATGTGATGGCAAAGCCTACGTCGACGTGTCCAATATGCTTCAAAATTATTTCTACTGTACTACCTGCATATAAGTTGTAAATAAATATCCCCCTTCAAAACGCACTCGTAAAAAACGCGCTCGTAAAAAACGCGCCACGCCGCGTCGTCTGCCGAAAAAACCTGCGAGATAGTAGTGTCTGGGTGCCAAGCCTTGCGACGAGCCAATGTCCATAAGGGCACTGTCTAAGCTCAAACCCGGGCTCTTATGAATCGTGATGCCGTAAGCTATTGTTAAGGGGACCTGTTTCCTATATGGATGAATGCGTTTGCCATAATTAAAAATTTGATCTTGACTGGTATAGTAGATCGTGCATCTTGATTCAAAAAAAAAGAGGTTAACTTATTCAATCTTGTGTAACGTTGCGCAAAAATGATAAATCATCATAAAACACCAAAGTAGAGAAGTTTTTGAAAATAGTTCTCTATTTTTTATTTTTTTATTTTATTTTTTACATATCTGCGACTTGGACTGTACCATAAATTGCATCATCGTATATCCGAGCACTTCTGTGAGACTTCCGGGATTTTGATCTGCACAAATGCAGTGAAAGTCAGTCATGCAGTATATACGACCTTCTTTGAAAGCCATCCTACTCTCATGCAGTTAGGACGTGTGAACTAGGATGGAAGTGCAAGCAATATTTTAAAGTGGCATGGCCCGAAGGAGAAATATAGCTGATAAAGCTTCAGCGTTCAGCACAAACTATAAAGAAGCAATCATTTGCACTAAAAATATTATTCACTTCACAAATGGGGCTTCCCTCCAACCTTACCAAGGCTCTCTGACTCGCAAGCCAACGTTATACCTCCAATAGCATTAACATCTACATCAGAGGAGCTATCAGCAGAGATGATGTCAAGGGGAACTAACCCATCCTTTGAGCGAGAGACAATGCCCGAATCCGCCTTGGAAGGCCTCTGCCCTGAGACCACTGCTACCGACACAGAAACTCTGGTTAGTTGTACGAGGATACCGATCCTAAATGGACCCCGAGCATAAGATTAGACATCCCCGGTCTCGTGTTCCAGTGTAATTATTGCACGTTCCAGTGATTTTGTTTATGTCATACTTGGCGCAACTGAACCGCTCATATATGAGCCACCAGTTTCACTAGTAATTTGGAAGCCAGCTTCCTACTACATAGTATCGATGCCTTCCCCAAGCCTATCGGTTGGTTAAACAAGCACCGTTTCCTGAAAACTTGCAGAGCAGTTTCCACTGTTCCTATACTCTTGGAGATCCATCGTTTCTCTCCCCCGCCGCTGGAACAACAGTGCAAGGTGCAGGAGCAAACCAAAAGGAAGTGGGGGTTGGCGGTGAAGCTGGGGGGTCGCCTATAGCCATTCTGAAATGACATCCTGGCGCAATTTCAAAACCTAATGCGCTAAGCTGCTTCAGTGCTCACTTGGCCACGACTTGCCAACTCCTCCAGAGAAGGGAATAATTGATTTAATGCCGCATTAGAAGCCAGAGTCGGCGAACCAGATGCGCAAATTATTCATCTCTGGGGGGTGTGAGGTGGTGGCTGGGAGGGAGAGAGGGAGGGAGGGAGGAACCGGGGAGGAGGAGTACAGTTCACTTCAGCCTTTCGTTATTAGCTCCGTGCTGTTGAGGTGTCGGCTTATTTGGGGGAGGGCACCAGTTTTCAAATAGGATTATATGGCGGAATGCGATTTCCGCCTCATCAATCTTACCAGTGCGAGATATAGCTAGGTTTGCACTATGATTTCAACATTCTGATACCATGTTACGTTGAATTAAGGAATGACTAGCTGGGTAACTTTCGCTCATTCATGTAGCATGTAATTGAACCGACTTGCCCTGGCAGTCCTGACCTAAACGTGATAACTGATAGGGTGATAAGGACCTCATGAAGAAGCGGAATTGTCATATCATTATAATAATTTCTTTGGTCATTTGCCTCATCATCATGTATTTGGGTTGGGGCATGGAGAGGATCCGGCCTGACACATCATGTAGGTTCAGGTATATTATCTAAAACAAGCACGATGCACACTTAATTATGTCTCTCAGTTCCTGGTTTTTCACTATAGGACCACCTGCTAAAACGAATGTTTTTCGTCTGCCATGTATAAAAATGAGCATGAACATTCAGATGTAGCTGTTCATATTGGTAGTAAAACGTCAGCCTGCAAATCAGCTTAACTGACACTGACTAGGACCACGAAAATATAATTATTGCGCGTATAATTTAATGTGTCCAATAATTGGTCAAAATGGAAGCAGGGGGCAAGAAAAATTATTGGACATTGCTAGTTGCCAAATATGTAAATGATGTATAACTGCATGCAAATAAGCTATATATCTACGATTTTAATTCATAGTGGCACACCGCATGTGAATGTTGGTATATGGCTACATCCGCTAAATCATGCTTTAAATTTAATGAATTATTTCGCATAAAACCTTTTCAGCCAAAGATTTAAATTCTAATAACAACTCTTCACACGAAGCTATACAAGGTGGCAAATTCAATCTCACGATTTCAACGGGAATTCTGTAAGCCTCTTACATTTCTTTGGCTGCAGTGCCTAGGTCCTTCGTTCATAACGTGAAAAATAATCTCAACTTCCGTTACAAAAGCTCCTACATGCAAGGTCTCTCCTATTATTTTACTCCATAATCCGCCGCCGCTTTAATATATTGACAAAAAATGTCGACTCTGTGGATTTGTTTCATTAGCCCGAAACGCTGTTTACTCTACCATCCTGTCTAATCAATTAGCCAACAGAGCAAAAATAACCAATAACAAATTATTCAGCCAGGTTCAGAGTATGAATGAACCGGTCAGTATTGGGGTATAGAGGAGAATTCAATCGCACAGTGCAGAGCAGGGAGATTTTTTTATTTTCAAACTTTCCCGCCTGACACAAAGCGATCCTTATCGAGAAAATTGAGTGTCTCAGGTGATTGAACCTCAGGGCACGTTGGACCTGCACGACCTTTATAAACGATTTTTGAATAGCCAACACTTCTGTAGCTTCCCCCCAGAGTGAGAAGGGGCTAGAGAAAAATCAAAGACTGAGAGAGAGATTGGAGGCGGAGGGAAGCTTTGAGAGATGAATGATGACCGAACCTCTGTGAAGCTACACTTTAATTTTCGAAGGACGGGGAAAAGGAAAGGAGAAAAAGTTCATCATTGGGTTGGGAAGTCCGTTGACCGTGGACGTTAGGAACGTGACGCCGGTTACGCATGCCTTCTTGTGATTTACCAGGCCCGTTAAGGCCACGCTCGAATTCTTCTCACCCTCAGCATGAAAGCAGAGAAAAAATTTCTTGACTGTTGCAATTTTCTGTCTTTCCCTTTCTTTGGCTGGACTTCCATGCCACATCAATATGCAGTCAAGCTGGATAACGCGCTGGGTGGGTCAATTGTAGGTAATAGTAGGCTGATATGTATCCTCAAAGTCCTTAGATCCGTTTTGACAACAGTACAGATTCATAGAACGAATACGTAAAGTAAAAATATTTGCTGATAGGGCCTACTGATAATTTGGAAATAGGTTTGGCAGTCCCTGTCATGACCTTACCAACGGTTCTATCGTTTACACCCCAGGGCAAAGAGATGGTTCATTTGCCTGGGCTTCCGGTGATAAAATGCAACTGAACTTTTTTCCGTGCGAAATTTCACAGGGAAGAATTACAACACAGCGATGAAGTGAGATGTCACGCTGACATCCACGTTTTTGGGTGCATCCAATCAGTAGAGAGACTAGTATTGGGTGGTGTGGAAGACCACACCAAGATTGGGGGTATTTTTTGTATTAGCATAACACAGCACTGCATATAATTAATATTTTCCTTGCTATCCCGTTGCATCACAATCTATTTTCTTATGGTGTCAGGTTACGGCTGGGCATGGAATTGTTCAGGAATGGTTACCTCCAGCAATGTATCTCATAATGCAATTGTCAGTTAATTAAATTAGACACACATGATTTACGCAAGTTGAAATCTGAGGTATGCCTATATCACCAATTTACCTTGCCTACAATTTCAATATCACCAAATTGCCCCACTCCCTCTACATAAATATTGCAAATGGCACCCTTGTTCGTATTTTCCTTGCATTGCCAAAATCAGATGTGCACTTCAACTGACCGAGTGCCGAAAATTCCAGGTACAGACCTGCACAGAAAAATATGCTACAAATGTTAAAGGAGAGTGATAAATGTATTACAACCCATTCCTAGTGCTCTACCTTTTAGAAGTCAAATGACAGTGAAAGATGACCAAGAAGATCCAGGAATATGAAGGGTACGCACCTACAGCTCGACATATACCTCCGGTACTAGTGTCAATGATGCATGGTACATCTGAGCTGTCTGACGTACTACGTTCCACAATTATTAAATAATTCCAGGACTCTATGAATGTAGCCCATAACCTTCACTTTTGTAAATAGGTAACAACAAGGACAATGAATGAATATTGTCACTATTTATTTGGTTTGTTATTCCTTTTGCCGTCATTTCTGCTGACTTGCAGACAATAGGTCTATTCGTGTATCGGCAGGTGTGGCACTTGTGTAACACCAGTGCAAGCACTGCATTCGTTTATTCCCGTGTAAGCTCTGGTGCACGCTCTGATTGGAAAGTACATGGCCGTGACATCACTACACTCTAGCCCTTACACTATACCCACCAATAACTTAATAGATCGACCGCTACCGGTATATACTAAAGTGACTAGCGTGCATTTGCGATAGCACAAAGGGAAATTAGAAGACTATACCGAACAAATTCAATAACCACCTTGGACGGATTATAGATCCTGGTACTGTACATTCAAGCTTTTCAACCTGGCCTGTGCAATGATCTGTACATATTGTGTACGCATTTAGCACGTACAGTGCGCGCACTTGGCTGTTGGACTGGGTTTTGTGTGGAGGAGGTGAACTCCGAAAAACTCACGCAAAGCTGCGGTTTAAAGGATTATTAGGTTGAGATTAGGGTAACTCTATGCACGTGTAACATTTCCTATCGCTTTAACTACACGCCCCTATAGATATCCTCGCATTTCAATTGCCCCAGGCCTGCATTATCGTACATATTTATCAGAAATCATAAGGCACTATGCATCAAACAGTTGGGACACAATGACAGACAGATCATCCGCGATATTTCCGTCTATATACGAATCTGACAGTGAGCTTGCTGACGAGAACATTCGACTTTAAAAATGATTCATCGGATAAAGTGCACCTCGATTATGACCACGATTATGACATTTTAAACTTTGCTCTCTCGAGGGTCTTATGATATACTCACGATAATTATCCATGCTGCGGTACATGCCTACACAATACAGCCAGAATACAATACAGCACAATACAGAGCGCAGTTATTTGCACAGGAATTCAACACTGAAATAAAAATCTGCGCACAGTACAATTCGAATAACACGATACAAAGATTGGTTTTGTTAGGCAATGTACCTTACCTACCTAATATTATTGGACGCTTGCATGAATTGCTATACGTTCTGTGTACTGTTTAAACAGCTCAGTCACGTGGGATGACGGTCAATTATAATCAGCCAACACTGTACCGCCAAGTGGCCTCTAAATTAAGCTCCGATGCAGTGTATTTACAGGTGTACTCGGTGATTGTAAACTACGTGGTTATAAATCAACTCCCCACATTGTAGCGCAAAACATAATATTAATATTAATAATGAATCTAGGCCATGTAAAATGGCAGTATTCCACTGAATCACACGAACCACACGCTTTTTCAGAAGAGTGTCATTGCAAACCATTGTTACCGGAGTAGTCGTTAGTGGCAAAAGAACATTTATATTATTTTTATGGCCGGATAAACTGATGCATGGTCCTCAAAGTAGATATGCAGTTAAAGGCAGTTTAAATTGCATTTCATAGGCATGTACAAGACGGTCGTGTAACTCCCACAAAATAGGCATGTAAAGCGATTCCTTGACCTATGCCAAGATCAAAATATGCCTATTCTGCATTATTTGTGGATATGAGATGTACCGTATCATTTGAGAGGCAGTTAAATTTTTATGCCGTCATCCACATGAATGATACGGAATATCCTGCTGGGCGTTACCGGAGGGACCTAGCGAGAAGGTCATGGCCTGTAATTCACATGGGTACACCACCAAAACTTAATTGCCTTCACACGCTGCTATACGGCATCTCCCAACCAAAGATTATGCAGAACATTCTGGTCTTGGCAAAAGGTCAAAGGCTAGCCTTACCTGCCCATTAATATGGAGTCACTCATCACCTTTCTCAGTCATACCTGCAGATACCTTATCAGCATATCTATCAACATAAATCATGAGACGTCCTATCTGCATTTGGAGAGCCAGCCTGTCGCGACTGACCATGCATATAGTCACCCTCCGGGTGTCGACATTATGCGTCACTTACGTGTTGGTTGCGGATCATGCAGGATAAATCGACCCAAAATCCCTTGCCCCCCATCAAATCCCTTCTCAACATGTGTCCTACCACTCAAAAAAGCAGGCTTAAATCGCAACACTTTATCCCATTCACTCGGAGAGAGATTAAAGGGCGAAATCGTGGGGCCGGAGTAAATTGGACCAGCCAGTAGCCTTTGAAGATGTGTGTATGTCATATATTCCCATGGTGGGCTGGTCAGTCGGGGAATGGGCTGATTAAGTCTTTGGGTTGCATACATGGACCAAATTCAATTTCGTAACTCGCAGTGCAGAGAAACAGGTTGAAAAACGACACCCTCCGACAAGATACGGACAGACTTGGGTGGTCATACGAAAAAAAAAGCTCGGGTTGATGACCCCTTTTTTTCGGAAGCCAACAAACTTGATGTCATCTCATGTTTCATTCCCCTCCTGTCCCACCCCACCACCTTAAGGGTTTCCTTCGCCGTAAGGGATTATCTGGATTGCCTCACTCCTACCACCTGTAAAATAGTAACGCTAATTATTAGGAAACCCCACAGAATGTTCACTGTAAATCCGGAAAACGCAACAAGTTTGTCAATATTTAAACTTTAATCTTATACTAGCAAAGACAATATGTAGGCGTAGCTATTCCCATGCAGCTCTTGCTCTTCGTTATACAAATAGTCTCATCCAATTATACATGCCAGGCTGCTGTCTTTTCTTTGGTTTTAACAAAAATTTCTGCTTGTAAGTAAAGATGCTATTCTCGATTCGATAACTAAGCTAATCCGTTTGAACAGTCTTTATATCCACTGGGTAAGATGGCTACTATAGTGTTGCAGTCCAGTGTCGGTTAAAGCCAGGGTTGGCAATAAGGTAGGTGCGAATTTATTCGTGGGGACTAGGGAATACACTTATACACGGCGGAAAGGACTATAGTGCTCTGGTCCAAATGAAGCGCATAATTAGAATGGGGGGNGGGAGGGGCTGGGGGGGGGGTTCCGTCTTAGTCATCGCGTGAAGACGAGGAGAAAATTTCCAGCACAAGATCATCATTATGCGTCATCCTGGTTGGCTTTATACGCAATTTATTCTCATCAGTACGGATTTCATTTTCGTCCCCCGGTTTTGCAGTGCAGTACAGGCACGGAATTATTTATGCGTCATTAGTTACGGCGTCCCGAGTTTCAGTGGAGATTACAGCTTCATTTACGGAATGAAATTTCGCTCGTGCAAAAATGATATAAGTCAACCGATTTCACACACACTCCTCCGATCCACACGCACAAGATTTTTTAAAAAATCCCGATACATTCCGTTGACAAGCCCTGTCAGAAGCAGTGCTCAGCTATAGCGTCTACGGTCAGATAACAGGGTTGCTATATACGATTCGAGACCGCGACGCGACGCTGCTGCGACGTATGGAAAATGTCGCAGTAGACCAAGAAGACTAAACACACTCAGCAATTTTCTGCGTCCAGACATAACATCCGCACTCAACTTTCCACCATGCTTAGTATAAAACTAGGATATTCCCAAATGTGGCATGTAATTAAATTACAAAACATCCCGCCAATTTTACGCTAAAAGACACACAATACTGAGTGGTTCCAAATGGCTGTCTGCAGTTACAGATGAGGCACTCTTTAGTACCCACGTCAAATGCAGAGTAGCGTACTTAGGACTGACTGACGGCATACTGTCACATGACGCGTCTGCATGCATTAATGAGTCGTTACTTTCATTTTTTATTACTCTAAATTAAGGCGTTCGTCATATTCGCCTATCCAAGCCTTAGTGTAGGCCTATATTAGGGTCTGACGTTCCACATAAAATCCCATGCCACACATGTCATACAAAACAAATAATAGATTCATAAACATTACTCCGTATCGGGGCTATTTTAACATTACATTCATCAGAAATGCGGTTTTCACAAAATGATAATATGAATTCAACAACTGAGTTAAAACTTGCCTTATCGCACTCATGCTCTAGATTTTAGAATTTATTCCCGACTATACATATAAATGAGGAATACAGTATGTTATTCACTGTCCAATGGTTTGGACGAAAGGGTAGCATGAAAAGCTTTCATATCGCTTTGAGCATAAAGCAATTTTTAACTGTTGAGAAATACGCACACAATGTCGGTTGGCATCATTCTGACACCAAGACATGTTTTTTGATACAGTTTTGGACATTAATAGAGTCGTACTGCTAGCGACAACCGAAGCAGGTTGGTGTAGGGGTTAAGGAGCCAGACTGCTAATCGGGAGGTCCTGGGATCAAATCCCGGGGCCGGCAACTCTGACCGTGGTTTTCTGTGGTTTCCCACGGTCCCTCCAGGAAAATTCCGGAGTTGTTTCCGTAATTAACAGGCCACAGCCACTTCCTTCCATCCCTATCCCTTCCCAAAAAGCGAAGCAAAAAGTAAAAAGCAAAGAGTTCCTGACAAAAAAAAATTGGGATGAGCTCCCCCCCTAAGAGAGCCAATGGCTCTATCACGGGGTATATTATTATTATTATTATTATTATTATTATTATTATTATTATTATTATTATTATTATTATTACTGCTAGCGACATTTTCCGAAGCGGCAGAAGAACGAATCGAAGATATGGATAGTGCAAGCCGCGCGAGCAAGATTCGTTCTTCTGCCGCTTCAGAAAATTTCGCTAGCAGTATGACGTTAAATTGAAACAAATAAAAATCGAGATGTTGATTCACGCTTAAAATTTCCACCTTGCCTTATTGAATGACTAGGAATAGCGTCTAGGCCTCCGGCAATGCATTTGATCCAGTAAGGTTATGTCATTCACAATTTGCGTAACATATGCACAAAAAAAGAGGCAGTCAATAGGTTAGTGCCTGAAAAACCTGTCCCCGTATAATTTGTTATGCTGTAAGGCACACCCGCTGCGAAGTTAATGTTGCCCATCCACTTGCAGGTGCAATCGAAAGTGGTCAAGACCAGTAGGTCTACACTTTACTTTACACTTTACACGACTTCTGCATAACAATCTGTGCGTCCGTTATGCCAATCGTCTTCCCTTTCAGAGCAAATCTGTCATTGGATTTAAATTTTTCTGGAAATTGAATTGGAAAATGAATAAAATAAGACATAATTAATGTATTATACATATTAATAAATGACAATTTAGGTGAATTAACCGATTTCTCAATCGCATACTACTTGTATTCAATAATTCAGCAACATGAACTCGCAAAGCTATAAAGTAACTTATCGGCATCAATATCAAAATGTAAAAATGGCCTCTCCAGCATGAATGAAAATTCAAGCTACGCCTATACCTTCAAGGTTAATAGCATATACCGTATATTCACAAACTATTTTCAGAACCACAGTGTAAACACATACGGTCATACTTAAATGATTTTTTATTGTTTTACAGAAATACTTACTAATTTTCTCTCCAATAAGCAAATGAGTACTGTACCGAACAGATACCTAACACGCGATACTGTACAATAATGTAGCAAAAAGGTTCATTTGCAAAACGTTCCCAGGAGAGGACCCCACCCAGATGGGTACACTTTCAACTTTTTCCTGATTGCACTCTTCACGCTCTAATCTCCAGACTACGCCCCAATAGGTGTGACCTTTCTCTAAAATGTCTTGGCTTGAAAGATCAACATCATGCTCCACTGGTCTTAAGTGAAACAGGGCAACACAATACAATAACCCAAGGAGCAACATCCTCTAATTAAATACTTACCGGTACTGTCGCATTTTTTATTTCACCATATTGCATCAGTACTTCTTATTGGTCCTCACATCTACTTGTAGTATCAAACTTTAAGTAATATGTAATACGTAATTCAATTTCCGCTCTGGGATAGCGTAATTATATACGGCCATAATATTTTATGCGCATGCAAAATTGCGCGAAATTAGGTACAAGTTAAAGGGTCTACAGTAAAACAGTCCCATAGGTAAGTAATGGTTTTACTTCCAAGCGGACGTAAGCCCGCTAGAACGGAGTGAGTCGAAAATTGATCATTCCAATTTAAGTTGCGCCTTTTCATTAGCAGGTCGTAAGAAAACAAATTACAGCCTCCTTATGCAGACGACAAGTTTACATGCTTCTCAATTAGATTCCGTACAGTATGGTAGGCAACGCGACGGCAGGCTACATGTGTATTGCAACAAACATTAAAATTATCAGTCATTCACACCTCCTCACCAACACTATAATACGATCCCTGCAGCATGCCAATGCCACATATCATCACACATTCAGTTTGATGCTGACGACATGTAGACAACTCCAGTGGAGTGGCCTGCAGTGGAAATCTGGGAAGCCCTTGTGGTCCTAACGTTTCCACCAAATCCAAGTGGAGGTAAACGTTGCATTACTTACTTCTCTTTCAAGCCTTACACAAGAGACGAGTCAAGGCTATCTTATTTCCAGCTTGAAACGGTACTTCCAAAGTGTTGCCTCTCTGAACCCCATTGTTGGATAATGAGATCACGAGAAGCTGACCATACACATTGCCTTTTACAAGATCTATTCCCTGCTGTACCATAACGTACTTCCGGCAATATTTTGGCATGAACAGGCTTGTAACCGAACCAATATGCGGCTGTAATCAGTCCACTTTCAAGTGTGCGTCTGATGACTAGACACAAATAGGCTTCTGGGAAATTTGATCTAATCAGCCTTGAAGAATATAAGAACATACGTTCTTCAATCTCCGATATGACCAATCGCTACATCAAGCAAATTGAAGCAATATGCAGGTGGCCTCCATATCCCTATCAGTGCAAACTCTTTACTAATCACCCCGGAAAACCCCCAGATCATCCCACCCAAAATTTGGTCAAATTCCTTCAAATTCCCAGAATGACCTGGTCGTCTCCGGGTATCTCCCAAAGAGTCACACCGCGTTGAGTGGAGCCTTCGCAGTGAGACGGTCGGTGCTGCGGTGGGGGGGAAAACGGGAGAGAGGTGGCTGCCGATAGGTGGCGTGCCAGCCAATGAGGGCGCCTGTGCTGGGCCCTCGCGTCATCATTCCCAGTGATTTACTCGACAGGCGCGGGAAGCCGCCGGTAGGCTCCCCTTTTGCCCACAGTTAGCATTGCTGCATCGCCAGGAGAAGGAAGGAGACGACGCGTCTCCGTGTGAGTTGAGTGTGGGATATCAGTGTGTGTTAGTGCCGGAAGTGTCAACGATTATTAAATCCTTGGTGTGAGTGTTTTCCCCCCCCCTTTTGTTCCCCACCCTGCCCTGGAGAGTAACCACTTTATGTTCAGATATAAAGCGTGGTAAGTGCCGGCGTGTGATGCACGTTTCAGCCTCCTCTGACTCATCGCTTACCTTTTTTTCTCTCTCTCTCTCTTACTGGTCCAAGATGGTTGGGTAACAAAAGGTGCCCTTGCCCTTGAACTTCCTCTGAAGGTGATGGATTCTCGGTACTCAAACAGGTTTCTAAGAGTTCAAATTTAAGCGCCAAATTTTGTACACCTGGCCATAAATTTGCCGTTAGTTTGAAACGAGCAAAGAAGTACGAAATAAGTTCGCACTCCAGGATTCCGCATTGTGCGGCCTGCAAAGAAAAGGATCGGGCCCAGAAACGAATGAATGAAATAGTGGCGGCAAAACCATAGCCCCCCCTTCCCCCCCNCCCCCCCCCCCCCCAAAAAAAAAAAACCCAGCAGCTGAGTCTTGTAGTGCGTGGGAAGTGGCCCATGACGCCATGTGGCCCCCTTTTTATCCCTCGAGTACAAAGCCACGCGGGGTTCGGGTTTTTGCAACAAAAGCAACGTAGGGGTGGCCTCAGGTAAGTACGGCGTCCCCCCCTCCCCTTTACTATAGCCCACGGAATAATTTTACATGCATGATGCCCAAGTCCATCAAAGGCCAGTTTTTTGCTTGAAATGCAAAAATTGGCCAAACGCGAACGACCTTGTGGTAGGCTACTACACACATGTGCACACCGGCTCTTTAGGTGTTTGGCTACTTTTTATATAAGAGTGGTCTAACCAAAGGTTACCCTCCCCCGTGCGTGCACGTGCATAGGTACCTGGGATGGGATGATAATATTTCCGCATTCGAGTAGTACAGGCTGACCTTGAGCGAGTTTGCTATTGCGCGGCAATATATAAGAATGCGATCAATTGCGGCATAATTGGTGCCTACAAGTCGAAATCAGATTAATATACCCAACCTGGCTTAATTCGATTAATAACACCGTTTGTAGTAACATAACGGCATAATCAACGAAATTAATTTCAATGTTACGGTTATGTAAGGGTACCGTACCCCTGCATGGCCTGCGCGCTTCCTTCAGTATAATCGGAAACTATTCGTCTCCGGTACACACCAAATTACGGTATCACAGCCAACGGTACATTCGCCTCACTTTCGCTTCCCATGTAGATAAGTGTTTTCTGGGAGCACCCACGAGTTACCCATCTCGCCTGAAAGGGCACAGAGGTGGAATAGGAGGGGAAAAAATGGCGGATGTCCTAAGGCACAACCTCGCTCTGCTTGCCCCACACACGCGATTTCACACGCCACGTTGCGCTTTTTCACATCACTCAGGCACACTTCTCAAGTGCAACCAGACAGCACTGCGACATTTTTTAAAAGGAATAACGCCTCCGCATTTTTTTTCCTTCAGAAAAAAACTAATAATTTTACCAAACTATTGAGTGATAAATCCGTAAGTGTCATCCGAAATCAGCCTAATCCTCATTTACATTTTTGCCCATTTCCCCAAAGTGCTGTTGGACCAAATAAACTGGCATAACTTTTGGGATGAGCCTCAACAACCGTCACAAAAGGGGAGGGTAAGAGGCGGTGTAGGAGGAAGAGAGTGGGGGGGGGGGGTCCCAGTATCGACTCTTGAATAGCAGCGCTTTCAAGTGCCAACTTTGATGCAGACCTTTCTGCACAGCTCCCATATAATCTAAGCAGAATGGGCTTTTCCTAGCGGCACTCATCCGCCCGATAATGAGGCCCGCGGATGCTGAAGCATAGACACAGGTCTCGCCTTCCCCATAAGGGTTGTGTTATGCACTTGTGCTAGGTGTCGGGATGCTCAATCACGTGCCTATGAATGGCATAGGTCGCCACCTAGTCGAACCAATCGCCACAATTAACCGCGCCTATCTCATAAAATTTATTTAAAAAATATATATATTCAAACAAAATAATTCGTGTCTGACTTAATAAGTGCATGCGCTCAAAACCACATTACCCACCTCCAAATTCGGCTAATAAAAAAACCTGCTTCTGCTTGGCATACAACTCGGAACCATTTGTAATTCCGCTACCAAGAAGGGGGAGTGGGGGAAAAAAAATAGAGCGGAGTCCCCAATGGAATCGTAGTGATTTAAAATTCATAATGCCCCGCGCAAATGGAATAGGCGACCAAGTGGAATCTAGTTTCGCCAGCTTGATATGGTCGAAATTGGGGGGAAAGGGAGGAGGGGGAGGGGGGGGGTGACTTAGTACAGGGAGAGAAAAAGGTGGCTCTGGATGAGTTGGGACCCGTTCTCCCTATTCCCTTTCAGCTCTTGTTTGTTGGGATTCAATAATACTATTTCTGGCCATATAGCCTGAGGATGAAAAAAAAGCCAAATCGGGGTTAATTATGTATGTGTTATTTTTGTGCCGTGAACTGGAGCCTAACGTAAACTAATCGTCACGTATCTCCAGACTGATGGCGAAAGAGAGCAGTGACCTGCTTGGGTCATCAGTTCATCGCCGGCTTACAATACGCCTTGCGTTAAAACGAGCATAATCAGCACATGAATGACGCCATTGTTTAGAACCAGGCCAACAAAACGCTTTAATGTGTCAGTGAATACGTATGCGTAACACATCTTTTATAAACATGCATTTACTTAAATATGAGGTATGTCTCCCAATTTAATTTTAAAAAATTAAATAAAACGTACTTTGACATCCTGCAGACTCGCCTACTTCTATGCATTCATCAATAGAATCGGTACGTCCCCTCAAAAAAATGAAAATGCCTGCTACGCCAAGCCCAATACTTCCATCACGCAGTATATACGTAACCAGAATAGATAGCCTGGCCTACTGCAGCATTCCGGTACATTACCCTAAGCAAACAGGATGTCAACTCGAATGACATGTTTCTAGTGATCTCCCGGCGCTTCCAGAGCAAACAGACCACGACGTGTATAAAACGATAGCCTGGTCCAAAAACCACGTATAGCTTCCAGTCAAGTATAAGGCATGGTCTACCCAGACAAAAAAAAAAGTGGCATTTCATAATAAAACCGTGGTTTACGGCGTCATTCCCGCGCTTGTAGATTGGATTTTTATTATTGAGCAGTGTTAGGTGTAGGTAGACGGCGATGCCAACCAGCCGAATAGGGAAGCCTCGCCTGGTATCTGCCAAAACGGCAATTAGCAGAAGAGCGTGGAAGCTGCTGGCGAGTGGCAAAAAGTCAGGGTCGAAAGAAGCGTGATCCGTCTCTTGCGAGAGTTTAATGGTGGAAGACGCCGGATTTTCTGGATGGCTGCCGGAATTAACTGCATCCAGTCTGGCCTACATTATTCAGCACTGTGTGTGTGTGTGTGTGACACATCAAAGCCAACGGATGAGTCCAGTTTTGTTTTCAAAAGCAGATGACGCGCCTGGTCTATAGCTTCGGCCACATTATACAAACTTTGCGATATCATTCTGGCGCCGTACTAGGCAAACATCATTGTCACACCGGGGGTAAATAGATGACTAAATGCCTTTCGGATTATTTTTTTTTCCAGTCTCTATAATTGTACTGTCTGATGACTTGACTGTAACAATTGAAAGGCTCCGGGGAAAGAAAAAAAAACATGTTACGTACTCACTTATTAATTTCTACTGCAAGAAATATCAGTAAAATTGGTATGTCACGAAACAATATTATTACAAATGATTGGGGCGTATCGCGCTCACAACTGCGAACGACGTATTTTGCAAATGGGCACGCAAATCATCCATTTGAAGATTTCCTCTTCCAAAAGAAGCTGAAGTGTTGGTAGGCGTGGTTAGGGGGTTAGGAAATGCAGTCTGAGAGGAAAACCGAACGTGGTAGAAAGAAGGGGGCTAGAGCAAAATTGGAGACGTGGGGGAGACGCATTGATTTTTCGCGCCATCCTGCGTCGACGCAACTGCACACTTTTATAACACGGTGCATACTGTACAGGATACGCATCAAAGCATGAACTATTAGTACAAAAAGATTTGTCGCCTCCAGGATGAAAGTGGAATCCCGTCGACAAGATGATTCCTCACGGTTGGAAGTTAGTTGGGAGTTGGCATGGAGGAGGGAGAAGAAATCGAACCAAGGATCGTATACTGGCAAAAGTGCGAGTTGATCAAAACTCCGGAATGGCAAATACCCGCATATTTAAGCAAGCGGGTCGGAGCCAAATTCGCAAACTTTAAGCTGTTGAATTAGGCAAATAGGAAGAGAGGCTTGGTACGGGGGAGGGGGGGGGGGAGAGAACCTGTACCGGTTTGCTCATGGTTGCATGTCGGTTTCTTAGATCATTTCCAGGAAGATGCGCGGGGGGAGAAAAAACCAGTATGCTAACGATAGTGGAGGTGAAAAGTGCACCATAAATAGGTCGTGTTTATGATCTAATTGGAGAATATGCGTCATTTGGATGATTAGTGACTAGCACTTTGACTTGATACAAAATATGTCGTGCTAGTTCTGGGCGGCTTGGCCACTGCAACAGGTTGGCCTTTTATAGAATCCAGGGCTAGCGGTAAGCGAACAGGTGGGCTTACGGTAGGTAGGTAGGTGCAATTCCCCGGATTATTATCCGGCTCCTAACATCACAGAACGTCGCTCCGTGCAAATAGAAGGGGGGTTGAAAGATAATCGAAATGAGACAAGGCGATGGTGTCTCCCGGAGCGGAGTTAAGTCAAGGCGCGGTACCTATCGATGAATGTTAATGAGTCAGTCTTTGCTACACTACGCCTTTTCGTCATCACTTCAGGCTTCCCCTAGCTCAATTTGCAGCGGGATTTGCCCCCTGTCTTCTTCGAAGGAAGCATAGATCAAGGAAACTGTGGGGCCCCTTCCGACAAAGACACCTACGTCTCTGCCTTACTTCATGAATTACTAAATAGACTCTGGATAATTTATGAAGGGTTTACACGTGTATACGCAGTGCGAGACGGTTGAGTATTATTTTACCTGCTGCTTTTCCCTGCAGCAATCATCTCCAGCAGAAGGATATTGAGGTAAAAAAAAGGTCAGGTAATCATCTCGATACCTTCTTCAAATACGAATCCCAAGAGAGGTAGGAGGAACATGGTCGGCACGATTCCTCTTATTGTGCTTCATCAGAGAGTGGTCACGAAACGGGCTACTCCAGCTGCAGCAACTCCAAATTCTGGGGGCCCTACCAATCTTCCAGGTGAAGGCCTTTCGCCATAAAAATCCAGGGACCTGCTTTCAAATATGCAGCTGCCGATGGCATCAAAAGTAGGGGGCGAGTCTATCGGGTGTAATAAAAGTCACTCGTGTTATTCGCATTCTGCCGCCATCTGCCTGGCACACCGGCACGCCCATTGATTGGTTGTTAAATGCGTGACGCTACACTGCTCAATGCTTTCTTTACCCATATATCCAAACCACTTGTTCTGGATTTACCATCACGCAACCAGCATCCATCAGGCGGGACCGTTGCGCCATTCCCGCGTGTCCGGCACTGATTGGCTTACCAGGTGCGTGATCCGACGCGACGCGACGCGCCTATAATAGCCAATCAGCGACCAGAAGTGACAATGACGCTTCAGTCTCGCACCACAATTTTGGTTTTCAAGTCTTAAAAATATCCTTTTCAGTCCCCAGATACCCTCCATGACTTTTACAATTTGTCACTCCTTCCATTCCTGTAGCTCAGTGGTAGAGCAACGCTTGAACCCATCTCAAGCGTGGTCCCGGGTTCGATTCCCGGCGGGAATACCACAAATCAAAGAAAAAGTCGCTCTTCCCAAAATTTTAAGTCGTCCTCTACCCCCACTCAATTTTGCTCTTGCTTTTGGCCAAGGACAGCCCTCTGGTCCTCCCACGCACACTCTAACTTCACCCTCCACATCAAATCTCCCCTACCCCTAAAACCTCGATCGATTCTCCTACCCATCAGCCTGCTTTGGCCAGGAAGTTGGGGGGGAGGGAGTTGGAATATGTCGCACTTCCATGAAAAACACGCCATCTTGGCAAGTGGTCAACATCCTTGGGGCGTATGCAACCATGGCAACATCCCCTCTTTTTACTAGGAAAAAAAAACGCCAGAGGGGGGATATGGCACTAATCCAGTCTTGTTAAGACCAGGATCTATGAAAACCTGGGCTGTATTAGAGATTACCTGTGGTGAAAACTAGAATCCGTCACAACCGCCGATTTAAGACCGGTCCTGACAAATATCGCCCGCTAAAGCTTATTGATGCCTCTCGTGGGGTTGCAAAAACTCTGGAGTGAAGAAAAATAGCTCCACATTTTTTTTGTGTGTGTGTTTGTGAACGATTTCGCTGTCTTTCAAGCTCCCGTTCCCAAGGGTTCAATATTTCAAGTCAGTTGTTTTAAAATAATTCCTGGAAGAAGCTGACAGGTTGATCTTGGAAGAAGGAATCCGGCTTTTGTTTCGCATCTGCCTTTGAGTCTTTCTGGGCCAAAAACGGAGATGAAACAGGCTGTTTCTTTGCGTTTCTTCAAACTTGCACAGCTTCTCCATCCAATTTTTATGCAGTGGAAAAGGGCCCGGTTTGAAGGGGGGAGGGAGGGGGGGTGTTTGCCACGCACTACCAAATAATGGAGGGCTAATGGTCTAGGCCTCTCCAATCCGTTTGTTTGCTAAAAACATATGACTTATCTTTCATCTGAAACGTATGGGGGGGGGGG
>KZ537998.1:134002-168899 GCA_000934665.2 Catajapyx aquilonaris
CCCCCCAAAAAAAAAAAAAAAAAATCTGGGGGTGGTTAAAAGAATTTTTGATAAATCTGAACCAAGTTCGAAGAAACTTGGATATTTCGAGCACGGCCAAAATTCTTCAAACTGCGTAAGAATGTGAAATTTGATCAATTCGGTCCATGAAATGAATGTCAACTATGAAATTCCAAGAAAGTAAGGGAAGAAAAAAAACTTCGGCGTCCTAATGATTTTTACCACCATCTAATACATACTTTGGAGGATAAAATTGGAAATTCTTCCCTCCCCAGACTCTACGTTCAATAAAAAAATTTGCAACACTTGCCTTACTAATCACTATCGATCAACAAGACGTGTAATCAACCCTATCATTACAAGTCGTATTGCTTGAATTGCTCACTTTTTTTTCTCTCCTCAAAAAAGCCGTTAAATCCCCGATTTGTCGCACATGTCTGTAGCATGGCTAGCACACTCGACTATTGACCACTGAGAGGACTATGGTCCGATGTCGCCGGCTAATCCTTCCACCTGTTTGCACCAAGATAATATTCATGAGATGAGGTGAACCGGACGCTGTCAAGTAGATGTGAATCATGAATATGCATACCGTAGATGGGGATTTGTGATAATCGAACGCGTTGTGCGTGGATTCTGACAAAACCAACCCAAGTGGGAAGTATTGTCCACCGATTGAAATCCCTCCCTCCCCCTCCACTCTATAGAGTCTGTGATTCAATTTTATGCCGCAGTTTGCCTGCAAGTCATAACAAACTAGTCAATTTGTAAAGGAAATAGCACTTGAATCATGTTGACACGAGCAGTTATTTACCCAGTAAGTTCGCAACCAACAGTTTTGGCGATGGCCGTATTTGTAATGCTGATCCCTCCATGCATGCAAATGACGTAATTTCAGTCCACTTGGTAGGGGAGCAAAAATGTCAGCAGCTGGTTATAAATTTACATCAATACTGCCGTCAAATTGTTTTTACTCGATTTCGATGCTGTATCCACAAGACAAGCTGTTTACGTTCCAATTGTCCATTTAATGTATCGAGGATTATTTTAAAAATACGCACGTGTACAGTACATTTAAGCGATTATGCAATTTGGCAAGGTTCGGAGAAGGAAAAAAAAAGCTAACCCAATCATTACTGTAATTGCGAATCGCCATGGCGTGAAATTGCGCCGATTCGTTCCGAGGTGTTTCATGTCACCAACTGCAAAGAATATCCTGAAGGAATTTGCTTAATCGGCAAGGTGCTTTTTTTTTGGGGGNGGGGGGGGGATTCAGATTCGCCGCGTTTATTTTTACGCCATCAATCGCAGGGCGCAAAAATTCGATATTAGCTCGACCCAAGGCCGAGGTCAAGGACGACCGACAGACGGTTTCATATCCCCAGTTGGGTTGTCATCCAGCACGCGTTTTGCAGACTATGACAAAAAAAAAGTGTTTTGTTGGGGTCTTTAATCACTCAAAAAAAAATGTCCTCGACTTTCACCAGTTTCTTAGGAATAAGATAACGTTTCTCAGAACGGACTTGGCAGTAATAAATCCGGTGGAGGTAATTGACCGCTCCAAATTTGATTTTTGGTTTAGAAACTCGGGGAGGTTTTTGGTACCTAACAATATAAGTGGTGTAAACGATGCAATTAGGCAAAATGCGGGTATCGATCTGATACTGGATACTGCACAGCAGGTCCGTATTAATCTGGAGTATAAGTACAAGACGCTGGTTTTTGCAATTTTTTTTTCTCTCTCTCTGGTAGGTCCGAGAACAAGCTGACAGTAGAAAATGCGGCTCACGTCTTTCTAGAGGCCTGTCCTTGGGCTCCTTTTTCTAACGACTCGGCCCCAACTTGGGACGAAAGAGGAATTAGGCGCCCCACCGAAACCGACTTATCGATAATGTCTGAAGACGGCTCCAAAATAGCAAATACTACATAGTTTGTCTCAAAACGATGATCGGGCCACCAAAACATGCCAATTGCATGTATTGATATAAATGCGACTATTTTTCGTGTCAGTGGTCTGATTAGTGGTAGCCACTTGTCGCAGTACGAATTGATCCAGACGCGACCTCAACTTCTAACACGGAGGGGGCCTTGATGATGACGCAGAATCTGCATAAATCAATTTGCCGCACGAAATAATTCCATCGATGCCTATTTATAAGGTCGGTTGAGGCAATGTAAACACGAGATTTTATTTTGCGATGGCTCACCTTGACCTTATCAGGATCATTTTTTTTTGTATAATTGATAGTCCTCTGCACGACTTAGTTAAAAGCAAGGGGGCTATATCCAATACCCCCACTCCCCCCCCCCTTTTTATAGTTGCAGCCAGGGAACTCTCGAGCTGATATTGGAAAGTTGATCCCGGGTTAGTTGCTGTGTTTGTTCAATAATTCAGACGAGGAAGATACCGCGCATCGGTTGTGCTGCTGAAAACAA
The DNA here is from genome assembly GCA_000934665.2 of Catajapyx aquilonaris. NCBI lineage: Eukaryota > Metazoa > Arthropoda > Diplura > Dicellurata > Japygidae > Catajapyx > Catajapyx aquilonaris. Next base: position 136,439 of record KZ537998.1, read on the forward strand.
GCCTTTTCCGAGTAAGGAGCAGAGGATTGGCTTTATGAAAAAATCATAGCGGGGAAAATCTCGCCTCCACTTTTTTTTTTTTTAAACTAGCGACCCATGCTGGGGACTAATATTTCGTCGGCTAATACACGAACACGCAAGGACACCGTTCATAAAATGACGTAATACATTAGCATGTAGCGTTATTGGGGGGTGGAGATGAGGAGGGAAGGTCAGGATGTTGTGTAATAATATTTATGATTCTCATCATTATCAGGGTGGAAAAATTATGATGCAAAATATACATTGGCCTCCTGGGGGTTGCCATTGTTTCACCGTCGCTAGGCGGCAACGAAATGGTGCATAATTGAAAAATCAGGCGACATATGCACCAAAGCTCCCCCCCCCCCCTACAAGCCCGGCAAAGATCGATGGAAATATCAATAGTCCGCCTTTACCAGTTGTACTATTTCACAACACGCTTATAATAAACTACAGCATTTGCCGTAAGCAATGTAATGTGATTTTACGCGATGTGGAGATAATTACCTAGGGCTTCACCGTTGCGTCAGTATGGTCGCGGGTTCAAAATGTTCCAGACATTAGTAACGCAACAGCTTAAATCGTCAGTTGAGTCACACAGTCCTGATTTTCATCCCGTTTCGTATAAAAATGCCTCTAACATTGCCTAACACTCCATTTCTTTGTTTTTGTGTGTGTGTGTGGTCGTGTGTGTGTGTGTTTTTGTCAAATTGTCTGAGACCCACCCGCTGCGCTGGTTCAAATATTTGCTCGTCTTAATAGGTCTTTATGTACCTGAGCACACCGTCGGAAGTTTTGAGGCGATGGGTCCTCTCTTTTTTTTCTTATCAAGGTGGAAAAGAGCCAGGGGGCATTGTTTCATCACAGGGTCTGAACTGACTTCACCCGATTCCGGTGCCGTGAGCCAAGATTCCAGGAACCTCGTGTGTTGAGCCTTGACGGTACAGGCTACGTAGCAGAACTTGTTTATGCGGTGTAAGTTAGTGAGTGGAGGAGACATGGCGGGGTGGAGGATCTTATACTTAAGCCCCTCAGACGAGGGCAATGCACGGTGCATGTAGCACACACAACAGACCTTCCTGTAATTTGCTAGGGGCAAATTACGATGTCAGACACAGAGACAGGTATGAGTCAAACTAGAGTCTAATTTGGCCACCTGCGTTGAGCCGCGAGTATGATTGCGGTTTCTTCCTCAAAAATGGTTTATCTCACCTGCATGGAATATGCTATGGTGTCACGTTGAATAAAATCATTAAAAGCGTAATCAATTGAACTTGAGCTACTTACGCTCAGGGCTACTTGACGTGCATGCACGTCGATTTCGATAATGCTCTCCGTGCAGAGAATAATATTTACATGTAGGCAAATTTGCGAGCGTTCCTTCGTATCAAAATTAATAAACTTTCACTCCCCTATACAGATTACGATGCTTCGGCGCACCCGATTACCGTTCGCTATAAAAAATCAAAACAACACTTTGCAAGAGCCAATATATGTCGTTGAATCGCAAATAACGACGCCATTAAATTGTAACGCTTCTTTCTTCAACTTTTGTCACTGGCAACTCTCTTTCTCCTGGAAAAAGGAAGCAGGCGAATCTAACTAAAAACAGTGTATTACTGCAAGATACGGGCAGAGACCCAACCCACCCGACCCTGCAACTTGCAGATATATTACCTCATTAAGACCGTAATGGCGCTTCATCCGGCAACGTGGGTTTAAAACTATGATTAAAAACAAAATACGGTGGCGGCTTTTACTTGGGTGGGGGTGTATAGGGGGAGAACCAGAGTTCCCTATTCGTCTTGTGAATGAGAAATAATAGTACTTGGAACCTACCCCATGGTTTATATCCCAGGGTATGGGGTTGGGGATATAAGGCTGGTTGGGTGGGGGGAAAGGGGGGGGGGGGTAATTGTTTTACTGCTGGAAAAGCTGCACGCTCGTGTAAAAGGAGATAAGGCGTATGACGTCACAAACGCCGGGGGTGTATATGAGAAGAGATTTATTTCTCCTCATGCAGATGCAATCAATTGATGAAGCGCGGCTGAGCCAGCACACACGCTGCTGGATTAGTAACAATATTTGCAGTAAATGTTGCGAACTATTATAAAATATTGTCACGTTTGACCGGTTAATCACGACATACGCTGATGAACCCACATTCCTCTAACTTCAAAATCATTATTTTCTCATCATTTCACGGGATAATTTTACAGCCACCCTGCGGGAATCGTAACGACCTGGCATGCCGCGACGTCACACCGTTACACGTAACATGCAACCAATCAGTCAAGACACCGCCCATGGTGCTTGAAAGCAGTTACGCAACAACCAGAATAGTGTCCCATTATCAAATCATGACCTTTCAGGCGGACGGTCACGAGAAAGTACTCTCGGCCCAGTGACGTGACCGATCATTTCATTTTCCTCTACTTTTCTTCTTCTTCTTCTTCCTCTCACTAGAAAGTTTCTAGTTGGGGACTGTAGTCCTTTCTCTCTATCAATGGTGGTTTCCAAACAACTTGTGAGTTAGTCGGCGCACAGAATTTGGTCCTGTCATTGTTGGCTGTCTCCTCTCTTGGGGGGGTGGAGAGACTGGGCTCCGTCGCTTCAGGAATAATAATCCTGCTTGATCATTGCACGAGTTGGCATTCCCTTTCTGCCCACCCCTGCCCCCCATTGTTTCCAGTTTGATCACGATCCACTCATACAAACTTGGCGACTGTTGAATTAAATTGGAATAATCACGCTGTGTTATCGAGTTTAGGTCTCGGGCTCCCCCCCGACTACTTGCCAGTGGCAGACGGGAAATTAGCCAATTAGAGACATTTCTTTGTTTTTATGCGTGTGGGTGTCCCCATGAAATTGGGCAGCGAACACCCCCCCCCCCCCTCCTCTCCTGGTAGTAACCACCACGTGCTGGTTGTTGCCATGAGATCCCCGAGGTCAGAAGGGGAAGCCGGGTGGGGAAGCCATCCGTCATTCCTCAGGTCGCGTGGCAACCGCACAGCCCCGTGACAATCCAACCCGCCATCTGCTTTCGTCCCGTGAACATAGTTGCCACGTGGTCTGCAACGGCACCTTATGAGACATGTACGGCGTCCAACCGCAACGTCAAGATCGCAGCATCGGCCATGCTCTAATCCGTGAGATGTGCCTAAGTACAACATAGCGGCTTAGGTCACGTGCTGAGTGTCATGCATGACATCGCGACAATATCAAGCCTTAATCGAACCGAGGTGTCAGGAGGGACAATGGCTAGCCGGTGATGTAAATCTTGTCTCCCCACTTGCATTGCTCCCAATAGAGTGATTGAGCCGTGAAATCTTCCCGGATTGTGAACTAAATGACTTCCGATGAAGCGAAACTTTGGGGAAATGGGGGAAGGTAGTGTGGTGCACACTAGTACCTCGGTTATACAGTATAGTTCATTAGCAGGGCATGCTGCACTCCCCCCCCCCTCCCCCCATCCCGATTTAGTGGTTCAGGATTTTCCTCTAATTACGGAGAGAAGGGAGGTAGAGGAGTCAGAAGAAAAGACTAGGGGGGTGTGCAAGGGAGGGTTGACTATATGTCGATTTCAATTAGACATGGCTGAGTAAATACGGGATCGCAAGACCTGGAGAATCGATCGGGTCTTCTCTCTCCCCATTGCTCTAGGGCGAATAGCAATGACGCGTTATAGGCGACACTACACCAGGAGCTTCCGGGAAAGTCTGTGGATTCCCTATACTTTGTGATGAAGCCTCCCGGTATGCAATAATACCCAGCACTATATCCGCCGACGTCCATATTGCGCCCAGAAGAGGAGGCTTATTAGGAAAACTCCGCTTCAAGTCTTCTAAAATATTATTGTGCCGGAAAAGGTGAATCAATGAATCTTATCGGATATCTCGTGTCCCTACCCTGCACCAATGACTCAGGCAAATCGTAGGCGATTGATGAATATGAATCATCCGTATTGTGTTGAGGTACTCCCCTCCAGTGGTCCAAGTGAATCTCTCACCTCCCTCGCCCCCCGTTGTTTTTGGTGACATGCATCACATACTACAACACGCCCTTCTTCTCCTACAGGACCTCCCCCCACCCAGAAAAATTATTTTTGTAACCCTCGCCCCCCAAAACAGACAGAGAAATCATGTTGTGGTTGGTGATGAGCTTGTTGGGCGCCCTGTCCGCAAGCACGTGGGCAGACAACAGCGTGTACATCAGTTCCAAATTCGGCGGCCTGCAGCTGGTCACCTCCTCCACAATGCACTGGACGCCCGGTGAGGACGGCAGCCGGCCAGAGGGGGCAGTGGAAGGAGGGTTCGAAGACGGACGCCGGTACTACGTCTGCCGTGCTTGGCACACGGGCATCTGGGTGGCCGGCTCCCTCAACGAGTCGCGATGCCAGGCTGCCTTCGCATCTCAGGTAAGCCAGATGTCCTCTTTTGTATCTAGGCAGCTGTTCTACATCCCCTTGTTCCTTTATGCGCTTCCAAATATACTGGGTAGGACTGTTACCCCGCCTCGTCACTACCAGCGCTTGCCCCCTCGTATAATAAGGTCGCAACAAAGAGGCAACCGCATTGCTGCCCAACACCCCTCCCCACTTTTGGAGTGTCGTTGGATAGTGAGGGGTAATTTCCTTTTCACTGGATTCATCAAAGGGTGGATTGTCATCTGGGAGTGTCACTCTTGGACATGTGCAACTGAAAGGGTATCCCCCCGACCTTTCTGTGTAACTAGACTTGAAATGAGAAATTATTGCGGCGTTACAATGTCGTTAACTAGAGAGGTTATATGCCTATAGGGACACCGTTTGCTATTGTAACTGTAATGTGTTAACAATGTTTTCCTTCTGAATATAACTGCACGCTACCTTGCTGTCGGAATATTAGGCCACGGCATAGCAGCATATTGAGACCAATATATTTGATCGCCTTCCACTGTATATATTGCTGTTATCGTTATTACTACTAATGCTTGCAATATTACGACCTACAACTGGCTGCATTGTTATAAAAATTACCTGCGACGTTGGAACTGTTAAGAATTTAAATCAATTAAAATATAAGAAAAACGACAAACTTTTGTTCAAGTAAACCTGAACCGATTAAAAGATTCCAATTATCGAGCCATTTATTGCCACAGCATAACAGGTACAACAGTAAAGGAGGCTACGGATGTCCCGCGTAAGGTAATGGTTAATTGAAAAGCTCCTAAATAATCTATCGCCCCTACGGAATTCACAACCATCCGCAAAAAGGGTACTGCTTCACCTCTCCAAACAAACTTGTGCAACGCACTGTATACAGGAGGCATTTGCCCTGGCACTAGCTTCTTAGTTGCCCTTGGCAACACTTCATTAGGGGGGAGTGGTTGCGCAGAAAACACCCGACATGTCACTCTCAAGATGTAAAATTATGGAGAAGCTAGACTAGGTTCAGCCCGTTAAGAATCGCAAAATGTGAGAAAACATCGCCAGGTTCCTAATGGCCGTGATATAGACCTGCATCGGATCCCCCCCCCCCCTCCGCATCTAGCGGAATAAATCACGCCAATTACGTAACTGCCAACTAAAAAGCGGCGGGGTGGGATAGTTACACCTCTTTGCACCGGGGGTCATGCCTAGGGGCGGTCAAATTTGCAGGAATTAATGAGGAATTAAATTGCTAGCCGGCTGCAATTAAAAGCCCTAGCTTGACTCCCATACCAGACAATTTGGGTCCACATCATGAAACTGGGCCTTTTTTGGGCGACTGTTCCGATGGGGGGTAGCATCTGCCCTCTAACACCGCTTCAGCTGCACTTCGATCGTGTTTTAATGATAGCTGATAGGTCCATCTGCGGCCTGCCGATAGATACGGCCGTGAATGAAGATGGTAACCCCCCTTTGTCGGCATTGTTTAGCAATCGGTTATGTGCTAGGCAGTCACCAAGTGAGTGTGATGGTACGCCCACCAGGACAATGACTGATTGTCGCTCAGAATCAGGGTCATCCTTATCCGGATCGTTACTCTAGAAGGGGTCAAAAATTGTCACAAAAATTTTGGCTCGTCCAGTAGGTGTCTTCACTTGGTGTTTGCTCGCTGGGAGGAGGGTTCCAACAAGATGGCTCAGAGCATTACGGTGCACCCAGGCATAAATTAGAGTTTCTGGCAGAGTTGGCCGCTTCATACGGGGACATGGAGAAAAGAGGAGGACCCAGGGAGGCTCAAGCCATAACGAATTACGTTTCTCTCCACTTCTCTCAAAATCATAGGGAGTGAAGCTGCACACCCATGCAGATTCATCTGGCACCTTTCTATGGACGCTGCAGAAAATGGGATCCTCTTTTTCAGCCACGACTTTATTTTGAGAGAGAGAGAGGGCGGGGGAGGGGGGGAAGACAATTGGAAAGGGAATAATATCCGAGAGGAAATTGGAAGTAATGGATTCAGTCGGGATGGAGGACACCACTTTGTGATAACTGAAGGTCACGGGTTACAAATGAGGTCATAAAGCCGGATTTTGGCGGTGAAATTACATTGCCACTGACACCTTATATAGGAAGGAAGGGTAGGTATTACTAAGAGGGATGTCGCCATTTCGGTAATTAAGTTGGACGTGGAAGAAAATTATACCGCCCGAGTTCGAAATGGAGGAAAAGGAGCTAAAAAAAAATAATTTCTGCAGCTGTCTGCGTTTTGAGTCTACCGCTGTAATTACCTAAGGAAATGGGTATTAACTACTCCCAACTCGAGTCCCAAATTAAATCCCCTAGGTTCATAATAAAAAATCGATCCAATGGACCCCCCTGCACCGATACAAAAATTTCCCCGTGATCAAGTTGATAGCTGGTGCCGCCGGATTTATGGGCTTGGAAACGTATTAAAATGGAATCAAGTAATGGAAAATTTCGGTAGGGTCCCCCCTCCCCGGTTTGAAATGGAAGTTTTCAGCAGGGCAGTAGACGTATCCTTTGAAGCGAAAAAATAGAGCGCAAAAAGCAAAGCTTTGTCTCAAAAAAGATAGAGGAACTCCCCCCTTGTTGTCTAGTATTAAATAATGCACAACATTGTAGTAGAGTGCATGGAATATCATAAGGCTTCCTTGCTATTTCCTCCACCTGTTTACCTCGCTGTGTAGACCCACATTTCATATGCAGCTGCTACGTGAACTTCAACGAAGCATATACAGTGCCCCTCTGACTCCAGCTTCATCTGCAATATTTCACCTACTTTAGCAAACAAACAAAAAAATATCATTGTTGGCCGTGTGTGCTGGCGGATTAATAACAATTTCCACGAGGAGTAATTAGGGTCGATATCCACTTAGGATTCCGTTAACTTTGTACTGTGTATATACGCCGTACAGATTATTTGCATGAGATTACGGGTGGGAAATATTAATCATGTAACACGGAGGGCTTGTTTTACAACAAACAAAACTTTGGGTCCAAATCCCTCGTTTGGCAGGCCGGAAACATTGATGGCCATAGAATTATTCAGTGGTACACGTTTGTTGACAGCGCAGAGTGTGGGCGAGGGAAATAAAATAACGCAATATCGTGGCCTGGCATTCGGTGCGCAAATTACCATGTGTTTGATGGCGTCGCTATTACTCCATAAAAATGCAAAAAAAGCCGACTTCAAACGCCGAACGACCTTAGTTACGCGAATTTGATGTAAAGCAATTAATGACAAGAGTGCAGTCATAATAATCGGTCACAAAAGCCTCGAATTATGCATCCAGGCTGCAAGAGGTATTATGCCTTGAACAACAGGCAAGATGTCAACCACCTCTTCCCATTCACTACACATATTTGGAATATATAAATTTTTATGTAATGTCTAAGTTCTATAGAAGTGTGTGTTTGATGATTGCACATACGTTACGCCAGGAAAAGTATCAATGACTGCTACTTTTCCATCCCATTCCAAACCAAAGGCACATTTGGTACGTTTACTACCTTTTCACATGGCATGCTTGCTTAGGTCGCGACTTTAGGTAGACATTTGGCCATCCACGACCAAGACTGACAAGTCTATACCCAGCTCAAAAAAAAAAAAAAGCCTGCCCCCTTTTCCAATCTCTTATCCTCTCGGGCTGTTATCGGCTGCGAGCTTCTTTTTGGGAGGTCCCCCCTCGCTATCTCGGATGTTGGCTGAAGGATGGTCATATGGCCTCTAGAATCACCCGTAAAAAGATGGCGAGCGGAGACACTACCGCGCAGAGTTGAGCTCTTGTGATAAGGCAGGCTTTTTTTTCTCTCTCTTTCTTAGATCCTCTCAGTCCAGTCTTGAATTAGGTGCCTCCTCTTCTCGCCCTGAAACCAATGAGGGCAACGAACTGTTGACCCTTCGATCATGTCTTTTTGATAACTTGTGTATGGACATATGTATGTCACAACATTCGGATTTTTAGCCTCATTTTGAGACTACCCCCTTTTTAAAATCCCACACAAATACTCCAGTGTTCATGGCTCCGAGAAAGAATGCGATTTAGTCACGCAACCTCATTCTATCGAACAATGACTCCGACTCGTCATTCCTTAAAAACCCAGCACAATTAGTACTGCCAACAGCCCTAAAATTGTCAACCAGTTCAGCCTAGATTTGGCGACTTTTTTTTGCACTCCAGAGTATTACAGCTCTATCATTGTTGGCTACTTGCCGATCTCGATCGGAAAAATAAACAAAAACTAGTTGGGTCTAGAAAATCTCACGCTTTAGTGGACATAGTTTTGTGCTTGGCTGAGCAGATGCTAACCATGAAACTTGCTCTTCACGTTACTCCTATGTATTGTGGAGGAATCCTTCTGTAAAACCATGCCCGACTGTACAAAAACATACCAAGCGCTAGTACCAAACCGCACACCTTGACAATCGTATCAAACATATCTGCTAGACCAAACACCATTTTTGTCGATTTTTGTGCGCTGTGCCATTTCGTCATTTTTCATTGTGTTTTGTCCGCAAGCCCGCCGATTGTTTGCAATTCATTAAGCTCGCCGGAGCGAATTTAGTTATCCGGGAATCCACATCCCGGCGCCCCTTTTTGTGGATTCGCTTTGATGTTTTCAAAGTGATTCCAAATTTCGATTGCCAAAAGGGAAAAGAAGATTTGCAGAAAGGCGGAGGGTGGTGTCAGCATCAAAACTTGGGAAGAAAACTTTGGGGACGATATGTAGCGCGTGACGACTGGCAGGTGTCAACTGTATATATATGGGGCCATGTTTTGGGGAAATCTGAGTGACAACATTTGGAGAAAATGAGGTGGAAATGCGACTTTACGGGGGCCTGCTGATAGAATTATCTAAATGGCTGCTCTGCAGGAGCGGAAATGACGCCTTGTAATGAGGACTGGGGCCTTGATTGTAGAAAGACGCCGTTGGCGGAGAAAACATGTTGCATAGTTGAGTGCCCGAATGGGACACTTACATCATCGTCACAAAATAATCGCACTGATAGTTCCACTTCGAGTTCCAAACTCCAGATCAAAGGGACTTTGTGGAAAAATCGGGGTCGGGGGGTTGACTCGTTACCAGAAATTAGTTTGGCGTCACAAAAGGCGGACCTGAAAAGGTATTCCCAAAGCGAGCAATCAATCGATAAATATATCAACAATGCGTAACGTTCAATCCGACACTTTTATCTCGCGCCGGATATTTGATAACACCAGTCAATGGCAAAATATAATTGCGTTATTTATCGTATCTTTTTTTGTGGAAGTCGACTGTTATAATCAATTGCTCCATGGTCAGTTTAAAATCTGGAATTCCGTGCAATCGCCCTTTGAACAATATTACACATAATTCCCGTTGCCTCATACTCTAATGCAATGATTGTGTTTAAGTCAATGAGTTTAGCAAAGTATGACAGTGGGCTTGTTATGCTTTTCAGACGCAAGCCTACGAGCGCTACGAGGTGCTGGAAAACGTGGACCGAGCCGCCCGCCTAAGCTGGGTACCATGGACCCGATACCAGCTGATCCCAGGAGGTGCCGTGGAGGCCGGTGGCAGCTACATCGCCCGCTACCGAGCCAGCGATGACTCCGTGTACCTGGGTCTGATGGACCTGCGTGACGTGATGAGCCGAATACGTGTGTACACCGAGCACGGAATGCGAGAGTACGACAATGGTGAGATCCTGGTGGAGATCGAGCCAGTCCGCTACGAAATGAGCGGCATCAGGTTCAACAAGCACCGGGTCCACGTGACGGTCGAGCCGAAGGTGATGGATCAGGGGATACTGATGAACCGAGGGGACGAAGCCATGAAGACTGAGAGTGTACTGGCCTACGAAGGAGAGTACCGGCTGTACTGGGGCCAGGGGGTGGCCATCTTGAAAGGGATGCCCACCGTGATCCACTTGCCGAACGCCACCAGTTTGGACATCAAGTGGGGGATCGAAGACGTCAAGTCGGGCAAGATGACGGTCGAGGCCGCCGCATTCCTGGGGCCTCAAACGGCGGTCAACATCAGCCTGGTGTGCAACCATACGGAGACGGTGATGACGTACAAGGCGCGGTTGGCGGCCGAGTACGAAGACGGCGAGAGGCGAACAAGAGAGATCAGCGGCAGCCGTCGAGAGGTGATGCTGAAGGACATCCAGGTGGCCTATGGACCTCCTTACTACATCACCAACGGAACACTTGTCCCCACCACCACCACAACCACCACTACCACTACTACCAGCACTACCAGCACCACCTCCACCACCATGAGGTCCACCACCCCCGAGACCCTGAGACCACCAGTAATGCCCAAGTTCTACGACCCGGTGTCTGACGAGCCAGACGACGACAAGTGGCCGGATGTTCCCAGCCGTGGTAACGGGATGCAGTCGGATGAGGGCAGCAGTGGCGGTATCCAAGACGCGTCTAAATCCACCTACAGCGTGATGGAAGATAAGCCCAACTCGGGTGCCATCCACCGATGGTCCCTGCTGGTTCCCACCTTCCTAACCGTACTCACAGCGATCCTGGTCTAATCGTCATATCGGAAGCCCACCTCCCCTTCCCTCCTCCATTCAAAAAATTTCCCCCCTACGTCGCTCTAGAGGAATTATATCATCCAAGATTGTAATTAATCATGGCTGTCTCAGATGTCTCCAGTAGGCCTGATCAATATCAACACGAATTCTCCCTCTCGTCCGCTGTTGTTCTACGCGAAAACGCCATAGTCAAATGACGTATAGGCCTGTGTTACCAGCTTTGATGTTCATTTCTCGAGTCTGCGGCGCCGATTCCTCGACTGTATGGTCAGTGTACTGTACAACCAGAAAGAAAGCGACGGGTGGAAGGATAAACAAACAACACCACCAACAAGAACCAAAAACTTGTGTTAGTGAGCGGGCATCCCGTTGTATTGTAAATAAGCCTCCGAGTCAATCTTATGTGCGCCCTCGTCCATTATTCGGACCCCCCATTGGAACCTTCGTGTATAGTGTTCATCATCCATCCTAACCGTAAACGTGTAAACGAATCAAATATCTCCGTGTGCGTCATCTTGAATCGAGTGAAGAGGTCACGAGCAGCTTCATTTATTTTTGTCCAGCAAAACACCCACTTCGCACACTGTAATATTCCAACCTGCACCTGTTTCAGAGGCAAGTAATGCTCCTGACCTCATTCATTGTGTGGCAATATTGTCGAGTCTTTTGTCGTGTCGTTTCAAAACAAAATAATCATTATAATAATATTAATAAAATGCCTCTACATTACTGCTGATTACTGTACATTTGGCTGTCGCCTATAGGGCATGAGTATCTGCATCAGAATATAATAATTATTATGATCCTCAGGTTTTATGGTTCCTTTTGTCCGATCGCCTCCATACCTCAGAACCATACAACGCGGAGAGGTTTTCTGGCGGGAAACTGCGTATATTGTAAAATAAAGAAATCCCACGATAACTCCCGAGTCATATGTGTATGGTTCTCAGGTACGAGCGCCGTCGCGTGCCGGTACTGTAGAGGCCATCCAAAAACCATACATAATTCGAGAGGGCTACAAATTACATCATCCACGCTATTATTATACATATGCATGTCAAAACCAGCAGGTGAAAAAATTTACCGAATGTCACAATAAAAAGACCGTAACACACGAATGAATCCAAAATTTGAAATGACAATGTGTAACCTTTCCTGACTCTAAAAAAAATGGACTTTCTTCCTGAAAACTCATTTGTGTGCCCACTTTCATTTGCTTAAATAAACACATTTGTTGCATATTTAAATTGGGTTCGGGGTACCATCTGAATCTAGCATGTCCCGTTCAGTACAAACCTTTCTTTCAGGCCTGCTGAGTTTCGACAAGCTGCAATAGTTGTGAATGCAAGATGCAGTTTAGTAATTGACGTACCTGCTGGACAAAACATTCATTTAAATAACGTTAGCGGTCAAACAAGCATTTGGTATGTGGGCCAATATGGTAGGTCCAGAGACTGGAAGCTATTTTTAAAATCATAATTAATTCTACCAAATATAGTTTTAAATTCTTTACCCTACACAAGTGGATGGATACAGAGGTCGACAACACTGCACAACTACTACTCAAGCATCAACAAAAAAAAAGGTAAGGCGTAGCGTCAGAAGTGAATGAATTCATTCCCCGTTAACATTACCAGGAATTGTGACATATGAGAAGGCGCGCAATGAGAAGAGGAAATTAAATCCAGAGCTAAGAGCAGTCGCTAGTTCTTCTGCCTTTATGCTCCCATTAAGGCATAATTCCTAAAAACCAGGTCAGCCGGTCATTAGAACTAATGAAGCAACCATTCTCGCCCAGGCGGGAGAGAGGGGGTTAAAAATTAATGAACGGCTGGAATAAACCGCGACCAAACCGGGCCAAAGTGACACCGGCTGTCAAAAGGGCCCAATAACGCAGTGCCAACCGTCAAAGGCTTTTCGATACGATGATTGCTAAAATAATCCCTGCTAATAATCCACGGCTTTGTGCAGTTTGATTGCTTAAAGCGTCCAATGGCAGCGTCAGGTGCAATAATTGCAATTAGTGCTCGTGGTGGTAGTGATGATGATGATGATAATCAAGCAATAAGGTAAAAATGCATCTTTTGCCCCCTTTGCATGCTGTGGATCAACCGCAGCTTCTGCCCACAATTAAATGAACTGTCGGTGCAATTTTGTCGCTTCAAATTGAGATAACAACTCGGTGAGTAATTTCTCAATATTAATGTTCTCATTGTCGCGCGTTGATAATCCGCTGTAACAACGGGCCATGATTCACTCCATTACTGTACGTTACCCGAGATAATTATAGGGTCATCGATAATTTCATTTTAACAATTGTTCGGATAATCCGAAATGATCATGCTGGTTGGTGTTGGTGAGCATTAATTTTGCGCCTCTTGGACGCTGTAATTACACTGGGCAACAAATTTTGACAAAAGTCATATCTCTGAGATTAAAGTAGACATACTCTATATTAAAGATTTCAATGTGCTGAATATGACTATGACAATGAAAACCCAAAATTGGCTACGATTCCTGAGAAATCCGCAATATCTTCTTACATAATAGTGAGTAATGCGTATACTGTACCATCAGGTGTAAAGATCGGGGTTACTTCCACCATAAGTGGTCCTTGATTCCCTACATTATGACACAGTATTTAATAATTGGCATTTACAAACCCAGACCATGCAAAAGTGTGGTTAATTGACGCGAATTTGATTCTCATCAATATTCATGTAATCATCAAATCAGTCCTTGCAAAAGTGATATGATGCACGCTAACTGGCGACTGAATTACCGTTGTCAAAACAAATCTGACAACTCCCTGATAATTCTGCACTTCACCACCGAGTCTATAAGATTCAGGGATGTCCATTTACATCTTGAACCGTCTTGAACTCAGTCACCGTCAAGCTTTAACAAGAGCTTCCTTCAATCGCTCAAGGCATCAGTGAGCAGACTCAATTTTTGCATTCTTACAAAAACATCGCGTACCGTATCTCAAATCTTAAGATCATTTTGCCAGCAGTTTATTATACTGCATATTTCGCACCACATGGTGCATAACGTCGGAAATGGCTCAATGAAAATAATCGCTGAATGATATACTACATACTGTAAAAAGAAACAAGCCTTAAAAAATGTTGCTCGCCTAATCTGCACATTGCCCATGTGCGACTTCTGCATTATTACCGACCTGTACACATTGCCAAACACTGAATATAACTACGTTCGTGATTTTATAATTAGTCCTCATGTGCAACGTATTAAACCCCACCTGCTCATGAACATGAAAAACTAAAAGCGTCCAATTTTACCTGGCCCGCACATTCGTAATCCAAGTGCTATGGCTACCTACAACGTTGTCATATCAGCTAAATTACATGCCCATCATTTCGCAACGCAGCGCTTACTCTAGGCCTAATTATAACGGTCAGGAAATTGCGATTTTATGGTCCGTGTGGAGCTAGGTGATACCGGACACTCGTACTTCGGAAATGCGCAGAACAGCCAGGGCCCGCCACAAACCAAAAGTTCTACCCCCTGCGTTATAATCCCAGCACCTGGTGCTAATGACGATTTCCTTTCTTCAGAGAGAGGGGTAGAAAATTTTTGGCATCCGCAAATAACTGGCACTCCTGTGGTTTTTCCTTTGATATCGACGCAAGAGCATTTCGCCTACTGTAATCGGACAATTTCCAAACCGCCAATCCGCAGACGCTCTGCAAATTCCTGCTCGTCAGTCGATTACCGCCATCCTGAGGTTTTAATTAACCGTGATTAAACTACACGCGGGGTCCTCTCTCCCCTCTAAAGGAACTGCACAAAAGAGCCGGATTCCTGATATGAAAGGAAATCGGTAATTAAGATTTTCTAAAGCGCACTATGCCAGGGAACATGGCGGTACGGAATTCAACCTTTTTTTTCATCCTCCCCTCGAAATTCGGGGGAAAAAAGGCATTTGGGCCTATTCAAATATCCTGGTGCTGCTATAGCATTGTTACAGGAGAGTAGTCATAGAGCAGAGGTCTACATCCCTTGGATGATATCAAATCCGAATCCGTTTGACATATGAATGTACTCGGTATACCGTTCACGAAACTTACAAGTTCAAACTGTACGGCCTAAAAACATTCAAATGTAAATTACAACCCGTTTCAAAATGTGAAATCCACCGTATTTGCGTCCGTTTTGTTTAGTTACCGTCGCATGTGTTTATGCCTCGGTGCAGTGATTTGATTTTAAAATGAGCATTTATAGTCATCAATTAACAGTAATTAATTCAGCTTGCATATCTTGCTGAAGCCGAACGCTGTTACAGCCTCACAAATCTCGAAAATCGTGTTACAAGGCCTCTTGCTGCTACATCCAGTTAATTCAATTCCCCGATCCTTAAAGAGACCACTTGCAACTAAATTAGACCACCTTGAAAAGTATTTGCCAGACTTTGGGAAAATGTATAGTACGAGGATATGACCAACTTTACTTTACCGACCTAATTACGCTACATAATCAGGATGCATCCATCGTTCCGTTACGCAACTGCAACTATTGCCTGTCACTGATCAAAACAAGCTTCATCAATGAAGATGACAGCATTTGACTATCAGCAGACCCTTACAGCCCCCATGCCGTCAACATTTTACCCATGCCAGTCTCTTCTGCTTTTGTCCTGCTGTCAACACTGACTTGTTCCTTGGCTAACGTATGGTACGAGAGTGACTTGTGACATCCCTGACGCAGTGGGGTTGTCCAGGAGAGTTCAACAAAAAAATCCCCAGAATATCACCCCACTTTTTATTACCTCTCTTTTTTTTAAATTGTTACACAAGAGTCCACCGACTACACTAGTGTAAGGCGAGATTTTCGGGAACCCGGGACCAACGGGTCACGAGCGAGGTCAAGGAGAAAAAATTGAGGAGAGAAAAAAACGTTACTCTATTTCGCTTAATATCTCAGTAGCTGTTCTATCGCAATGGTTCATATGTCATTCGAACCTAAATGGTTCAGGGATTCATAAGACATGCAATAAAATATTCATTTGAAATAATTAGGCAAAATATTTCAGAGGTCATTTGCTTGACCTTTTTACCTAGACAGTCTGACAGCATGTGCGAGTCTGATACTTAGTACAATATAACAGGGCACCATTACGGACATTTGCCTGAAAGATTTGGAATAGGACCAATTTTTGATTCCGAGAAAAAAATCTCGTGCAGAGTTTAAGACCATCTCTGGCTTCGTCTCGGGTGGTATTTCCAATAGACTAAACCACCCGGGGGAGCTCACAAAATGACATCAGCAACTGTACTACATTGCACTTTGTGCATCCCCTCCTGTCACCCTCCCTTTCGCTCGCGGTACCCGGGCGCGTTTACGGCAAAAGGACCAACATGTATAATACTAGCTTGTACTCAGTCCAGAAGCAAATAAAGGTACTGTGCTAGATGCCCAACGGGCGGTGCACTAAACTCAATATTATTCTTATAGGCCTATACCGAAGCAGATTGGTGGAGTGTATAAGGCGGACTTCTAATCGAGAGGTCCTGGGTTCGAGTCCCGGGGTCTGCGATCCTGACCGTGGTTTTCTGTGGTGTCCCACGGTCCTCCCAGGAAAATTCCGGGGTCGCTTCCGTAGACAATAGGCCACAGCCGCCCCATTCCTTTCCTATCCTTGACCCATCCATGGGGAGGTGCGGTGTCTGTGGGGAATTCTGACCCGCACCAAGGGATTGTCTTGCAACCTGACCCCCTGGGGGACTGCACGCGACCCGCAACATAAAGACAACGCACTTGCACCAGTGTCCCCTCCTCACAAATCCCTATCCAGATCCATGCACAGGAGAGAAAAATGGGAAAGAAAATTCGTAGGAAAAAATGGTGGTATTCCACCCCCTAAGGGACACAATGGCTCCAGCACGGGGTAGCAAATTTAAAAATCAAAAATCAAAAATCAAAAATAACAATAATTATTATATTATTATTACTGTACAGCCCGACTTATTCATGCAGCTCGAAATTGAAGTTCAAAAATTTTCCACAAACCAAATACTGTACAGTGTAACGGAAGGGGGAGAAATCCGTTACGGGTTAGAGGCAGTGCCATTATTCCAGGCCATAATCATACTAATATCGACAATGTTCGTATTTTTCTATTCGGCATATTATCTACTTGGCATGCATAAATCATACAGCATATAACCTATATATGATGGACTGCACTTTACAATGTTATATGGCATGAAAAAAATGGGAGGTGCAGAGCGCTTTTCACACTTGATATTTGCATAATCGCTCACAGCAGCATTTCCCAGCTGCCATTCAAGAAATTATCAAACTCAGGAGTATAATTATATCCTAGGCATTTCAGAATTAACCCTTCCATCTGTACAAAATCGACCTTGACTTGGCGGAAATTGTTCCAACATAAAATTCGCAAAGGGAAGATCTTTCATTTTTATTATATTGCACGCACATGCCATGTAAATTATATGTAATTTAATTTCTCGAGACACCGCCTGACAATAAAACAATTTTTGTTAGCAAATTTTCATTTTCATACCCAATCAGCATAAAATTGTGGGATTATGCACTCTATCGTCATAAGATATTATAATGTATAATGCATCGCATGTATTACGCCGCATATTAAGCCCTTCAGTCCCATGCAAATCCCGCAGCGAGTAGAACATTGTTGAAAAACTCATCCATTAATTTATGAGACTTTTCACTTTGTTAAGCGAAATGACATACTGAATACACCCGTGACTCACATTTGCGGTCAAACCTAACAGTAACTTTTCCTGGCCAGTTCCTATAGTTTGATAATTATGACGAGTTGGTGACATTACAAAACGTTTTGGAACAATCGCAGCATTATCTGGTTTTAACCCAGTTGTGGTGCCTCAATTTCTGGAAAGTCCCCAAGTATGAAAACAAGAAACTCCATGCCATCATAGACGGTATATAAACATAACCTGTATAAACAACAGTCCTACAGAGCTACTTAAGTGCGGCAGCCCAATATAAGACAGCTTACGTGTAGGACTGTCAACAGATCAAGCTGGAGGTCACTGTATACTAATTACCACCGTCGGCTCTTTTGCACTGATTGAAACAACCTTGTCAACAACCTTCGAAAAATATTCAGAACAAAAACCGGACCAATCAAAACATACTAATAGTTTTAAATGGGTTATCGAAGTGTAAGCTTTTGACGTGTCCGGCATGTATCTCTTCTTGTATCACAAGTCAGCACAGAAAGCGACCACTTCCATGCACTCTCAAGGATGCGTCATAGGCAACCAAACCCTCAACCTTTGATATCAGACAATCACGTTGCTATTTTCAATTGCTTTTAAAATGGCATCATGTCGGGATTATCCAGCAGAAACAATGTCACGCGGATATTTTCTGAGTAAGAGTTATTTTCTACTCATTATCTACAGTTTGTAGGGGGAGGGTAGATAGAGAGCAGTGGACTCAATATTGACAGTTGCCTGCGCTTTGATGCCTAATGACCCTGTCGTACAAGTTACATTTTCTACTGAACTAATACTAGGGCATGTTTTTTTCCTGATTAGTACGTGTCACTTTATCTGGACCTCTAGTTGTGTGACTAATAGGGCAAAAATAAGATCCCTTCATTTTTTTACAGTCACAAATTCCCACCAAACTGGGTTACATAAATGGAAGTCTTTACCATTTTCAACATAAATGGCTTCATTCATTGGCTCTTCCGATAAAAACCGTAGCTAAGATGTCTTCATTTCTTTTGGGGCTTGGCAGTAACATGGGCACTAGAGACTGGGACTTAATAGTGTGACATGTGTGTATTTAAGACCTCCAAATAGTGAAGAAATGGTTCTGTACATAAGAAACCTACTTCCGCGAGGGAAAGAACTGTAAAACTCGTCATACAAGCTTTTGGATGTTATGTTGAAAACTGGATTAAGATGTGTAGCCAGTTGGATAACTTTCAATGCAAAAAAGACCCTCCTTCCTTACATTACTGATCGGACTAGCAATTAGTGTTCGGTTCAGAAATGTTTTCTTCGCAAAACCATGACTGTCACCTAAGTAGAAACTTCCAGTACTGTGCAGCTAGTTCCTTGATAACCAGACTCGAATTGCTCTATTTTCTGTCCTACCAACTGCTCCAAACTACCTTCCCAACTCCAGTAGTTAAGCCTAAGAAACTTCCCCACTAACAATGCTCGTAATTCTGCTGTGACCAGCACCCTGTCACGATTCTGGCGACACCCTATGTCCTTTACAACTGACCGGAAGTCCATCAACCTCCACAAAAACTCCGCCTAAAGTCCACTGTACACCTCGCCAACCTGACAAGGGAAAATCTTCATTGCAATTAAGACAACGCGAATGCCATTTAGCCCTGTCCTTCCTCGCCTCAAGACACAGAGTCGAGTGGGTCGCTTGTAATTACAACCCCCAACTCCAAAGTGTTACGTGTACCCAAGCACTGTATAGTTACACAGCACTGCGGCCGTACTGGGAGGGCCTTAACTACAAGGGAACTGTATACACACGGTGACTTGCTAAATCACTCCCAACGTTTATTGCTTATTTGGCTTGTAGATGTGAGCAGGCAAGTGAAGAATGCAGACGAATTTTAGCCAGTGATTAGCAATTGCTGGACTTCTCTATTTCGTCAGTTCAGTAATGTGCCGGCAGGTTTCGGTCCAAATGTGAGTGCCAAAATTGGATTGCTAGTTCGATTTGTGCGATATTCGTCTCTTGAGTGCTATTTTTCGTATTCAAATAGCATACGCGAGAGAACTGCCGGCCAAATTCCCCTCAAATGAGTACTCCTCTAAAGACTGGTTTTCAATAATACTGTTCAGAATGCACAGTCGCCTGCAAAAATTTTGGGAGTACTGCTTGTTATTGCCCGTGAGTGTGCAATCAAATGTATCATTGACGGACGATTTTGAAATTTCTTTTTAGATAGGTCTGCAAAAAATTTGACAATATACTTGAGCACTTCTAACATGTTAAACGGTAATACGTGTCGGCACTTGCATTTCTTTGAGAAAAGAGAAGCTTTCCGATCTCAACGGTGCTAACGTATTAACTCCGCTTGCAATTGGCTACTTTGTAGCCACAAACCAATCGTGAGCCGAGTCTATATGTTTACGTACTGTACTATATCGCTCAAAAAGATAGAGACGATTGGCATTTGATTCAAGTGCAAGTTGCACTTGAGTCAAATGCAAAATCGTCTCTATCTTTTTGGGCGATATAATACCGTTGAGGGCATAACGTATAATGTCCGAATAATATTTGACTGATAATAGTCGCCACAAAAGCGTTTTTTTACTCTTCACAAACGCCATTAATCGTCACCATTTCACCATTTGACAACCCCAGCTCAACATCATTATTATCTATCAATTCAATGACAATTAGTCAACAATACTCCATCCGGATTCCCCGAATCACTTTGTAGGAGCCCATATTGCGACACTTCATCCTCCACAAGATGGCCGCCACTTGGCAAGCTTCCAGGGGCATCATCAGGAACTGTGTTGAGGCATAACGCCTTTTACAACTCCCAGATAACACGTTTCGGATACTCATAGCCCTCCCCCCAACCCCCCTTCTTCTTTTTTGGATGCCCCCCCTGCGGCGATGAGACTAATTGCAGAAAAGAGTCATTAGTGCTTCACTCAAGGGGGGCGCTGGCATCGTGTCGTCTCTCTGCCCACTTCCCATTGTTAGAAACAGAATAAAGGAGGTCCTGATCACAGGGGGGGTGGAGCCAGTTCTTGGCCCATCCACATGTTGATGAACCCTGCAATATCCCTCTTTAAAACGATGTAAACATCCTAACACTATTAATTTAGCCATCCGCGAGCAAATGGCGCCAATTTTGGAATTTTGTCGCGCAATTTCCATCATCAAACCCGCGCAGCACTTCCCTTATTAAGCCCACGCCCGTTTCTTTATTTCCGCATTTTAAGCTTCAATTGGTGGGCTGTTATTTGGCCCCAAATCGGCATTAATCATCTCTAATGCCGTAATGATAAATACCGGTTAAATTATCGGGAGAACTGCAGGTATATAGTTCTAGGTATTCGGCCGGATTTTCCAATTGTGTGCGGACTGAATGACTGCAAGCATGTACATGCATCAATGAATTCGAAACCAGTGTGCAAACGGATTACAGGAGATTACCATGTGTAGTTACAAAGGATGAAACTTCATTATATTAACACGACCGGTTGTCCTCCTATATTATAGGGATTCGGAAATTAGGACTCGCAGCTGTACAGGACCTGATTGTATACGCTATGGTGGTACTGGCGGTACGAGGAAACAATAATATTCAGTGAACATTGCCAATGCGGCATTGTTTAAACCTTCTGCTCAGTGTACGTTTCGATGGTTCCATGCACTGTAATTGAAAAAAAAATCACAGCCCGAAGCACCGTCACGAGCAAAAAGTGTAAGAGCACAGCAACAAAAAAGTACCGGTATTACGAAAAATGTATTATAAACAAAACTAGAGTGGCGTGCACCTATTTTTTTCCATTGGCCTCAGGCTTTTCCATTCACTATTTCAATAGTTTTAATCACGCAGGTGGCCACAACTGCGGTGCAACGACCATAATCGGTGCAACCACCAGTCTACATTCCATCCTATCGCTGCCATTTTCCGACTGCTGTTGAAAATAAATTATATCAGTAAACTTCTATGAAAGACAGCCCTTACAACATAAAAATTTATCAGTGACATTAGTACGAGCCGAGAACCTATTACACCACACTTAAATGGTTACATAAATGCAACACTGCACTGTATAAAACCTATATCCTTAACAGGTAACAGGTGATGCTGCATTTTATGGCTCACCTTCAAACTTCGCTGTTTGACTATCAGTGTTGCGGACAAGCGTAATATGCCCTCAGGTGTCATGCTCTCCTCCCACTCTTTTTCACGCCACTATAAGGGCCAGCCGATAGTGTCAGTCCGTGTTATGCAAAAGCGTCACGTAATACGCGGTCTACCAGGACCATTAGCTTGACTCCCTCATGAAAGAAATGAAGTAACTGGTGCATAGGAGGCGGGGAAAACCACCCACTCCAAATTGGGAAGAACAAATCCCATCGTGTTACATTGACTCTTTACAGCGTGTGTACTGTATACGCCAAGCAGTATACTGACCAATACAAACTCACAGTATAATGATGTTTCATATAGTGTATATTCTCACTCTTGACGGTACTCTTCTATCAATTCACAGTAGACATAACATTTGACTAAATTATACGCCGCAATGAGGGTCAATTACTACCCAGGTGACCATGTCATAGCTGCTGCTAGAAGTTGATGCTATATTGAGAATTTTTTAAAAAATCTCCTTATTAGGGCTCTGTAGGTTATATTACGTGTACACTGTACACCAATTACTCGCGATCGAAGTTATGAGGTTACATTACATTAACTATTTCCATGCAGGAGGAGTGCAGGATATACAGTGAATATAGGGAACGCTTGGTTTTGGGGGTGGAGGGAGGAGGGTGCAGAAATGGTTTACCCACGTACAGTATATACCTTCTAAAGGATGTGTAGGTTCACCTACATAGCAACTCGCTAATTGCAGACCTGTTTACGCTCAGTGCAGTTTGTTGCTTAATGTTTCTACATGAAGAGCTACAAGACAGGTGGAATTTATTTTCATCGTTCAGTTGCAGTTTCCAGCCTCGTGGCTCTTCAGCAGCACATGTCTATACTGTAATTTAAGCAGGCAAATAAAAATGCATAAAGCCCACTAATACTTACATAGTCTAAATACGAGAATCACTTATTTTGAACTTCCTTTGTTTTCATAATACATGGTCACCCAAGCCGGAAAGGTCCTTGTGACTTAGACAAAGAGGCCTTTCCACTCTTCGTTTCTAGCTGCATCTATCCACCTGTATATATAGTATCTTCTTATACCTAGAGGGCCTTTGTTGCTCTGGCCTCTTCCCACTCAGCATCAAACTCAAACCAACAGATAAAACTTAAGCCCTTACCCCGTATGTGCTTTACTCGTGAAGAGCCCTATATACTGCACAGCAAATAGGGCAATACATAAGATATTCCAGATCCAAAAGTGAGCCAAGGGTTTACACACTACATGGCCCCTATTGGCCTTGCAGATGATAAACAGTGGCAGCCTAAATAATAATAAAAAAAGAAAGGGGGAGGGGGGGGGGGGNGGAAGAAATGGGTCGCAAACGATACCGACAAAGTAGGCCGTTAATAACCGCGTCGCGTGGCTTGGACAACCTAGGCAATCTTCTCGGTTAAATTGGACGCCCTGTGAATGTGCGCTGCCGGAATTATTCCCTGTCCTTATTGCTCTCCGGATTAAAATGGGAAGGGAGGGGCTGGGTCGGGGGGTAAAGGTGGGGGAGGAGGGTGGAAAAGAGGTGGCACCCACTGGATTGCTGCATGTGTTTTCCTTTACTTCCCTATTACTTGCCTCCTTTACGCTCGCTTTCCTTGAAAAGTAGCTACCAGGGCCGAATTCCTGAAGGTATACTATATCCAGGAGGGGTTGGCGGGTGGGGTCGGGACGCTAATTTCTCCCTCACTCCCCGCTTTTTTTCTCGGCGTTCATTTCATTTGATATTACACCGGGAGCTGTGAAGTCGGCTGAAATTCCGAAAATGGATTCACTTTTATGCGCATTCACTTAACTGCAGCCATCTCAAATATTAAATTATTGGAAAACGTTATATGAATATGCGTTTCGTTGCTAACACGGATTCACCTTAGAATGGCGACCACAAGTGAACGGCGTCTGCATCTGATAAGAGACCGTTCATCAAATATGGCGACTATAGGACCCTGCACGCTGTATGAAAGCAAATTAAGGGTAAATATTCGATTATGTATACGAATTCATTATGCATAATGTGGCATTTTCCGCTTATTTGGGTTCATACAACCGGCCCTTAATGTTTGACGCACGATTAATCCACAGCAGAACAAAACTGACCATGTGAAAATCGCTTATACTGCGCGAAACAAACACTTAGTAGACACTAGACAGATGTCCATAACTGCTCGTTTCATAATTATTTGTGGCGGGTACCGCCTGAATGTTAGAGCCCATTATTATTCTACATAATGGTGCACATTAGCTACATAAATTTAGTACCTGTACATTACACAACAATATTATACCGATTATTTTACAGACGCAGGCGTTATTTGCAACCAGTTACTCATAAATTTATATTGCGAAGCTTGTTGTTTGGGCATAGGAATAGGGTTAGTTGTAACTCTAAATACTACATTTTTATTCTTCACGTTGTCCCTATATTAAAAGAATATAGGTACCGTATAACACAATGGAATTGCGGAAGGTAAGTTAACTTACAAAATTTTGATAATTTTTGGCAAATTCTACAATTACTTTCATTCTGACTAATTTGATATATTACATAGGGTTGTGAAGGTATTTTGCGAGAAAAAAATACACGCGAAGAACATTTCTGGAAAATGCTGTTTTTGACTTATGCATATTTTTCTCGAGCTTTGCAGGAAAAATATGGTACTAGTTTTTTTTGGACATATACACGCACACGTATATAAACAGCCATAATTTTCTTTGTCATAATCCCAGAGGGTCGAGCGACCTCTGGTACCCACTTGGCATGGAATGACCCAGCTGTGTTTTACTGCCCTCAATGAATGTTTGAAAATAGCAGCTGATCCAATATTCCACTGCATCCAATATGCCTCAGAACCGCACTCAACTCTGTAAAGCCTGTCCATTCTTCCCCACACACAGCCCCCTAATAACGCCAACAATACTCCGCACCTGCAGATGCAATAACACAATATATCTCTCGCTCTTTCAGCAGCTTGCCTTATTTACGCGGACGTACCATTAGCATCCAACAATAGACGAAGAGGTAACCCCTACCCGCAAGGAGACAATGAAGACAATGGAGGGCTCTGAGGCATCATGAGCAGAAGGAGCAACTAGAAGGATCTTAGAGAGTCAAAAGCAAAGCTGTGGGGAGGAAAGGACTATAATTATTTTCTATCGTCCCGACAGACAGAGCGTGTCGCCATCATTTAGCCGGCTGTTTACAGTAACGCGCGCCTGACAATGACCGCCAATAAATCAGCGCAGAGGCCAATTAGCAAGTCCAGAGGGTTTGTTTCGATCGGTGACACTGGACCCGTTATGTGAAATATGTGGCCCATGCTGTCAGGGAAAAACGTTTTCATTCGGGGGTCCCCTTCACTACGCGTTTGTTTCCTTGCTCCATTCCGCAATGAAAAAGCTGGACTAACTGACTCTGTTTGTTATTGGGAAAACAGGCAGAAATCTATGTATTTATTTCGGTTAGTTGGCTAGGATGCCCCATCAGGCTGCTACCGTTATTTGGATTGGCTAGTTGCGAAAGGTGCAATGTGCGCGCGCAACCCAAAAAATCTAGCTGGGAAAATCTGCCGCCGACCACTCTCCAAAGAGCAATATGTCTGCCCAGAGCGAGGTTCACAAGTAGACCCTGTACAGCGTGCAGAATGGGCCTCATAACATCTGAAAATGACGTGTAATACATGCTTCAAACTTCATAACCAAGGAAAATCCAGCTGAACTTTCAGACTCATTAAATTACACCACCCGATACTGTACACCTGATCACATAATTTAAGTCATGGTGAACCAGCAGCTAATCTAATATCCCAATACTGTAGCATGTTGTCCCTCATGCACTGTACGCTCCAAGCAAAGAGTTCGCGTGGAATAGATGGATTCAGCTCTAAACCCTGGAATAACCACATGTTTCTGAATATGACCCACTGTCAACAACAAAAAAAATGTATACTTTCAGAGTCAAATTTTTCTCTTCGTTTAGGAGTCCTGCGGTAGTGGTTATCATGCTGGATGAAATTTGTCCGAATCCTAGAAAAGACAAGGTCGGGCATACAAGAATACGCTTCGTTGCTCCAGAAGCCCAACATAACGACAACTGCTGGGGGGGAAGGGGAGAGGAAAAGGGGAAGTAGGGGAAGGGGATGGGGGGTAACCTGCATCCGGGTATTCCGCAGTTTGCCTGGATGTTTCCACCAGACAGGATACATTTCACAGGATCTACCCATACCATTTTAAACTCATCGCCGTCCATCCCCCCTCCTTTTCTCAGTTTATTGATTCCAAAAAATTGCATTGTGTGAACTAACATAAAGCGACTTCCGCCCTCCCTCGCAACATCAACCATTCATATGCGGGTACATATTGATTCATTTTTTTCATGTATATACTCTACAGGTAATGGCACTTTGCGTGTGACTGTGCCGGCAAAGTCATCCGCACTGTATACTGTACGGGCAAAAGCGCCCACTCGCTAAACCCAGGCAGCCCACAGACACGTTTAAGTATTAATTGCTTTCCCTATACAGGGGAATTATTTCTGAATTAATTATGGGATGCTCGGTATATCACACGGTTTTGTAAGACTGCTTCCGCAACTGTTTTGAAACTTTAACATAGGAATGACATAATCGGACGCGGTGTCCAAGATATGGTCAAATGTGTGGGACTATTTCAATGGCCATTTAATGGTACGGATGGACTCTCCCCTGACTGCGGGGTAAAATCTATTGCGATTTGCCACCATTCCATTATGACATATTTGATAATAATTCATTACACGGCACTATAGGGCACAAAATGCTGCACCAAGTAAATACGGTTCATGAAAAACTAATAACATTTACAAAGCTCCAACCTTTCAGATTTATACAACATAATTTGCAAAGGTTCTCACGTTATTATCCCCATTTTAATTCAGAAAATGTTGCAATCTCCGAAATATTCGTAAATCACTCTAATATTATAAGATAGCCCTGAGATAGCCTCTTCATACCGTACAGGAACCGTACGTTAACCATAGCATGTGAATTATTACACTTGTAGTTACAGTATATCCACATAGCTGAATCTCATATTATATCAGTATATTCAAAACATCACAAATGCTAAAATGTAGCATACAAGCAGTAGTCGGAAGTACCGTAATTCACCGAATCACTGAGCATATTTCAAATGTAAGCTAAAATTTTCTGCATTTCTTCCTTTCCTGCTGAATTCATTTCTCTCCCTCCCTCTCCAGACCTATAGTTTTCTAAAGCGCAAAAAAAGGCATCGAGCAGCAGCTCTAATAAATATTACACACAACAAAGCAGTGCTTGACACCCGTTATATTTCCAACAGTAAGGCCGCATGCATCGGATTATCCCTCATTAATTTTATTACACAACAAGTACGTGCCATTCCTCATTATCATTCAGCTCATGAGTCATGAAATCCAGGTCGCGTTCTTTCATCAGAGATGATTTCACCAAGCACCTCTTGACGTCACGCTGGCAGTGACCTTTTGGGAAGTGGAAAGAATTCTTACACTCGGGTTTGTGACGTCTTCTTTTTCCTGGTTCACACGGACGGAGCGGAACGGAACGTGGCGTTGCGGAATAGATTCGAGAGAAACCCCGACTTTACACAGCCACACACACACACACAAAAAAGAAGCTAGGGGTCTCCGAGTTGCTCCAGCGGTACAGACACCGAAGCGTAACCTAACGTCTGGAAACTTCTGGAGGAGCTTCCCCTCTTCAGAATACATCCTCCTCCACCTCCTCCGCAACTCTAACTTCGTATGCATGGCGAATATTGACTTGTGCACGTGGAAATTTCCTCAGGTATAATAACCCTGGAGACACCACCATGAGAGACATTGTCTACAGAGGCGCTAGTGATGGGGAAAGTTGCAGGATTTGAATATTAGTTGCGACGACAGTTTACGCGATATGTTGCTTTCCAGCTGTGGGCACATGCTGAGTTGGACAAGGTTTGTGAAGGTGTAGGGTGTACGGGTGCACGCGATTTCCCGTTTCTGCACCATTGCAAGGTCAGGATCTTAAGTTCCTTTACTAATAAGTAGGCTATAATGCAACAAAGTCATAAACCTCTTTGAACAGAAATAAGAGATGAGACTAACCTACCATTTGCCGTTGTTATTTTTTCATAGCTGGTTTTGAGCGTGGCCAGAATGCGCATGGGTTGTCAAGCTTGGGCTACGCTTGAAAGCCGCTGCGCTGTTCATTGTGGCTAAACCCACACAAACCAGATATATTTTTGTAAATTGCCTTTTGGTATATAAAAAATGACAGGAAGTGTTCTGACTCATCCGGTGTAGCGTGTATTGTAAAATTAATATTTACCTTGAAAAGAGATTTAGTTAGTATTACAAAAAACCTTTCTGCATCAAGAATTATGTGATTCGCAGAATTTCACGAAGTGACATAAAGTCACACGCATGGGAGGCCTATATATCTGCATGAAAATACCCCATGGTTACATCACTCTCAGTGACATACTGTACTGCACAGTGCATTACGTGTCCCCCCAAAAAGTGGCGGCAAACGTATCCTGGCACCATGCAACCATCAGCACTTCAGTTGTGTTTTTTCCACACATGTCACCTTGGGCTAATGGTGGCTGGAAATAATTGGCTGTACAGCTCCGCTGTACCTTTGACCGAACATTTTTTTGACAGACGGTACAGTACCGGCACATAATATTAATATACTCCGCTGGTGCAGCTGAATGCAAGCCTCGAGGCACAAGGCCCATGTGTTAATTTGCTCTAGTATAGACTACATTTAATTAATGCTAATGCTCTCTACGTATTATACGAATTGATAATTGTAAAACAACACATTATATTTGGAAAAAATTTATGACTCTCATTATATCCTGCTTATGCTATAAGGTCAAAGTTTGAATTTTGGACGCGGTGCATACAGTTCGACAGTTCTGTTGTTTCTTTTATTCATGCGCTCACCTAGGAAGCTTACAGTTCCAGTCACTAGATATTTATAGAGTTAATATTCAAGGCGGAATGTTGAATTGGTTGAGCAAAACTGTTGCTTGAAAAGGTTCCAATAAGCGCCTGGAGAATACACCTCCCGCCAACAAATGTGTGACAAAGGTTATCTAACTTCCAGGATGAAAAGTTTTGGTTATACACTATTTTCTTTCTCTTCAATGCGAATAATAAAATAATAATAATAATTCATACCCCGTTATCAGCCATCGGCTCTTTAGGGGGGAAGTTTGTTTTGTCTGGAACTCTTTGCTTTTCATTTTACTGCGCTTTATGGGATAGGATAGGGACGGAAGGAAGCGGCTGTGGCCTATTAATTACGGAAGCAACTCCGGAATTTTCCTGGAAGGACCGTGGGAAACCACAGAAAACCACAGAAAACCACGGTCAGAGTTGCCGGCCCCGAGATTCGAACCCAGGACCTCCCGATTAGCAGTCGGACGCCTTATCCACTATGCCAACCTGCTTCGGTTCTTCAATGCGAATACTGTATAAACACGTCATCAGAGCTGCTCATGTATTCTGTAAATTATACACCATATTTTATTTCCTTCAAATGTTGCTGACCTCTAGGAAAAGGTCTGAATCCGACAGTTCAGCAAGATGTCTTTACTGATACCAGAAGATCATTACCTTCGGAGCATATACCAAAACACAAAATATAAAGTTGTACGTATTATCTGTCTCGAACGTTTCGGGCAAACATATATATCTTGACGTGATATACAACCATCACTCCATCAGTACAATAGCGTCATATTCCGATATCTCCCGGCATTCCAATAAACTCTCCATATTTCCGTGATCAGTCGTTTCCGCCAACCTTCTTACTCTCAGGGTAGCAACATCATGTTTCCATTGATTTTTACCTCAGTTATATTCACAAAAACGGAGATAAACCGCTTTTAACGTTTGGGTGGGCACACCCATGATAACATTTTCTCCGATACAACTGACACCAAATGGTGCTCAATAAATCCCCATGATAAACACCCACTCTTTTCCTCCCACATGCAGTCAAGAGCACCAAACAGCATACAATCTCTACAAGAACGTCATTCTTCAGAGAACCTATTAATGTGTCGGTAAAGCGTCGATATAGCTTTAAAAAACTGAAAGTCAGCGGAGATCTGGTAATATTTCCAAGAGGGAGGAAGAGTATGCCTGCTGCATAGTGTGAATTATTGCAGAAGGTCATGGGATGAGGTATAAAAGCGGCCTAAAATTGCAGAGCTATGCAAAAAAAATTAGACATGGACTCCATCATACAATATTAGCAAAAAGCTGAAAATTTATCATAATATGCATAGCTAAGCAAGCTTTGCCTTTCGGCTGCATACGCATATTATAAACATATCATAACATAATAGCATATTAGCATAATAAGAATATAGCAAATAACTATGAAAAATTCATGTCGCTGTCGTAATCTCAAACTCATCAACTTGCAATCCACGTCAAGGGATGTCATCTCACATTACCCATAAAAACTCTCATGAGTGCGATTTTCCTACCATAACGTTTAACGTTTAATCTCCCAGAACACATTGCACAAATAGTACGGTTGGAGAAAAAAAATGCTGTCACCAAACAAGCCATCCCCATTTTTTACTCACAACTGTACGTGTACATTCAAAGCGTCTTGGACTGTCATAATATATATATTTTTAAAGCAATGCTTGTACAATACGCAATACTCTTTAGCTCATCCCTACATACACGCACCTTGGCCCCAATCTGAAGCCAAGAGGAACTTCCCCATTGACACGTTTGGCCCAGCTGGCACTTCGCCCACATATACGACTCCCTCTCACCTTCATGATTCATCAAGTCATGCTGCATTACAATTTGTTCACTTTTTTCCCACCATTCCTCTATTATTATTATTATTATTATTATTATTATTATTATTATTATTATTATTATTACTACTACTACTACTAGCAGCAGCAGCAGCGGAGCCCGTTCTTCGGGAGGCCTTTTTCCACATATTGCAAACCTCATTAATATTTACCTAATCGTCTTTCTTACTGCACCATTTCCACTGACAAATAAACTGCCTCTGGTGCAGTGACATGATGTAGTTTGATAATGATTCTATTTACAGTGTCGTTACTTGAGGGCATGATAAGTTACGCCAATATAATCAGGATTGATTTTTTCAGTGATATTCCAGATGACATATTCAAAAGAAGTCATCCCACAGTGTAATGTTGTGCCTAAATATGTTTGAATTATACAGCGTGTTCATGAACAACACCGACAAACCTATACCACCCCCTACCTAGGCACCAGAGGATCACTTCATGTAGAGAAGTCATTATATCTAGAGCGCCTCCTTACTGAGATATTGACCCACCTGCTCTTCAGCGATTTTTGCCTAATCGCTCCTTCTGACTTTTAAATAGAATTTTCAGGTATAACTAGCCATAGAGGCCTTCCCACCTGTGGGCAAGAAACCAACAAAGTCCGGCCCCCAGACCTCCCAGAGCCTTCTGACTGGGGTAGAGTTCGTTGGGTGGCCTAACTTCCAGGATATTTTATACTATACCTGTTTGAAGGCAATTTGCGCGGTAATGATGAGGCGGCCCAGGAATAATCACTCATCTACATAATGTGATCGTCTGGTCCCTAGGTCGGGGGTGGTATAGGTTTGTCGGTGTTGTTCATGAACACCCTGTAGTTCTCTTGTCAACCACTTTCATAACCCTCTTGCCGATTATTTCATTGTTGCATTATTACGCACACCGTCATCTGTTGGTCTTTAGTCACGTTGTGATTCTTTTCTCTCTGTACCACATTTTCCGGCGGTATTGTGTGATCTCGCTGCCTGGCAATATTGTCTTGCTCCCTTTAGACCAGTGCTTCCCAATATTTCTCGTTGGTTACCCCCAAAAAATCGCAATGTGAAATTAGCGACCCCCCCAGATGTGCACATTTTGATTGCCCAACGTGAAAAGACAGAGCTAAACAGTGAAATGAAAAGCATTTTAAACTATTGCAGCGTAGCTGAATAATTGTTCTGTAACTTACCTTATGATGGGCGCAATATTCAAGAGAGAAAGAATCATTTCGTGAAAATAATATTTGTCACCCTCCCTCACAACCCCAAAATATTAAGTTTGGGAAGTTTGAGAGGGGGACGGGGGGTTGGAAGTGAGTGTAATGTTAGCCATCAGAACCTTTGATCAGAACGGGCTCTTGAGCAGCCCCAGTATGGTCAGTAAGACACGTCCCGCGGTTATTGTCAGTTATCTGTTTCCTGAATAGGTGAGCTAGGGTGACGTCACAAAATCAACAACAGGGCCGAAAATCGAACGTGTTTTGTGACCCGTCAATTCCCGTTTTCGCTGCCAGTTCCGCTGGATCTGTGCCATTCTTGACCTGGGGCACGACCACTGGGCACGACCTGGGGTCAAAGCCGTGCCTCAGGGTCGCCCATAGCAGGCTGGTACTGTACCAGAAGCAGGAACACAATGGGGAACTAGCCTTCATTTTGGAAACTACATAATAAATTCGCCCATATTTTTTGGATTTTTTTGGCATATTCCGTTTTAAGATATCAGTTC
>JYFJ02000159.1:0-166383 GCA_000934665.2 Catajapyx aquilonaris
CCTCCATGATATCCATGGAAAATGTCATGGATATCCATAATATCCATGGAAAATGTCATGGATATCCATAATATTCATATGGATATTTTGACTGGGGAGGTGCCAAAGGCCGGAGACAGAAGTGGTGGTGGACACCAGGCTGGGACCAGTTCGAGGTCTGAGGGGGTTGACGGACAGTACTGGACGACATTTCAATTCGTTTAAGGGAATTCCGTATGCGCAACCTCCATTAGGCGAGCTGCGATGGAAAGTGAGTTGGGACTTATTTTCTGGATTTATAATGCGATACTTTGAATTACTGGTCGATGCTCTTTTTTTGCCCAAAATAGGGAAAAGTGAGCCTTTGCAGCCACGTGCTTGTAGCCTTTTTTTTTTCTTCTATTGATTACGTTTTACAATAACTGGGGGGCGGGGGGAAATTATCCAGCTTTGTTGTGCATAGGATTTGGTAAGGACAAATGAGGCCACGTGGTATACTTGATATAGGTTTTATTTATTTATTTATTTATTTATTTATTTATTTATTTATTATTATTAAACTGTCATTTTTCACATTGACCCTCAAATGCCGCTCATTGGCAAGAGTACATTAATATTGGTATTGCAATATCTTCCCAAGGTTTTTCTGTTACGTGCAGGTCCGTGGTGCAGGTGAAGTTAGGAATATATGAGTAATAGCCTCTTACACTGAAACTGACTGGAAACTGAATAACATTGTGATTTTTTTTAAACTGGTGGGTCGACTTGCATACTAGCCTACAAGTATAATGAACATGTCTAGAACCCCCCCCCCCCCCCCATATAAGAAATGATGTAACACTGTTAGCACATCAAGAATATCTTGTCATATGTTGCACAGTACTGTACCACAGAATTACTGCACATCAGTTAAATAATTTCGTGGGTTTGAATATTAATGGAAGTACAGCACTCACGACATCAGTAACAATATTAATTTTATTGGTTAGATGTAGAGGAAACTATTTATATGGGTCAATCACATGTCTGCCATATTAGCTGTATTGTATATTGTATATGCCTACAGTACCATACTGGACTGAAAATTTATATATTAGCTGCTATATGTTTGCAATGCTCCATATACTGGTCCGATTACTGCTTGCCTTTAACTCTTTTAGCATTTCAGTCACCTTTCAAGAATGTGTAATTTAATTCCGAACTGATCCTTCACGTTGCGAGAGTGACTCATTTCCGCTCGTGTCAGCAGTAGTTACAGTTGCATTGACATTAATATGCCGAGAAATTACTCATTAAGCGATATTTTAATATTTCAGATATCAAAACACAAATGTTTTAATGATAATAGTGATACTGCTGATAATTTTGCACTAAAATGGGACTAAACAATAGTAATATATTATGCTGGAGGATGTGGAATATTCGGTAAGAAAACTGTGCACCTCTTGGCTAATTATCGCCTTCGGATCGCAAGCGGTGTCTGACGCTCATTTGTCTAATTGGGCCAGTGAGTAAATTGTACCGATGTACAGGAGACCCGCAGAAATAACTTCAATATTGCTTCCTGTTGGAACAGTTTCAAGGTCACACGAGCCCTTAGATCATCACCTTTCGGATGTGAAAACCTACGTCGACCTTTTTTTTTCATACACCAGTGTGGTGGCTAGACCGGGCTAGACATTGCTCAATGTCGCCCCAGCAGCCACAGCCAAGATTTGAAATACCTTTTTGGACACCGGGGCCTGGCCACGTGCGTCACTAGTATCACTACTGTACAAAACACAATATACTCTACTGTAGCATTATACTTTGAGCGAGGCCGTTGTATCCCCTGGTATAAAAATAAAATGTGATTTTTCTCTTTCCCCGTGTAAAGGAGCCTGTTCCAGCTGCTCACTGGAACGACATTTGGGACGCCAGGGAACATCGTTCCCCATGCCCTCAGATCGGACAGCAACCTGCCCAAAATGTAGAAGGTGACGAAGATTGTCTGTACCTCAACGTGCACACTCCTTATCTTACAGGTAGGCCAATAAAATATATTACATTCGTGTTGGGTGTCCAGCTATTCGGCGATATGATGTAAGCAATATCAAGTTGTATTGGTACATGCTATGGACTTCAAGCTCTATTTCCAAGGAGGAAATAGAGGGGAAAATTGAAAATGTATAAAAATAGCAATGCGATATCTATTTGATTAGAATGAACGAAGCAAAAGATGTCTCAACTAGTTCTGTTTGATTTGCGTAATGCACATGCGTAATGATCGACAGTATTGCTCAATCACGTAGACGGCAGTCCAATATAGGAAAAGCTATAGAAAAGTTAGGAACAGTTTCCAGGACGTAATTTCAAGGGCAGTGACAAATTCCAAATAAATTTTAATGTTGCTTTCAATGGACTGTTCCGCTTTAAATTAAATCGCTTCACATCTTTTAGACTCGACCCCTCTCTTAAAATACTGCGCCAAGCCTGGTATAATATTAAGTTATATTGCATGAATAAAAAATTAATCGTTTAGAATTATTCTTTAATCATTTCAACACTCCTTTCCGGCCAACATGACTGTTGTCCCAGGTTCTGTTTCAGAAATTTTGCTAGATTTATGACAAACAGTTCAATATATCCCACAGGTGAATATCAAGGATCGAGTCCTCCAAGACAACTACCAGTGATGATTTATATCCACGGAGGAGGGTTCATCAGTGGAAGTGGAAGTATGTATGGACCAGCGAGAATCATTAAAGAAAACGTGGTCCTGGTCACTTTTAACTATCGCCTTGGCGCTCTAGGTACGTCAGTTTAATGTTTTCTTGGTTTGAGGGCGGTATGTGACCATGTCATCTTCTGCAGGTTTCCTCAGTACCGGCAGCCACATTCTGCCCGGAAACTACGGTCTTCTGGACCAAATCCTGCTTCTGGAATGGGTGAAGAACAACATATTCGACTTCGGCGGTGATCCCAACTCGGTCACCATTTTTGGCAGCTCTGCTGGTGCGGCCTCCGTCCATCATCTCATGTTCTCTCCCAGAGCCAAGGGGCTGTTCCACAGAGCCATCATGCAGAGTGGTAATTCTCTTTGCGACTGGGCCATTGAGATCGATCCCGATGGATTGTCGGAGGAAATCGCCAGTCATTTGGAATGTCCCTGCTCCTCTAAGTCAGCTATGGTCAACTGTCTCCGAGAAAGAAGTGCTGCTGATCTAGTTCGAGCGCAGAAGCAATTAGAGGTGTACACTGTATACAGTGTAATGCAGGCAGGGAATAATTTGGCTTTTATTTCTTACCCAGAAACACTGGATTCTACCCATTAGAATGACCCCAGTTGTAGATGGTGGTCATCGAGAAGAACCAGTGTTGCCTGCACATCCGAGAGAATTACTGCAACAAGGTTTATATACGCAGGTTCCTCTCATCATTGGTGTCAATGGAGAAGAAGGGCTATTTTTCTACTACAGTGAGTGATTGATAGCAGATTGATAGTCAATTGCGATTCAAGTGGATTGCTGCAATGTATGTGTCCTTTCCAGATATTCACATAATGAATTTTGACCAGATGGATAACTCTGAATTTTTGGAGCACACACTGCTGCATGAACTAATAGAGAATTTTCTAGACAACCATACTGAGGTAGATGCAGTGACTGAAGCAGTGAAAAGACGCTTCTTTGGAGATGACACTTATGAATTTAAAGAGTTTATGCCAAGGCTTGGGAGGGTGAGTTGTCTATCTACTTCATCAATTTTACCCGCACTTGTTGACAGCGTATTATTATAATGATTTCTTTTGCACCAAGGTCTTGGGTGACATTGGAATATATGCTCCACACTGGGAGACTCTACGTCATCTCGCGGCCACTTCTAAAGAAAACGTGTACTCATATGTGTTTAGACAACGTCAAGGAAACTCTCCTTCTTACAGTACTCCCCAAATCATGTACCTAAAGTCGAGAGGAGTAGATCACTGGATGTTTGAATACGGTTGGTAAAATCATTATGTGGAGTTTGACATTATGCAAAACAACACTTTAGAATTCGAATATTGTAGCAGGAACGAGCCATGTTGACGAACTGCTTTACCTTTTTAACATGAGCGGATACTATGGGGATTTCACTCAGGAGGACGAGTTTGTATCTCGGGCCTTGGTTTCAAACTGGGCCCATTTTGCAACAAACGGGTACATACTCATATTAATACCATTTTTATTTGCCAGTCTTAGATGGTACTTATGAAAGTCTTTGCTTTTTGTACACCAGCATTCCAGAACTCGGGGCGGAGTATGGGAACAAGTGGAACGTATGGCAACCAATAAGCAAAGGGAATGTTAATTTCTACATAATTAGCAATGGCCACTCTGCGATGGGCACGGATTACAGGAAAGAGGTGCTGTGTTGACTGTTTTATGCAGTCGTATTTCACTTCAACCTGTCACAAGTGATTGGTATGTGCTATATTTATTTCAGGAGGCGGACTTCTGGCTGAAGACTATTCCGTTTGTTCGAGATCTGGGTGCATCGGCCACGTCTTTACGACCTTTCTATGTGGCCACATGGGCTTTAGCTGGTGTCAGCGCTTTTCTCTTAGTACTTGTGATAATTTTGATGATTGTTCTCGTATGCAGAAGAAATAGTCGTAGTTATCCATCAGAAGGAATTAGTCTTGCCAGTGCTAAGCCTCATTATTACAACTAATTTATGCAATTCAAAGTATTTTCCTGGCTCATAATGGTGTCAATCTGGCATCACATGCACTTACGGGTTTACAGCCATTACCGTGGCCTAATAGTTATTTGTTGATGATGTGGTGCTGGGTGGTCTAGCTTCATAAATGCTACAGTAATATAATTTTTAGCCACATAACCCTCCCGAAAATACTCGTGAAAATAGCATAGACCTACTCATAGGCAATAAATAATCTTAACTTTCAAACACGCTTTGAGAGTACACTCAGCTGTTAGTAGAGGAAACTTAATATAATTACTGCATTTATGATCCTGGACCACCTAGTCTAATAGACACGGTATGGAAAATAGACTGGGACTATGTCACGAAAAGTGTTTAAAAGACTTTACTACTTCGAATTGGACTAATAATATAATAACAAGAAATAAATGCAAATGTGCCTCCAGTGAATTACTGCTTCCTGCTGTTCTCCACAAAGCATTTGTACTGTACAGTATTTTCTAAACACGACTAATTGCATTTGGCATGGATTTATACACAATTGAGGGATTTTCAGGTTTAATGTGTAAATTACGACTTACGAGTAGAATTAAATAGTACCACAGCATAATAATAGCACCAGCACAATAATTTGTTTATATGCCGCATATTCTTCTCTATAAATTATGATATTACTTGCCGGGCAAGTAATATCATCGAAAATGTAGCATAATTTGTCAATTTATATAATTTAGTGTGCGCTGAGCTGTGTTATTACTAGAGTCCGGATTTTTAGGCACAAAAATATCCAGAAATAGGCATGAAAAAACCTCAAACAGGCACAAAAATGTTGCTTTTGTGGGCTTGTGCAGAATAATGTTACAGAAAACCAGAGCGAGACCACAAATTTTATAGGTAGGCTTATACATATAAGGTCACAAACCAGAGCAAAAATCGAATAACAACGATAAACTGACAGAAAATCACAAAAACGTGGGCAAAGACACAAAGTGCAAGCAAGTGTCACTTGCTCTGAACTCAACTGCTTATAGCCCATTTCCACTGCTTGCACAGTATGTTAGGAAATATTTTTCTACAGTAGATTTTCATTAGTGAAACTTCTGAACTATTTTTGTCTTTTTTCAGGAGCACAGAAAATACTCCGCAAAAAACATGCCTCTGAAGGAATAGGCCGCAAATCGTGTAAAAACTATCCCAAAAAAAGCCAAAAAGGCATGAAAAGGCGCAAAAGG
The DNA here is from genome assembly GCA_000934665.2 of Catajapyx aquilonaris. Classification (NCBI taxonomy): domain Eukaryota; kingdom Metazoa; phylum Arthropoda; class Diplura; order Dicellurata; family Japygidae; genus Catajapyx; species Catajapyx aquilonaris. The sequence goes on from JYFJ02000159.1 coordinate 5,895, forward strand.
CCAGAATAGGCAATATAGTTCCAAAAACCACGAAATCGTACACAAAATGCAAAATGCGGTTAGCTATAGTAGGCCATTTTAGGCACTAGAACACCTGCATTTTCCACATCCTGCACTTATGAAACGGAGAGATTTCTTCACAACACCATCCTAACTGTAAACTGTAAAGGAAGGGTGGAATTTTTGTCCCACTGCTAGTTACTACTAATTAACACTAACCACATCCACAATACTGGTAGGCCTATACTGCTAAGTTAGCAGTATTAACTAGCAGTGGCACGAAAGTCTTGACGAAAGTGCCACCCGAACTAAGCTTATATGTGTATTTATCGGTCATTTCCCTAAATATTCAGACTTTATAGTTATTACAGTTGATTCCGGATATAACAGCCTCGGCTATAACAGATTCTCGGTTATAGCATACTCAAAAGGCATGTCTATACTTCCATATATATATGGTCTATGTATTGGCTATAACAGACCTCATCTATATCAGACTGATTTCCCCGGTCCCTTCAAGTGTCTTATATCCGGAGTCTACCGTAGCCTACTGTACAAGCTTAGAAAGTAATAATAGAGCACCTTTATAGGCTACAGTTTGAATTGAAGTGAATTTCAGATCTCTCTGACAATCCATAGATTTAAAAGGTTTTAATCTATGCGACAATCTTCGCCAGGTATCCATACATTTTCGTGTCCACTGCCAATCAACTATAGGTAAGTAAGAATGAAGACATTTCAATAATTGAACCCAACAAGGAGAGCGATGACGAAAAATTGTGTATGCTGCAGCACATCACGGCACATACAATTACTTTGCAGTGTTTGCATCACCAAGAGCTGGCGTGGTGGTGGGGTTTGCGTTTCTCCCGTGACCCCAAGAGCTATGCCGGCGGTAGCTTCGTCTACTGGTAGGGCCACCCATGCCGGACAGGTCTTTGGGATAGGAGACAGACTAAGAGAGATGCCAGTCTTTCCTCTCTTCTTTTTCCTCTTCGTTTCTCTCTCCATCTGTCCCACCTTTGCTTCTTCTTACAGCCAGATAGCCATAGTTGCTTTGGCTTCTTCCAAATAAACCAAACCAAACTAAACCAGGAGCTGGCATCACTTACAGCTAACATGCTGTATATCTACATTAAAAGGGATGTGTAAGTGCACTTTATTTTATTCGTCATTATTATACATTATGAATGATACGGCAGTGTTTTAAAATCGCACTTTCCATACATATTAGCAGCGATCTCTCCTCCTCTAGCCGCTCTTCCAGAATAACCATCCGCATCAACAGCGACGTGCAATTCGACCCGCCAGTGTTTCTCCCAAAAAACCGATCGTGTTCCTTTGCCTTGAACTTGACATTTTTTTCTTTCTTTCTTTCCCCCTGTGTCCTCCAAACCCTTTCTTTTTTTTCATTTTTTTATTCCCATCCTCCCTCGACCTCTCTTCCCCTCTCCACCCCCGCAGACCGCTCCTCCTTTGTCGATCTCGTCCAGGGGCAGAATCCGGCACGCGCTAGAGGGCGGGCGGGCGTCACAAGGAAGAGAAGGACGAGAGGAGAGGAGGGGGGGAAAAAAAATAAGGGAAAAGGGGGGCAGGCGTGTGTGTGACGGGGGGGGGAGCTGTTTTTTGGCAGGGGTCCAAAATGAGGGCCTAGGCCTAGCACTCAGGGTTGTTCGGTGTTTTTTTTCTTATTTTTTTTTTTTTAATTCTTCAGTATATGTATGCTCCAACCCCCTTTTTTGGGGGCGGGTTTTAATCCGTGTCACCAGCCCCACAGGACGTGGTGCGTCTAATATAGGTGAGGAGAAGGAAGACACCAGAAGGAATAATACCTGTTGGGAGGGTTGTGCTGCATACATCTTTTTGACAACTGGGGTATTGGCGCAGTGTTTGTTTGGTTGGATGGAAAATATTATGAGGGTAGCTAGCTAGCACCCAAGTGTTTTGGATTTACCTGAGCAGTGAAGTGTCGTGCTGAACTCCCTGAAAATAGTGGAGCAAAAGGATTTGAAAGTACTGCAACTTGTGTCCGACAATTCGGATGATGTTGGTACATTCGTGAAGTCAGTAATGCTGCCAGGTAGTGCGCTGTAACTGGCAGCTGAATGAACAATTTGATCATGTCATTCACTGAGGCATAAAAGAGTTTATTCATTCGTGCTGTGCTGCATGTGAACGCAGACTAATATTAATTTCAATTTTATCATCATTTTATAGCGGATTCAAACAGGTATTGCTGTCACAATGGGAAAAGATGACTGTCAACAATGTTAAAGGTCTGTGACATCAGTGCTCTGGTTGAATGAACTGTGAAATGATGTGTGGGAGGGACACTATTGCCTTTGGTGCACTTTGCTGAATTGCTGATTTGTAATGAGATGCGAGTCCATGGCACGGAGATTGGATGAAGACACGAGCACTTGACATGCCTAGATTGTGTGAAGGTTTTTAATTAGTGGAATTTTAAAAATTACTGCAGGCTATATAAAGTCGTAACAATTTAATCACGTTGAATATTCCTTTACCTACAAGTGTTGTGAGTTATCAATTTGCTAAAATTCTAGATGGTTTCATTTTCACTTTGAACTTTAATTATGCAGATTACTGGAAGGTTCATGTCAATTATGTATGTGAAGATTATGTAAAATCCATCTAGATATGTGATAATACTTTGGCATGTTCATTACAATTATAAGCTTCATAAGGATGTTTGTACAACCATCAATTTAGCATTAGAAGTGCCTTTTGCATTTTTTTTCATAATATTTTTCCATGCACTACTTGACAATATTACAAACAAAAATTTAGTGGTTGAAAATGTTTCATATTTAAAATGTAAAGCCACTTTCCAATGTTGGGTGTTATACAAATGTAGTTGGAATTTTTAAATGCAATTTTAATTGCCTTGGATTATTGAATACCAAGAAATTTTATATATTGAGCCATGATTTGGCTCTGAACATTCACGCAAATTTAAATCAGAGGGAGATGATGACAACAAGCCATTGGATTTATTTGGGTTTGGTAAAAGGGAAAGTTATGTGCAGTGACTCTTAAGAAATATACTCTCACATATTGTGGTCATGGGTCAATTGTGCTAGACTAAATAAGTAATTATACATTCAGCCCTAAGTACTAAGCTGAGTATTTAAATCCTACATTGTGGCATTTTCACTGAATTTACCAATATGAAATTTCATTAAAGCGTGCAATTATTATTCTAGGGGACAGCCATGAATTGTGAGGAAGCAAATGGTGTGGATGCTGTGGCAGTAAACGTTTCAAGTCGCAGGAGGGTCCTGAACAAGCACTACTCAGCTGAGGATCAGGCTTTGGACCAGATTGCAAAGGAGGTATGTTGACTGGTTATGCAAGATAAATACTTCGATATAACTTGAATGAAACTGATTCTATTTCATTAAAGAATAAGTTTCAATTCATTTCGTTCAAGCATTTTAGTAGCAAAATATGTACTCTGGTAGCTGCAACACTGTTGCTAATGTCAATAGTCTTATCTAATGCAGTTGTCCTTCAAGTGATGCATGTGCATCATATCTTGACTGCATATGTTACTGCTATGATTTTCAATGTTGAGACAAGTACCAAAGGTTGAGATATAAATCAGAATAGCGTGCAATCAGATATGGTTGGTTGTACATCTGAAGTGCTAGAAAGATGGAGTAAGTGCATGGCTCATTGTATGAATAAAAGAAGGCAAGCAGCTCAGAGCTATGGCTTTACAACTTGGCATGAAACAAAACGTGTTTATCCACAAGCGGCCAATAGGTCAAAAAACCTTGGGAATTGTTGGCCACATCTCCGTACATTACGTTACTTCCGACTGCACTTCTAGGTGCGGGACATTAATTTATGTAGTGCTGCCCCCTGGTAAAGCATTATTAGGTCAAGCTAGAACTTATTCTGGGGTGGCAGAACAGGCTATAAAATTGGCTCTAGAAAAGCGATTGGAATAGACTGGCTGGGTGCCAATTTGTGGCAGGTTCCAGGTGCTCATTCCGTAGCACCCTCATGTGAGCAAGTCTTGCACTACCTGAAGCACAGATTCTCACTGCCAGTGGCAGAGGGCACAAAGGTGCAACATGCACGTCTGACCGGTGGAGAGAAAAAAAAAGAAGTTATTTTTATGTTGAGCAGGCATGGCGTGAAGTAGAACAACAACCAGTTGAAATGACTTTTGCAGAGTAACAAGTGGTTAAACAGTTTGATTATTAGATAGCAGAGGATAATGACACTGCTTTATGGGACTGGTAATTACAGGGCAGTTAAGGTGCCCCAGTGGCTATGTGCCAATTGCATTGGCAAAATGTTTTTAATGAGACTGGCATTGACTGCTAATATACTCCCAGGACACTGGCTGTCACCTTGCCTTAAAATAAGTCTCCTGTTGTGTTATGCAACTATCTGGCCTTTTTTCATGTTTAATATTGGCGTTTGAAAAGGCACTTTCTGACAGTGACCTCCGGGAGGGTTTATGACTTGTGCCTAGAAAGCAGTGAAAAACTCCATTGTCTCTAGGTTGATCACTTTGGCACAGGCACAACATCTTTTGTGTCTTCGTGGCCATTCCTGTTATAACTTGGGTGAAATGAGAATGAGCCGTATTCTAATCTTGTGTGCTACATACGCTTAAGGGCATCACTCAGTTGCATTGTGCATATCTGAAGTGGGCTGTGCTCCCATTCCCACAACTTGGCATCAGTCTTCAAGAAGACGATTTCAGACAATTTGAGTGGGCTGCTTCTTGCTAGACTGAAGTTTTTACTCTTACCTTTATAGCATCCTCTCTTTTCATTTGGTCTGCAAGGAGCGTTGGTTTTTGTAGTGGGCTATACATTTACATTCGTCTGCCATTCTCTGATTTCACTTGTACTCACTATGTACTCAATTATATTGCACAGTTTATGGATTTGCCTTTCCCTACTGCGTAAAAACCTTCTCAAGGTGAATATGCAGATAGTAGTGTATGACCTGTGAACTTTGATATAGTTGGGAATGCATTATTTACACACTGTTCCATATAATGTGCTGAATTAGGAGGTGCGATGAATTTGCTGCAAAGCGTGTACCTGCTACTGAATTGTGAAGCATGAATGTTCCTTGTAAATTATTATTGCATGAAGGGAATATTTTAAAAATTGGCAAATTTTATTACTCGATGAGTTTCTTTGCTAATCAGTGTCTGTTGCAGACAGATTATAAAATGAGTTCAAGCAGTCCGGTGCTTAGCATGAGACACAGGTATGCCAGGTTGGCAGACGTACACATGCAAAAAGTCATGTCAAATGGTCGGTAACTCCATGTGTATAGTACACTAACTAGTTGAAGAACTGTCGAGACACGTGTCCCCCAGCTCTCGAAATTTGGCCTCCTTCCACCAACTTGTACCCTGTCACCAGCACCTTGGGCGTTCAATTCACATGACACTACTGAACAAACAATAGAAGCACCACTGCGACATTCTTTAAGGAAAGAAAGGAATACCACTGGCTGCGGAATTCGCTTATCTCTTGCAACATTTCTGGAAGGATTTATCGTCAGGCGCAACGCAAGTGCGGCCTTATCCGCATCAGCCTTGGGAAGCACCACAAAAAAGTGCACATGTTTAGGCTGTGGTTGCTCGACATTCCTTGCAAGAGCTGGCATTGCGAAAACCTAAGCAGGTGCTTCGAGGGACACAGACTGTGGCACAAAACAACCGATTCTATTGAGGCAGTCTATAGTTTGAAACGCGCACTTATTACTAGTGATATATTTTGCTCTCAGAAAGTCGTAAAAATGCGAATTGGGACGTGGCCAGGATTCTGCCACACGAGCCTGAACTGCGACGGGGGAGATACGGATATTTTGCATATTTTTTTCTCTTCCCCCAGCATGTATTTCAGGAAAAGGAAGTAGTTATAACAACAAGCCAGAAATAACACCGACATAATGGCAATTCGGTAAAGGCAAACCATACATTGTCTCGAGGAATTGGGCTCCAACTATAAGTTGCATCACACTGAACCTACAGCCTGCACTAATTTCTGGAGTACTACCATCAACTACAGAAATTAACTCGCGGAAGGGGACTACACATGTTAATTACCACCTAAGTACAACGTTGGTCAAAAAGCAACATGTTAGTAAGACTGACGAAAAAAGAGCAGTGTTGTCATGCTGCGTGAAGCAAACAAGCCATCAACAAGCGTGAATTAGCATGCAGAGTGACCATGCGTGCCTTCACGTGGATGCGAGTCCGGAGGTGACCAACGTGGATGATGTTGCGGATGCTTCTGGAGGAGGTGTGTGTGTCACCAAGGATCGGACCTTGGGACTCCCTGGCAGCTGTGGCTCTTGCCAAAAAAACAAGAGCCAAGGCCTAGGGCCATTTCACGCCGATGCCAAAGGGGACGGAAAGGTGGAAAAGTGGCCAGAAGGGTGTTGAAACCTCCGAGACCGGAAACTCCAGTGAGGTGGTCAGTGAGTGAGGACCGCTCTTTGAAGAGTCTCATCTGCTTTTTTTCCTCTTTAAATTTTTCGAGGGGGAGGTGAGGAATTTGTGCTCCCCGTCTCTCCTAGTGTTGCACTTTTACCTAACCCCCCACGGCCAACTCGCGTTATTTCTGTCGAGAGAGAAGAGTGTAAAAGTGTCCCCCCAACCCCCCTGGTTTCTTCCCTACCGCCGGGCCTCCCAGTTTAGCGCACTCGTGTACGGGACTAGAGGTGTCGTACAACTTGTGGAGGATTGGTAATTAATGTGGGTGTAGAAATCAGAGGAGGATACCATGGAAGACAGTGTGGGTGGACGTGCTTCTCCGTCGATATGGGCCAACATATACGTGAAGAACTACCGCATGGACCGGGCCCGATTCAGAGGACGACGGCCGTTGCCTCCTGACCCGGCTACGGAGGCGGAGGCATCACGTACCCGCAGCATCACCGCCCCCATAATCCACGGGCACGGAGGCAGCAACTCCGACCTGGCCAAGTCATCAGGTTACGGCAGCTCCTCCGATCTTCCCCGGGCATCCTCCAGGACTGGGAGCAACCGAGACCTGAGCTTCGGATCGTTGGAGAAGAAGGGTCGAGCCAGGGCAGGGAGCGTGTCCGACCTGGGCAACTGGCGGTATGGCGCCGGTACTGCATCGACGACAGAGGTGAGATGGGTTATGAGCGTCGGTGCCCGTTTTGATGCGACGTGATTCGGTCAGGTGCGAAGGGCGCCGGAGCTGCGGCGTGCGGCGTCGGTGGCCCTGGGCCAGGATTCCGCGGATGTTCGGTGGCCTTATGGGTCGCTGACCAGCACCGGCGGTACCCTGGCGTCCCAGAGGTGGGATGAGGAAGACTCGGAGGCGGATGATGTGGAGGAACCGGCCGATGGAAGGAGGAGCGGGGGAAGTGGCCGACGTCGTCAGGTCACGCCGACATTGAAGCCAAACTTGGGTCAGTCGGATTCGCAGCAGAGGAGGAGGTCGCCTGTCTCTGTACGATGGTCCAGGGAGATAGATTTTATGAAGAGGGAACATGCTATCGTAAGTTTATGGGCGAGCACGCACTTGAACGTTGTACGTACTGGTTTGGTATCAGGATAGGTGTGGTTGTTGGTCTGACCCGTATGTGCGTTGTTATTTCTGATAGTGGATCTGGGAGTGCGAATGTGAAACACTTGATTGTAGATTATTGAAATAGGTAGGTTATCTATAAAATGATATAGGCTACTCATTTGTGCGCCACATTTTTGGTCATATGTACTGGTTATCAGAGAAAACCGAAATATGCTCCCCCTTGAAGTGAATGACAAGGTCAGAAAGCTACCCTGATATCACTTGGAGATTTAAATGATAAGATGGGCAGGGCGCAGGGGGCAGGTGTTTTGGATTGACACAATCTGCATTGCATAGCATCTTCAGGACTACAGTCGGTAATAGATTTTACGAGTGCATTTCCTGACCACGGTACTCATAAATACATATGGGAATTATATGCACATTATAGCGCGGATTATAGGTGTCACCGATATAAACATGCAGTGTAATATTGGGTACTCCTTAATCCGTAATAGGTGCATTACCATTTTACGGTTTCTGGAGCACCAGTATAGTAACACCACATCGTAATTCATGCCGTACACACAATAGTAGCCTAATGTGGACTAGAAGGACGACAGATGTTCCAAACATTTACAGGAACGTGCCAGCTGCTGTGCAGCATGCTGCCCCACAGCTGAGTAATATGTACTGACAAATCATGGGGCGGCTCATAAAACTCGGTCTCGACGTAGGTGGACTTGAAAACTTGGTAACATTTGGGAGGGGAGGACCGACGAAGTGTCAAGAACTCACATGGGTACTTCCCCGAACTGACAGAAATATTCCAAAGTTTCACATGTTCCTGAATCGAAAGTCAATTTGTCAGGGCGTGAACAGTGGGGTGTATATGTATTGTCTCACATGACTTATCTGCTATCTGGAACAGTACCGTAAAACACACGGTGCCAGTCGGGAGAAAAGTAAAGTCATAACTCGTATCAAGTCAAGGAGTCTTTCGTGGTGGTCTTAGCAGACACTTGTGTTGATTGTTTGATAGCGCCGAGTCAAACGAGCTGTGGAGGTTAGCGCGTGGCGGTGGCAATTTTGTGTCCCTGGGATTTACAAATACGACAACAGTTTCGTAGTGTCAATTATTGCACTACGCCCATACCCAGGTTATGTGCTCCGCCTGAAATCGCAATATTTTCCGGATTTCTTCCGGAGCCTTGGAGGGTAATCTTTGAGCCGTGACATTTGAGCGCCGTTTGCATAAGGTAGATTGCCACTTGGGCACACTTCCCAAGGCAATAAAGAGCTGAGAGGCCCATCGGGCATGATATAAGGCCCGAATATGGGGATGCTGTCATACACGTTAGTAGGTCTGGACCAAAAAATGTCGAATCATTTTTGGTGGTGGATCACTGCTTGAAATTGGCGATTGTGCTCATTGCGCAGGACCGTGACTCACTGCCCTAACTGTTTGGGACTCATTAGCTACGTCACTCTGATGAGAACCCTCCTTTGTGGGTCGTGCACACAGACCGGACCGGGTGTGTATGTGACCCAATTGTTATCGGCATCGTTTGACGCTCCTCCCATTTGGTATCGCTTTTGTACCCCATCCGCCGACAGTTGTATACATTTAGCCTTGCTATTGAGACTCCTGGCAGCAGTTCAGACGATACCACGGGATGCAAAAGGGTGGTCAATACTCAGCGGAGGTGTTAGTCATCGTTTTTATAATGCATTTCGGCTGTCACATTGTGTAGAGACGGGCGTCTCAGGCAACACCCACGCTCCAGCACACACCGAGGGTACTCTTGGAGGTCACCTCCCAAGTGCCAGCAACCTTCTTCCTCTCAGAGTGCGGTTTGGATTTCCGAACACGCCAGTTGGCCTCAGCTTTTTTTTCCATACCCCCCTACCCTCATCCACCTCTCTCCACCCTCCGTCTCACACTCCCAGCAAACAGAGGAGGTCACGAGCACTTGGGATTGTGGTTGCAATCGGTGTTGGTGCGCGGGGTGTGCACGGGAATACAGTGCGGCATGTGACTACCAGCAGGTGATAGCATAATCCGCGGGTGATTAGCCGGATCTGCAGTGGTGAGGTCCAGTAGGAGTGTTGTGGCCTCAAGAATCTGCTTGTGCCTACATGTTACGTCACAGGCTGGATGCCAGTCAGGTTTTTATTGCTTCTGGAAGTGTAGGGATTTATTAGTGTAACGAACACCTTTGCAGACTCATTCCTTCAAGGATACGCACGGTTGGAAATTCTACATTGTCACGTGGTTGGTGAACGGATGTGAAAGTGTTTGGCAAGAATCAACAACGGGATATATATAAACAACCGTCAAAGTTCCTAAGAAACTAGGGATTCTACGAACAGGTTGGGAATTCCTGAGTGGCGATCACGATCAGCGAGAGCCGCGTTTCCAACCCTGCACCCATCAGCATCCTTGGTGCCATGAATGAAAAGAGAAACCGGTATTTTTCGGGCATTGTGACGCATCTTCCCTAGTGTCCATCGGAGGCCAGCGTTACCAACCAACCCCTGGATTTTTGCATAAGTTGGCATCGATTCCCAGCTCTCAACAATGGCGGCCGAGAACAGCGCGGGTCGGACCACTCCGAATATGTCATCGGACGGCGACAGCTTGTGCTCGGACGAAATGGACAGCTGGTTCGACACAGAGGAGGCTCCCGAGGGAGCGGCAGGTGCTGTGAGGAGCCCAGCAGAGGGCAGTGGAGATGATGATGGCCTGGGGGCACTCGAGGCAGCCAACAAGCAAGCGGAGGAGGGTTGTGGAGGAGAAGAAGAAGAAGAAGCGGTGGCAGACGCAAGTCTTGATCCACCGAGGCCAATGAACGGCCGGGAAGAAGAAGAGGGCACAGAAGAGGTCAGCGGTCATGTGATCGATAGCACAGTGGTGGTGATGCCTGAAGAGGACGAGGAGGACGGTCAGCCCAGGCGTAGGTTGTCCTCCGACAGCAAGGCGCGGCTGTCACGGTCCATCAGTGAGGGGGGATACCGCAGTAACGTGCAAGGAGACGATGATTGCTTCATGGACTACTTGGGAAAAGTTACGACCGCCGTAAGTTACATTTATTTCTGGGTCATGTTTCGACAGACGAACAATGGCTGTCAACTCTTTAAAAAGTGCTATTGTTTCATATCGGAAGCTCGGTACTCCACGGCATACGTGTCTACAGGATTCACCTGCATGGTATTGAACCATTATATAACGTAAATTGTGCAAATGCATATATGCAATACGAATGTCTGGGCATAATCGTATATTTTTGCTAATTGTCCATCACATAATCCAGCCCATAATGTGTTGCATCAGATGATCCGCCTGCCAACGCAATTGCTTTAGTTTGCGACGATAAAAAGTGGCGCCGTGTGTGCCTCATCAAGGTGGTACATAATTTATGCTGTCCGCCTCCGCGTTGATGTCATCGCTTGTTGGGAATGAACAGCAACGTGCGGAAGTGACACAAACGTGCATTGGAGAGTTTGAAGGAAATGGTGGGTTTTATGGTGGGGGGTAGGAGGGATTGGTTGGGCGATTGCTTGATCGGAGGTGGTAAAGGAAGGCTTCTGGTGGAGTCCTCCAAGGCCAGGAAAGGAACTTGCTGGTTTGGCCGTAGGGGACGATGCCACTCCTCTACGTGGTACCTACGTTTTTTTTAAGAGGCAGAATCCGATGACCTTTCTGATCATATGCGGGGGGAAATTCGTTGCCTCTTGCTCGCTGCATTTTTTCAAAAAGAAGAAGAAAAAAAGTAGCGTCTAAGCGAGGATGTTACAAGTGTGTTGGATGAAGGTCTGGTCGACATTCCAGCACGTAATCCGACGAAATGTTGATCGTGCCAGCCGTGTTTTTTTGAGGGACTTATTTTAGGCCTATTGTTCTTGCTGGCATTTCGTCGGACATTTACATAACATCGTAGGCAATTAACACGTTGTATTTGACTAATTTGGCGATTTTTCTCGTGACATGCATAGCTGAGAACCGTACTGCACCTAAGTGGCGTAGTTATGAAGAGAAAAAAACTTAATTCCCTGTATATTTTATATGTGTAGAATATAATTAGAGACACGTGGATAGTCACCTATAGGTGATGACAAGGGGTTGACGAGTCTTTCAATTATGGTTAAAGAACGACCATGTGTGCATGCAAAAAAAAAAAAAAAAAAAGTTGTACATCTCGATTCCAACCATCATACGCTGTGACTTTTGGGAGTTCGCCAGCTTCCGTCCCTAGATAACTGGTGGTGAGAACTGGCAGAGCAGGAAGTGGGAAGGTCTATAGGACACAAATTTTTTTCCTGTGAATTTGATACGCCGCATTAATCTGCAGGGTGACTAGGTATGAAAATGTGCAAAGTGGAAGCATAATGATGAACTCTAGTCATGCACAGGTACACATGCCACAGATACGTGGGTGAAACGTTGTTTTTTTCCGACCTGGAGGCGACCTCATCATGTCTCGTATTTCATTTTGGAGGTAGGCAGTTGAGAACCCGAGAGATGGTTCGTGAGGTTTTTGAACCCTTTTATCCCGCGCCCGCCAGGTTCGGTAACGCGCGAACTTGTTGCTTGGGAAAACACTGTCAAAAATAATGACACTCATAGCGTGAAGCAGAACCGCTGCAGAAATGAAGGGCTGTATTCTTACACTGGCCATTAAAGTCACTGGTGATTGGAATTATTTGGAGTGCGCATAATTTATCACCTGTGACTGAAATACTCGATCCCAGTTCGTGTTGACTCCCACGAGCGACCTTTCAGGTGTGGGAATTGAGCCAAAAACATTCGAAGTAAATTATGCAAATGTGGCGGTAAGTTTGCCCTTCAGCTGCACATTTGGACCCAGAAAATAATTGCTTTATTAGTATTGGAACTAACGCCAAGAATGAAACTTATGAACACAATGTGCCACGTTTGTAAGCAATGTTGCTCTGAGCTGGGTTTATAAACAAAGTGTTGTTTAAATTGATAAGTTAGTGTGTGAGTGATCAAAAATATTTACAAAAGAAACATGTTGACATCTAGGGAGAGTGTGGGGAAGGTTCAGGTGAACCATGTTCAGATTGTATCTGTCTTAAACCTTGCATTATTTCAAAGCTAGATAGATGTTAACATCAAGCATGTTAATTTGCATGTTATTAGATTATTTTGCACTTCAAGTATCTTAGTGGGTATCTTAGTGTTGACAATGTTAGATGAAAAAGTGGAAGGAAATTAGGACTTATGGACCTGAGTATTTCTAAAATCCATGCATGAAATCTGGAAGTTTTTTCACATAAAATTGCTACAGGAAGTGCCAGGACCAATGGAGATATTTTTTTTTACAGCAGTCAATGACGGCTGATTTTTAGAATTTCCAATTGTTCATGAAAGCAGGAATTAATGAAATTAATGTGTCCACAAATGGTTTTGTTTGTGTTAACCCATTTGTATAAACCTTGTCCAAATTTCTACTACTGTTCAGCCATTAATTTCATCAAATGTCACTGTCATTGAACAATCTGTAATTATAAAGATTTATTACCCTGCCTTTGCAGCAAAAATTGAAATAAATGTGATTCAAGTTCCTAGTGTCTCCTGTGGCAATTTTATGGAGGAAAGAATAATTGCACATTAGCGAATTTCATACATGGATATTTACAATAATCAATATAACCAAATGCACATTAGCAAATTTTATACATGGATATTTACAATAATCAATATAACCAAATGCACATTAGCGAATTTCATACATGGATATTTACAATAATCAATATAACCAAATGGGTTTCACTTTTCACCTATCATTAGCCTATTAGGAACCACTTCATGGCAAAAAGGATTATGAAATTTATATCATTGTAATTCAGGGCTTGAATGATGCTCCTGTTTGGCCAAATAGATACTTATTTTAATAACACTGTGCAGTAACTGAAAGTAACTGCTTAAAATTATGCAGATTACTGCATGAAATAATCGCTAACTGAAGTGGACATCAAGTTTGATTCACCTACTATAACCATGTATACTTGCATGACATTAAAATATGTTTCTCTCCCATTTAAAAAAAGGCTGAAGCGAGACTTGCAGCAAGGAGACAGGCAAGAGCAGAAGCCAGAGAGATTAGAATGCGTGAATTAGAACGACAGCAAAAAGAGGCAGAAGAAAATGCAGATAGGCATTATGAGATGTACTCAGGTTAGTGGTGATCTTGCAGTGATTGAAATACAACTTGACTTTCATACATTCACGTCTTTTTTTGCCTTGAATTGCAGATGCTCTTAGCAGGGGAGGTCTGCGGACTGTCAGTTCGAATGCTAGATCGTCAGGTCATCTCTCAGGGTCAGCAAGTTACCAGTCCAGTCGAAGGAGTTCTGAGGACTCTACGGAAGAAGGTATCAGTGTTAGGGATATTAGGGTGAGTTCCGGGTTCTTTTTCTTTTGTCTGAACTTCTTTGTTTCCCTAGGGAGAATCTCAGTAGAGAATCCGTATCATTTGCAGCATGAGCTGAAAGAAACTGAGGAGAAATTCAGGAAAGCAATGATACAGAATGCTCAGTTAGATAATGAAAAGTCTGCTTTGACTTATCAGGTGGAACTTCTCAAAGATAAGATAGAAGATATGGAGGAACTTCACTGTCAATTGCAGGTAATTCCATTTTTAACTGTTTTTAGCATGATTGAATTGTATTATGCTTGCTCAGGAGAATGGACATGAGACATGACAATGGGAGTAATAACTTGGAATAATTTTATTGCAATGAGCAATTTAATGCTGGTACTGTCATGTTCATTCTGTGACTGCTGGAGTAAAATATCACTGTGCACCATTGACTTTGCTTCTGTTTTGCAGAGGGAACATAAAGAAAAATGCAGAGACTTTGATCAGTTGAAGAGGTCAACAACAAAGCTGAAAGAAGACTTGGAATATTACAAATCGCAGTTGGAAGAACGAGATTTGTTGATAACGGTAAGTGTTGCATTCATGTGACAGTGGGCCAACATGTGCTTTATTGACATTCTAATTTTATTCCTGCAGGAGTATGGTCTAGTCATGGTGAGAATGGAAGGGTCATCAGAGAATGGTGCAGGTGACGCTGGAAAGTGTCGGAAAGCCCTTGTGTCTCAGGAAGCAGCTCAAATATTAGATCAGAGTGGAGAAGGATCTTTAGGTGAGTTGATGACATCATGTATGCAGTGACCATGAGCTGACTTTTATTAATTTTCAGATGTTAGATTAAAACGATTTGCAGAGGAAAAGAATGACCTCCTTGACCAGATTAGGAGGTTAAAGCTAGATTTGGAAGAAGAAAGAAGCAAGAACTCCAAGATAGAACGAATAACAGGGTCCTTGCCACATGTTAATGGACCTGACGTTGACATTTTGGAGGTTCAAAGTAAGAGAAATTACTGACTCACACACCTCCATCATGTTAGATGTTTTATATTACACAGATGGGATCATATTCCATAATTTTAACATGCAATTTGTTAATTTTTTTTTCAGGGGAGGCAAGTAAACAAGTCAGTGATTACAAGTTCAAACTCCAAAAAGCAGAGCAAGAAATAGCAACATTGCAGGCCAATGTGAGTTGAAGTAACAGTTAAATGCTCTTGACAGTTACTGACGTAAGCTTACCTTGATCATTTCAGGTTGTAAGATTGGAGAGCCAAGTGATTAGGTACAAGTCTTTGTCAGAGTCGTCTGAAAAATCAGAAGACGATCTCAAGGTTGAAAGAAGGAAGCTGCAAAGAGAGGTAATGTAATGTACATAGATGTTGTCTTTGAAATAGTTCACAGATGTATGTTGACAATTTGGATAAATATTCATTTGTAAAAAAAAAAGGGTTCTTACATATTCTCTCAGTGTACTGAAACTCACTGAGCCTGAGCAAAATAATAATGAAATTCTGGTATTCAAGTGACAGAAACAGAGTAGGCAGATTCAACAGCTAGTTTTAAAGATACTTTTTTCCTGAGCTTTGTAGCTTGTTTTCTTGTTTTATTGTACATTTCACCATTCCTGTCTTGGTAGCTAAAGGTGCTTTGGTCATGTTTTGAATGGCATATTTTGGGGCACACTGCATTTCCTGAAAGGCGTACATTATTTTTTTGCAAGTGTTCTTCACTTCTCTGTTATTGCCTACACTTGTTCCTTGTTTCTTGATGTTCGGCACCTCAGATAATGGAATTAAAGCTCCACCTACAAGAAGCAGAAAACTCGCACAATGTCCTGCAACGCCAATTTGAGCGAATCAGACACTCTCATCGGTAGTTGGGTGAAATTTAAGTATGTGCTGAGCATGTGGAATGGCTTGGTATTGGTTGCTTTTTTCCTGCTGACATGTCTGCTTAACCGTTATTATTGAGATTTGCATGCTGTATGCTGTCTAATATTTGAATTAAAATGCTGCACAGTGTCACGTTTGTTGCATTTCGTGTTGTTTCCAGGAAATTCTGTTATGCCATTTTCAATTTACTTCTACCGTGAAGTATACTTGCTATCAGGACGACATTGCATCATGATGAGTGCTCCAGATTTATCTTCTTGGCTGATAAAGCACCAAATTGCAACAGCCAGAGAGCTTCATTGATCTTCATTATTAGCTTGTGATATAACACATTCATCTATGCTATGGTATGCATCAACAGTTGAGGGACATTTACAAAGGATGCGGCTAGGTAATTGAAGCATGTCTCACCAATCGGCATCAAGGTCGGCTGGTGTAGATGCGGGATACTGGTGCTGCTTCTCAACTCCAATTGGCAAATTGCAGCCTTATTTTGCTATCTGTGTCCTAATGTAAATAGGCCTTTGCACTTGCAAGGAGTATGTATGAAGTTGGAAGTCAAGGATTTATATGAAACTATCACAGTGGGTGAACCAGGTGTTCAGAAATCATTGATGAAAGTCACTGCAAGTTTCATACAAATCCATTATTTGCAACTTCATAGGTACTCCTTGTTAGTTCTCCCATGTAATTGATGTTTCTATAGTGTCACATGTGATATGCAATGTGTGATGATATTGAGATAGTAACTGTTGAAGCTAAGGGTATTTTAGCCTAACTCATTAATTTTTCACTGAATGGACAGTGGCAGGACTTGTTTGATAGGATGTGGAGAGGGACCTAATCTTGGTTTGCATGGGATGAGTTCTTCACACTGACAAAACTTTTCTGGTGTTTATTAGTAATGAAGTTTTAATGGTGGTACATTTTGTATTATCTCAGTTTTAAAGAGTTAATTGCTTAGGTCTGTAATAATATGCATTAGCCTTTCTGGCCCAATGTAAAGCAGTAGACCTCACATGTAAATTAGTAGTTGCAGTTTAAACATGCAGAATTCTTGGAACTGAGCCTGAACAGTTCAGGGTTTATCTGTGATTGTACTTGAAGTTATGCACTCTAAGCAGCAGTGCTCATGTGTGCGTAGTGGAGAAGTTTTGGTAAATCTAAACTTGTGTTACAGCTTCGGGAAACCCAAACACGCCTTGAAGAAGTTGAAACTACCAATTCTCATCTACAACGAAGACTTGATAAACTGAAAAATGCCAAGTCAGCCCTCCTTAAAGACTTGTGAAACCCTGCAGGAATAGCATGTTTCTAATGCCACTGTCTTCATCTCTCGGACCCAATGTCACATGGAAACATAAGGAAGAGTTTTGTGGTCATCCCTTGGTGATGATGTGTAGTCCAAAGTGATGTGTACATATTAACTTCTTTTTTTGGTCCTAATGTTATTTTGTGAATGAGAGAAACAAGGTGCAGAATGAATTGAATGCAAGATGCAGCAAATTCATGGTAGACATTCTTCCCAGATTTATAGGAGTAGGATTTATTTTTGAGTTTACAAATTTTATTTTGTTTGGAACATCACATTATTTTCCTTTAATGACCAGATATTTATTGAAGCATTAATGACAACTAATTATGAGTAAAGGGCCTGTCAGATAGGAATGCAACATACGCCACGTTTACCATATGCCAGCCATTTTCGTGTTAAAACGTAGACACGCTGGTGTAATATGTGGTTCAAGGACTGAAGCAGCCATGTTCATCCATGGCGACAATACCAGGGAGACCTACCGAATGGAGTAGACTGTGGATAAGAGCAGGTGGAGGTCACTTGGGATAGAACCTGCCCTGTGATTGTCTTTCATCGAATGCCTGGTGCAGCCGTAAGGCGTCAGTCTGAATCAACATCCAAGTTCACAATATTTACTGCATATGGTTAATGCAATATGTGCCTCATCTGACTGGTCCTTAAGAATGACTACTATGGTTTCTGCTCAAGTTATGACAGAAATATGCCAGTTAAGGGAAGATCACTTTTATGAACCCATTGGCTGTTATCCCCCTCAACAGTTTTAATTTATGACTGCCTGAACAACATTGATAATTTAATATTACAATCTGCAATATAACAGACTATTTGCCCTGTATGTTAACAACTAATGGGACATATTAGGATGTGTAATGTGATCTCATGAGGATGTAATTCAGGCATTGTTGGTGCAGCACTTGTGAGGAATGAACTTGGTTTGGTAGCTGTTTTCTTCGGCCTTATTGCTACTTGTTTTAGTCGCAAATGACTAGCTGACTTTTGCTTTTGAGGAATTACCAGAGTGACATAAATTTGTTCTCTACCTCCAAAAGACTGAAATGTGAATACAGTATCTGTCATTCCTTTTGGTTGCAGATGTGCTATTTGAAGTTGGTTCTATAATCCCAAAGCTCATTTTAATGGACTTCTAAGCAAGGAATTTTATGTTTATTTTACAATATCTTGATGACTTGTAAATTCAGTACATGTGGGCCAATGTGATGTTTAGGTCCTGACTCAATCTGAAGAAAAATTAAAATGGACTTGTGGGTTTTCAGGCCATTATTTCTTGTGATACCCTGGAAATACTTTCGTGCACTACCAAGGCAAAGTTATAACCCGGGATTTTCTGAACGTTGTAAGCGTGCAAAATTTTACTTTGCACTTGAATTTGATACTCGCAGTAGAATCACACTTTCAGTGCATGACATAGATATTGAATTGCAACAGTATTATTGTGTTGTTGTGGAAAATCACAGTGTGCTTCAATAGCTGCAGGAGGATGTGTAGGTTATTGTGATTGCCTTAATTCATATATTGGTTTTATTATACTTCTCAATGCAAGGAAGTAGATTGGATGTCATGCACAACATGCAATTCATTCTGTAACATTAGTCTGTACAGCCTAATGACAACGGCACGGTGTGTTCTATATGGTAACGTAGGTGGATCGCTATTATTTTACTCGGGCATAAAGAGGATTATATTTATTTCAAGAAGACCTGATGATCGCCACAAAAACTCCTTTATTAGATCACTATACAGAGTGGTGCATATGACACAACTGGTAGACAAAGACAGAGAAGGAATGGGAGTGACGGTACTGTTCTTTATTGCAAGAATATTAAGGTGTATGCATACAGCATGTTTGGCTTGTGATGCATTTATAACACTTCAACTGCAAAATGTCACTTTCCTCATAACAAATGTGTGGTGCCAACCATTGATTCCTATGTTGAGATTGGGTAAGGAAGAGTTGAATCTGCACTGTGTCACACGCGTGTACTAAATCATTCCCATCCATTTCTGTTAGTGCTTACTAGGTGTGAACTATGGGCTACTTTGTACCAATACACTAGTTTATGACAACCTAACTGAACTAACACCTCTCTCTTAGTCATAATACAAGTAGGTGTATAGTTATTACTGTACATTGGGATGAATAATAATAATAATGTGAGCACAGACACTGTCATGACTGAAGTGCTGAGCAAGTCTGTTTTTCTTGTGTGGCACTAGACTGTATTGTACAAATCCAGAGTTGTAGTTTAGTCCTCACTGAATTTCAGTTTGCTAATTTATCAGGGAATGCCAGTAGCAAATGTGTCAAGGAGTGCAGCCATATCAGACCTTGAAGATGGAGATTAATGCTGTGAAATCTTTAACAATATATTTCGCTCTAACTGGTGAAATTGGGCGAATGTAAGGAGGTAATTTTTGGCCTGGAGCGCTAATGCTCACTTACTCATTTTAGAGAGCAGACAAGTGCCATAATGCAAAAGCTCCTTTGAGACCTCTGGTGACATTCTTATACTACCAATATATGGGGTGTTTCTGAAGGCAATACAGAACCTGCCAGTGACTTACAACAGTGTGGATGTAATTCTTTGCTGGGTTTGGAAACATCCTGTGTCCATGTTCTCACATGCGGACAATCTTTCAAGGGCATCCGATAGAGTTTATCATGTGTGCCTACAATCAATTGAAGACTGCTAATACATAGTTTTCTATGTTAATAAATTAAGATGTGCATCAGGCAAAAAAAAAAGTAATCAAGAGAACGATACATGTAACATGAAAGGCACAGGCATTCACAAGAAGTTACATTGACAAACTTCCCAAGCCGTATCCCTACATGTGTGCCAGTGAAATGTCAATGATGTGTTCAGGTTGTCTGTTCATGGTCCTCATGAGGGAAGAACTAATTTCCCTTTCAAAAATACAAAAATGGTGAATAATTGTGTCTTGGTAACCTTTTTTATACTTGGGTGCTGATGTTGGTAACATCATAAATGTCTGTGTAATAGGATTGTTGCAAGGTGTAAGCAAACATTGCTTTCATAAAAGTTTATAACATAAATGCAGTGTGTTTTATTCGGCATGTTTTAGGCACCAATCCTGTCACTTTTCCACCAACTCATGGTACGTAATGCTGTAGTCAATTTATTGTGCTATGACAGTTCTTTTGATACAGCAGGCCTTCTACAAGTCAGACTTGCCCAAGTTGAAGTTCTATAGAATGATGGAATTGGTTGATGACAATGTCAAGTAACAGGGCATAAACTTTCCTAACTACGTAGAAAGGGTTGCATTGATTTGATTTATAAACTGATATTATGGCTAGCTTATGGTGGAATGTTGCTTCATTTCTGGGCCTCGAAGCTTACTTTTGCACTTGTACAGTACACGCTGGCATCAGTATTGAGAAAGAGAATCAGCACCTGCCAATGCATGACACACTTGTACTCCCATCTACTTACCTAACATTCCAGATGTCATCTACCTTACAAATGAGCCTATCACAGTTCATTTTAAAGTGAAGTGGAGTGATGGGAGTCACTACTTGCAGGTGCAGAACTGAAGTGGGAACTGTCAGCACTGTGCATAATTGAATACAGTTGCACAGTTAAGATTGAAAATCTGTGGTTGTACATGGATTTAATAATGATGTAGTGCTTCATGGTATGTTTGCATGATTAGGAAATCGATTTAAAAGCATTTTCTTGAACTTGCCATGCATGTGCATAAAATACACGTGGCATTGTCATGTATTTCACATGATTGCATCAAATTTTATATGTATACATTTTGTTGGACCCCTGCAGGTAAAAATGATAGAAGGTCTAGTCAGCCTACATAATGGCCATGACCTATTGATGGGTAATGGGCAACTTAAAAAATTGTCAGTAATTGAAATGGATATGTTACTCTCTCTCAAATCAAGGTAAAACTCTTATGTTCCTGTCCAATGCATGTGGTTTGTGCCTGAGTAATATTCCTGAAGCAGGATGTAAAATATCAGTATCAGGTCTGGGGAAGCAGTACTACTTATCTGACCACATAGTGTATAGCACAGTGGTATGTATGGAAGCCAATGATTGCATGCCAGTCCTCATTTACAGGCAACTGATAATTTCAATGTCAGATAAACTGGTCATAATATGAATTCTGTTTTGATTTTGTGATGCTGAGGTATCAATCATCCTGTGTATATTTGAGGGGTGTGGTGGAAAAAGGTGATAACTGATAACCCACAAAAGTAATTTTCCAGGAGAGCGAATTTAAGTTAGCACTATATTCACAAACCATAGGGAATCTGGGGTTTGAGCTACTCCGTGTTGCTGTCTCGTGCATGATACGTGAACTTGGAATATACCCAACTGTTTGTCATGTCTTTCACATAGACTTTGCTAGGTGTACAAATCAAAAATGACAAAAATAAGGGTTATCACTTTTTTCCATCACACCCTTCATTAGTTCTAATAGTTGATACCATATTATGGACAAAGCAATAATTTATAGTAATTTTATAATTATTGTACAATATTACATATTACTACAGTATTATACTATAAATTATAACTTTTATTATATGACTATTATACAGTACAATGATATTTATTAATATATCATGGGAAAATGTTGTGACTAAATGCATATACTGGGGGGGAGGCACGGTGGCCGAGATGGCAATGTCTCGGCTTGCTATGCGAAAGGTCCCAGGTTCTAATCCCCACCTGGGAGAAAACCCTTCGCTTGCGTCAATGGGTCGTGACCTGCGCCTAAGGAGGCATCTTGGCAACCTGACCTCCTGGGGGACTGCACCTGGCCCATCGCTGGACAATGCACCTGCACATGTCACATGTGTCCCCTCCCCAAATCCCCCTACCCTTACCCAATTTCCTAGTATTCCTTGCACCGGTGATCAAAGAAAAATAATACAAGTTGAAAACTGTACTGTATGGTGGTCTGCCACCCCCCTATAACCACCAAGTAGTTGTATCACGAGGTAAATTTTTTTAAAAAATGCATAATATACTGTATATTATACTGTATTACTATTATACATTGCACTCCCGATTATCCGGATGCAGATTATCCGTGCATGGCTAAAAGAAATGAAAGTCCGAAAAAATGTCTTTTTTTCCTCGCAAACAAAGAAATACTATAACAGACTTTTTCCATAATACAAACTAAGAACTAATTTAGATTAAATCTGATATAAAGCAGAATACAGTATGTAGGCCTACGTATGTACAATCTGTTCATTTAAAACACTGAATATGTTCTGTAGCTCATTTTGCGGTAACCATTTTCCGATTATCCGGCGACATCCGTGCAGCCATTAGCCCGGATAATCGGGAGTACAGTGTATTAATATATTACATTACATAATTATGTATAATATAATATATATTTATATGTAGTAACGTGTACAGGCTATTAATATAGGAAACTTCACATTCAAACCCGCCGCCAGTCACGTGACCCGCACTGATTTGAGCCCAATTCAACCTCAATGCACCACAACAAATTGCGACCAACAAATCATTAAATCTAACCCGTAATTAAAATTCGACATTAAATTGCAAAAAAAACATCTTTTTTTCTCTCTCCAGCAGGTGTGCCACCCAATAACAGCCAAGCACCGCCGTGTTCTATCCAATCCCAAGCATGCAGAACTTGTACTTGATCGTGTAAACACTCCGCCACGTTATGCTCCCGAAGTGTGAGTGCGCATGCCCGTGACCGCCGCTCGAACCCTGCTGGTACGCATGCGCTGTGATCTACCTGCGCATGTGCTGTTCTGCGCTCCCTCTCTCTCTCATCCCCTCTCTCTCTCTCTCTCTCGTCCGTCTCTCTCTTCCTTCCGCGACCCTTTGCCGCGTGGCCATCTGGCGTCACACCGCCGCGTGGAATGCATCGCGTGGAGGTCAGTCCTAATATTGCCAATCTTTTTGCCCCTCTTCTTCACCCTCCCCCCTCTCTCTCTCTCTGGAACCTATCTATCTCCCGGCTATTGGCCAACGAAGGGGCAGGGGGTGGTTTGCCCCGTGCCCTTCCTCATCGGGGGGCTCAAACTTTTATCTTAAAACAACTCCCCCCCTCTCCCCCTCTCACCCTCCCCGGCTTTGCTTTTCGGTGGGAGGGGGATTGCTGCCTCTTTGCAGGTGCAGTCATAAAACACCCTCACACTGGAGCCCGACGGAGGAACGACGCTTCTTTAGGACGGATCTTCCGGACACAGTACAGTAGGTTTCTCTTCTTTTTGTTTCGGGGGTTGGTTGGTGGGGAAGGGTTTGGTTGGAATGCATGGAGGATGGGGGGGGGACTAGGCCCAGGTGCCAGCTGTTTCGGATGGCATGGCAAGGGGATGGGAGGAAGTGGGGCTTCTTGCACTTGCGGTTGGACCAGGAGGGATGTGTAGAAATCACTGGTGTCCTGCCTGCACAGCTTGCAGTGGTCGTGAGAGGGCCTTTCTGATGCGGAAGGATGTACCAGATGTAGCGCAGTGGACATCGCACCGCTTTCTAGTACTGAATGTGGTATCGCAGGTTTGCATCATGGCATTGGAAAGAGCCAGTTTAAACAGGCAATCTTAAGATCCGATGACTCAAAATAATAAGAGCAAGATGGCTTACCATTTGGCTGAGATCTGGTTGTATCGAAACACGTTAAGGACAAAAATTTGTATGAATTTTGCGATTGAAGCTTATTTCATGGCTGTTCAGTTGTACATTTTGGTGATTGCAATGCCAATAATGCCTATTTTACCAACCTAGCTCAGCATTTACTGTCCTTTTGTCGAGGGACATATTCGCATGGAAGTTTTGTGTCCCGATAAAGTTTGCTGTCGTGTCCAGTCTGGCATCGTAGAAATGGGAATGAGAAGAGCATTGTAGGCAATATTGATACTCTCTTCCCAAGACTGCATGTAACATTGCTGATGAGGTAACTGTTTTCCACTGTATAGTGATGCATGCCAGTGAGGCAATTACAAGCTTCTGCTTATCTGACCTTTAGTAATTAGTTTAGGCCTCGTCTCAGATCATGCTTGCATAATATGGCAATAATATCTCCGCATACAAACAATGTTCATGTGCTTTCAGATGTTTTAAACTATATTATGACATGGCTGATTATTTGCATAGACTACTTCTATTACCATACAATGCTTTAAGGTAACTCCTGATAGTATCCAACTGTTAAACATCAGAAACAGCAGTTCTCTTCGCAGGGCTTGCTATAAATGGTTTATTCCAGAGTTAACAGTAATAAGCACCCATCATGTGGAAAAGGTACCTGGCAGTAGCGGTTAATGCATTCACCATTATTTTCACAGCTTTGTGGCTTTTAAATTGTGGGAGGAAATCAAATAATGTGAGAACATTGCTGCAAGCATAATCTAAAGCACTTCCAGTCTTTCCCCTGTGGGAAATACTTTGTAATTGAGGGGTTAGCTTCACCTCTTTGAAGTGTACATCTGATTATGAGACCTTTGATGTAGTATGTGTGGTACCATGTCCGTAAATTTTCCATATGGTAGCGTTGGGAGTCAACTCATGTGATGGCAAAATGTATGCCTGATTACTCAAGTGACTTGGGTACAACAATTTCAGGTCCTGATTTTTTGCTTATTAAGTCTTGTTATTGGAAAAGTGCTACATTTTTTTAAATGTGAGAATTTCATGATCATGAAGATGCATTTGCCATGTCATCGCAATAGTTAAGTACGCTGAAAGGGTATCACTTACACATTTTATGCTACTCGGAGTTTTTATAAACTTTTTGAAGATAATCTTTTTGCCAATAATGGGCCTTTTTTTGGTTGTTTAACTTGACTAATTAAATATATTTTCTATCGTGCAAACAGTTGTACATTACACGTCATACCAAACCTTATTTAGAGTAACAAATTCTTCATTGTTTACTGACTTGGGTGTAGTTTGGGATATATCTGGCTTTGAAAGATAGAGCATGTGGGTAATAAGGTTTGTAAGTCAGTTGTAGCAACATAAATATAATTTAACCTGTGCACACATGAAGCATATCCCATTCCTGCTGGTCAGCCATGATGGAAGCAAACCTTTACTTTAACAATAGGAGGCCAGATTTGCGTGGCATGAGAAAGGAGGGGGCAATTTAGGTGACTGCATGTAGTGCATCAGATAGCAGAGCTTGAATAGACAGGAAGGGTGTCAGTTTTTGGTGCCAAGTAAGAAGATGCACAACTTCCCCCCCACTCACTCCCCAGCCTCATCCAGTCCCCCCTCTACACAGCTGACTTCATGTAACTGGCATGACCCAGTTCTTGGATTACTTTGGGGTGAAGGGATAGAAAACGCATTCACTTGTTCAGTCAGGCCATCCCTCCGGCTGCATTGATCCCATTGGAAATTATTGAACCGATTCTCTTATGAAAAAGTACTGAGCCTATTTAGGGAGATATTTTAGAAAGGCAAGGAGCGGTAGTGCAGGGCAACTGTGGCAACTTCTACGTCACGATAAAAAGGGAGTGTGCATTGGAAAAAACAGTGTGAAGATGATGACTACTAGGTGACGAGGCTGAATCAGGTCACGTGGCCCCGGGTGGCTTTAACTGCAGCCAAGTTTTTTGGAGGTGGTGCCAGCCTCTGGGGCCTGGGCTTGAATATGGTGAAACCATATTGGCTACAAAACAACTGATTCACACTGCCAGTAAAGCGTTTGGCTAACATAATGTGCACAAATTATGTTTGTTTGCTGAAAAATGCATGAGGTGCTCCCCTCCTCGTCCCCGATCTTGATTTGGCTTGACCTCAAAAGTCAATCTGATGCAATATTGATATGGACCAAATCCTAGTCTGCATTTCTCTGAAGAGATAATAGCTACTGGTCAGCACAAAATACACGCAATTTTCTACCAGGCCTTCCAGATATCCATCTGGTTATACTGAAAACTTCAGTAACAATCAGCCCGTGTACCTTGTGTACTGGCATGATCCCAACGGTTCCAAGGTTGCAGGCCCTCCCCTGGTTATCTAATATAGACCACTGTTGCCTATTGGCCAGGAGTATTTTGCAGGTTATTTGAATTTCTCAACGGACATGCTTCAGATATTGTGGATCAATTTTTGTGATGGTAGTGATTTAGAAAAGGGCAGCTGAAAGACTTGCATGCATAATGGCCAAGGGAGTTTTGATGTCTGGTCCTCCGGGAGCTTATCAATTCCTGTTCCTTTCAGCTGCTAAATGTTAGCTGGGAGTGATATATGCATGAATCATGAGTGATAGGAGCCCTTCATGACCAGTGACTGACTAGGAACAGGTTCATGGGTCACTTGAAATTTGTCAATTATCACACTACTAGTGCTGAAGTGACATTCCAACTTGATTAGAAAATGACGTGTTCGTTGATGACTGGAATTATGGAATGCAAGTTTTAATAAAAAGGGTACAATGTGCAGTGACACCATTGGATATATGATTTATGCCCTTTCATTTGCAGTTCATTAGATATTGCCAATGGGAGGATGTGTGAGGGTGGAAACCTAGGCTTTTTTTTTTTTTTTTTAGGTGGGTGTCCATCTGTAATTGATCTATTGAAATCACTAGTAACTAGGTAGTTGGAAAATTTTATAGAACAGTTTTCTTCCCTCTATCCCCCTGTCAGACTTGGCTACCAATTTAGTGTATTTTGCTCTTGTCCTGAAGTAACTGAAAGTATGTTAAGTAGAATCTGATATGAAAATTTGCCAGTAGAAGTTGTGCTTTGCATGTGATTAATGCATTAAGTAGCCCTCTTCAAACTGAATTGGGATTCGTGAGCAGTTTATCTAAACATCACCCCACCCAGTTCCTCTGAATACATGAACTTGGTTAGTTATCAAATTTCTCTGGACAAGGCTGCAAGCTAGCATGTAGATACTGGATGTTATTAAAATACTATTTCAAGTACCATTGGCATGAACTGCCCAGAAACTTTAAAAGAATTGCCCCTTTTTTAACATTTTACCAACTAGTTGGGGAGAAATGAATGTACTGTAATGCTGGTAGGTGTGTGTTGCAGGACATGACTATGCACCACTTTGTCACTGACGCCATTTTAGCCTCGGGGATTTTGTTGGCCTTGGCTTCTCCAGTGAAGAAAACTGAATATGGAGCCACCTGTCAGGTGCTGCTTGCAGTTTTCCACCAGGTGTTATACTGATTTTGCAATTATGGGGCTTCAATACCCATGCACCGAAGAATGTGAAATTTCTTAGCCGTGGAAACTGATCATCTTTTAAGTTGTAAGTTTGATGATGCACGAAGTAAAATGGAAAGGATTTGTGTGTGACCTTTCATGCAGCACTTCCAACAAATTTAAATGCTGAAAAGCTACACCTAGTAAATCAAGCGGAAGAGTAGGACAATTTTGGCTTGTAACCCACTTTGAGCATGTGTAAACTCTGTAACCAACACTATTTGAGGCTAGTGTGACTTGTCCAGTTTTCTTGTTGCAAACAAAACAAATTGATTTTGTTTTCAGTTTTCCATAATTCTGCAATATTGCATTTAGTGCCAATGACAAGATCAGTTGGGGCTGTTAACCATTGCCCATGAGAATAGGCAGAATAGTTTATGTTCTACCTTGCATCATATGCATCGAGTCCCAAAAGTTGCCTCGTGTATAAGAAATATCCCACAATCCACTGAGCCGAGATTGCACCAAGGTTGAATGGTACTGTGGACTGCATGCACTAAGCCAGTGGTTTGCCACAGATCCAATTCTCCAATACTTTTTTAAAATTTAATTATCTAAATTTTATTATTTTTAACGTGACCCTGTGATAGGGCCAGAGGCCCTCTTAGGGGATTTTCCATTCAAATTGTCTGTAATTTTCCTTCAATCACCGGTGTAAGGAATCAAGGACATACGGATATGGATTTTTGGGTGCAAGTGCAATGTCTGATAAGGGGCCATGTGCTGTTCCTCAGGACGTTAGGTTGCCAGGCACCTCCAAGGTATGGGTCAGAGACCCTCCTGACTCAAGTGAAAGGGAGCGAACCTGGGACATTTCACTCAGCAAGCTGAGACGTTACCATCTCGGCCACCCACCTCCCCCATTCATCAATACTAACTTATAAACCGAAAAGGATTCTCAGAGCATATTTGTCATACATACAGGGTGTTCAGAGTCACGGGTCAAGCGCACGCGAGGGGGTGGGAAAAAATCGTAGGTGGCGACAACCCCGGTCGGTTTTATAAAACACACGGTACTGTACAGTAGTACACTGATTTGTATGGTACCCTACCGGTATAGCATGAGAGCTCCTTTTTCAGTGCAACCCGCAAGGCTAAAAAGCCGTTCAACCAGGTTCAACCCACTGCACCTGCCGGTGCGCACCAGTCCATTCGAATAGAAAGGATGTGACGTCACGCTATAATAAAATAATTGATTACTCCCGTATTTTTAATTGTTTTATAAAACCGACCGGGATTGTCGCCACCTACGATTTTTCCCCACCCCCTCGCACGCGCTTGACCTGTGGCTCGGAAACACCTTGTATTGTCATACAAGAAAGAAGAAACCTTTGTCTAGAATTTCCCCCAGACTAGAGCAACTAAGCTACAGATAAGTTTACACGTATGAAAATACTGAAAGGAATGAAATGGGCATAAAGTGAACTGAGATTTTACTGAAAAAGTTGACTAATACTGAAGAAGTTGCATTTTGAATATTTTAAAGATGAGATATGCAGCATATCCCATCGAGCTAGTGCTGGTATGGTTCACACAGGGTTGTTGAGCATGCAAGCTAAGGGGTGGTTCACATTGTAGCCAGATGTACAGTCACGAGCGTAAAGGTAGACCAGAGCTCATTCTCTGCCCGGGGCTCCTTGCACGACTTCTGTCCCTCACGAACAGCACCAGTGTAGGCTTGCTAGTCTAGGATACGTCGAGAACCCAGTCTGTGTCATGATGACACTTGCTGCTCCTTTACTTGCAAGGGTAGTACTACTGTCCACATCTTTATGCTCACGACTGTACCCATCCAGGATCTTGATCATGGAAGGAATCCTTCCTGCCTGCCCTCCTTACAGCAGCCAGTCACATTATTTATCTTGGCAAGTTGCTAGGTAACCATTCATCTAATCTTGTGTGTGCAATTTCTTAAGTAATGATTATTTTGTAAACAGCAAAGTGATAATGTTTGTCTCGCAGCAATTTAGTGATACGCCAGTATTTTTCCAGAGTTTCTGTTTTTCTGCCTCTCTCCCTCCAATTTGACATGCCATCAGTTGTTGCTAACAGGAAAGTAGTGACACATGCCAGTCATTCAAAACCAGATATTATTACACAAAGATGAGGCACATTATTTCAACCTCAAGCGCCCTGAAGCGCCTTTAATGACAATGAACTACATATTTCTGGCATACTATATTTGCAGTGTACTGTAACGACTTGGCGAGAAAATGGACTCTGCCCTTCTGCAGCAAGCAGTAATGGATGGTACTGACGGGGAGGTGGCCTATGAGCCTACAACCTACAGCTATGATGAAGTGTTTCCCGCCCTGCCGCAGCTGACATGTGCATCTCAGAGCAACTCAAACCCTCTGGGACAATGGAATCAGAAGATGAGGATTGGATCATCTGTGATCACACAGGTGGGACAATAGGCATGAATACATCACAAATTGGGCTGACTTTCAGACAATTTCGTGTCTCTTTTGCAATGTTCCTGTCTCATGACACGTAATTTGCAAGACCTCATTTCATATTTAGGATGCAGACACGTGCAAGGTCATTTCATTTGAAATTTTGTTATCAGGTGTTCCATGTTCCTTACGAAGAGAGGAAGTTGGACCACATTGAGAAGTTTGGGGGCGATGGTGATTCAATGAAGACTTGCGCAGACATAATGAAGGAAACAAGTGCCAACATAGAAATCTCATCGTCCAAGGATCACTCGCTCACCTTCGTAGTGACAGGAAAACAGGACGCTGTGTTGAAGGCTCGTAGGGCAATCCTCAATCACTTCCAGACACAGGTGAGTCGTACGAACCTTTATAGCAATTTCCATGTGCTGACAATTTTTGAATGTTCCAGGCCAATTCAACCATCTCAATACCCAAGGAACATCATCGCTACATCCTAGGCAAAAGTGGAACCAGGTTACAGGAACTCGAGAAGTCTACCTCTACAAAGATTTCAATCCCAAAAGCCACTGACCCATCAGACAAAATCAACATTGCTGGACCAAAAGAAGGCATTGACAAGGCTATCCATGAAATACGTGTTATTTCTGATGAACAGGTTTGTTTTCAAGACATGCATTCAAATTTGCCATTCTGTGAAAGAAAGCCATAAGTTCCAGGCATTTCAGCTCTAGGAAGTCAGGAAATTGGTTGGAATATCTGCACATTCATGCATGCATGCTTTATGGTTTAATGTAGAGATTGCAGTAACTGCTACATAGGACAGCAGCTTTTTACCTCTTTATCATGTGCTTAATGGAGCTGGTTGAATGTTTGGATTAAACATTTGCCTCCTCGTCCTTTCATTTCCAGTCGAAACAGGCATATGAATGCTTGGAGATACCAAAACCCTACCACCCATTCATTGCTGTGGCACACACTGTGTCCAGCTTGCCTGCCGAGACGGGTGTAAGGATTAACATTCCTCCGCTGTCAGTGCATAAGGATGAAATCACAATTGCGGGTGAGAAGGAGGGTGTCTTGAGAGCTAAGGAAGCAATCATGAAGGTGTTTGATGAAATGGTGAGTGTAGAACAGTCCCTCTTTCCATGTGTATTTGGATTTGGTTTTGTCAAGTAGGCAGAAAAAGGCAATTCTAAGTGGAAAGGCTTGACTTTGAGATGCTTTAGCAAGTATTACATTAATGTAATAAATTTATTAACAAGGTCTACATAGTGCGGCTTACATTATATTTCCTGTAGATAAAACAGTCATAATGGGGTCCTAGACTTGGACTGGTATTTGGGATTTTTGCTCATAAATAGCGAGCCCGTGGACGTATCTACGCCTGCATTCCCCTGCCAAACATAATGTAGGTTGAGCCCGAAAAAGCTGCGGCTTGTGTCCCCAACACAACCTAGTGTTATTTTTTCACTCCCTTCGGCACACAGCGGGGTGGGTTTGCCCCGGGGCGACCTGCCCGCCCTCCGAACCGAGCTCTGCGAGGGTCTGGCACCGCAGGCACCAGGAATAGGACGGTTGCTAACAACAACGAAGCATTTTACGACAATACCGGGGCGCATTTTATAACATCATTCTTGCCTTCATTTCACTTTGCTTGACGTCAACATTTCGCTAGGATTCAGTGGCATCACCAGATCCTACCGAAAAAACCCCAATATCTCCGGAACTGAAACTGATTTCTTAAAACAAAATACGCCAAAAAAATCCAAAAAATAGGGCCGAATTTATTATGTAGCCTAGTTTCCAAAGTGAAAGCTAGGACCCCATAGTTACTTGCACTTACTGGGCATTAAGTTGCTGTGGTAATGTTTTGATTTGTGCATTTGAGTAGAAAGCTAAATAACGAGAATGTATTAGAACGGTGAATTCAATTTTTCAGCAACAAAAATGTGCCACTGTATCGGTGGAAGTGAAGAAAACTCAGCACAAATATGTGGTTGGGCCTCGTGGGAGCACTATTGCTGAGATCCTGCATGAGACTGGTGTCAGTGTTGAGATGCCCCCTAACGACTCAGTATGTGAAACTATAACGCTGCGTGGGCCACAAGATAAGTTAGGGATAGGTAAGTTTGCATAAGTTATTTTGCTGAATGAAATTAGCATTCTGAGGTTTGCAAAATTTTTCACAGCATTGACGAAGGTATATGAGAAAGCATCAAGTGTCACCAGCAAGGAAGTGAATGCTCCCTCATGGATTCACAAGTACATCATTGGAAAGAAAGGGATGAGCATTAAGCAGATTACACAAGATGTTCATAAGGTAAGGAAAGTTGCAGTTGTAAATGGGAGGTAGATGGTGAAATGCAAGGCAGATGTTGCATTTTAAAATGCCATGTAATTTGTACATCATAGTTACAATTTTGTGATAAACACAGGCATATGTTATGGCATATAAAGTTCTGTAGGTGGTAGTGTATGCTTTTTTTAAAACACTGCAGTGCATATATGATGATTCCTAGGTGACGAGGCTGACTCAGATTGCATTGGTACAAGGGTGGACCTTCTTCCCAAGTACTTTGGGAGGTTTGGAAAGCCTTTGAATCAGGCCCTGAGATGAAGAAAACAGCATTGGCTACAATTTCTACCTGATATGCACTGATAATAATGAGCAAGTGCTTATTTTATAACTGGTTTTTAGCTTGTATGGTGCTATATTTTAATTTGCTAGAAATCCACGAGGTTGTCCATGTTCTTGGTGGTCCTCTTTCAACCATCAATGCAAGTACACTTTGCTATTAATAAATTGTGAAGCAGGAGACTTGTGTATTAGAATATTAAATTTTTGCCCATGATTTGAAGATAACTGACGAATTCCTTTTGTTATGCTGCAGGTCCATGTGGAGTTCACTGACAATGAAGACAAGATCAAGATTGAGGGCCCGCCTGAAGAAGTTGAGCAGGTGCGCAAGGCCTTGGAAGAGAGGACCCTGGAGCTTCTGAATGAGCTTATTTATGAAGAGATAGCAGTAGATCCTCGTTTCCATAAACACATAATTGGGAAGAGTGGTGCCAATATTAATCGACTGAAGGAGGAAACCAGGGTCACCATCGTAATCCCAGACAACGAATCAAATGGGAGCATCCGCATAGAAGGGAGCAAGGACGGGGTTACTCGAGCAAGGCAAGAGTTGGAGGATATGGTCAAGAAGTTGGAGAATGAAAAGGAAAAGGACATCAAAATAGATCAACGCTTCCACAAGAACATTATTGGTGCTAAGGGAGAGAAGATCAGGGAGATTCGGGACCGTTTCAATCAGGTAGGAGCCTCATGCCACAAGAGTAACCAATTTGTAACATTCAACATAACAAGTAGTGGGACTCTCAGAGGCCATTGATGTCTTTTTTAAATGACAATGAATCTGGAACAATGTGCACTAAATTTAAGAAAAAAGCATGGTTAGCATTCATGATAGTGGTGTAATCAGAGGCCTCGTTGTATTGCCTGTTTGGTTGTAAGGCAAAAGCCTGCATAGGTGGCAAGTTATATGCTGACAAAGTGAGATTGTCATTCCATGTGAGTTATGCAACACCAAAAATGATAGTATTAAACATCAGAAAATGTGTCTTCTTTCTCCTGGTCAGGTACAAATCACATTCCCCGACATCTCCGTGAAGCATGATGTAGTGAAGATTCGTGGACCTAAGCCAGACGTGGATGAGTGCTACAAATATCTTATGCGGCTTACCAGTGAACTCCTGGAGAGCAGCTACCAGACGCAGGTGCCCATCTACAAGCAGTTCCACAAGTTCATCATTGGGAAGGGTGGTGCCAACATCCGCAAGATCCGGGATGAGACGGGGACTAGGATCGACCTGCCTGCAGAAGGGTCAGATAGCGATGTGATCAAGATCACTGGGAAGAAGGAGAATGTGGAAGATGCCAAGGACCGGATACTTAAGATTCAGAATGAGCTGTCCAACATTGTGCAGGTGGACATCATGATCCCATGCAAGTTCCACAATTCGATCATTGGCGTTGGGGGAAAGATGATCCAATCCATCATGGAGGACTGTGGTGGGGTCTCAATTAAGTTTCCACCCCATGAGAGCGGGAGCGACAAGGTGACAGTGAGGGGTCCCAAGGAAGATGTGGACAAGGCCAAGAAGACCCTGCTGGAGCTCAGCAATGAGCGACAGCTGTCTAGCTACACTGTTGAGGTCAAGGCTAAGTGGGAGCACCACAAGTTTCTCATTGGGCGTAGTGGAGCCAACATCAAGAAGGTAAGGAGGCTGGACAGTTGGGTGAAGTCGGGCTACTAAAGGGCAACTGATGGCATGCGACATGCATGAATAACGGGTGACACGAAGTGGAGGGGAGCCATTTTCATTGTGTAAGCCATGTGGCATAGAAGTCATGGAATTTATCTTTGTAGATGAATTCTAATTGTTACTCGTAATTAGTGTGGTCATCAGTTTCCTGGGAGTAGCCAAGTTGAAATGTGGAAGGAAAGCATTGCCTGTGATGATAAATAACTGGCACCAGATTTGAATGACAGTGATTACAATAGTATTGTTAAATCTGAGGCAATCTGTGCATAATTAGGTTATGATTTAGGTATTTAAAAATACCCATTTATAAAAGGACCACTTTAAATCTATTCATTTAGATACGAGATGCAACTGGAGCCAGGGTAGTCTTCCCTAATGAAAATGATGAAAACAGAGAAGTGATCACAATAATGGGCAAGAAGGACTCTGTGGAGAAGGCAAAGATTGAGCTGGAAAACATCATAAAGGAGCTGGTGAGTTTTATTTTAGTTTACTAGAATGTTGTAACTCAAGTGTAAAGCAATGTACGTAGGGACCTGGAATGACCATGTTGTGTTGTATTTCCTGTATATGAATACGGTAGGTTCAAGGTAGGTAGTTCACTTTCATTTTATTTTCAAAAAACTGTCGCAGTAAGAGTTATGGAGTAAATCACTCGCTGATCTCATCTGTCAGGACAAAGTGGTGGAAGCTGAGATGACAGTGGACCGCAAGCACCACCGCCATTTTGTGGCTCGCAGGGGCGAAGTCCTGCGCCAGATTGCGGAGCTTTATGGGGGGGTGACTGTATCGTTCCCCAGAGCTGGATACAACAGTGACCTCGTTACTCTTAAGGGCGCCAAGGACTGTGTGGATGCAGCACAACTGAAAATACTAGAAATTGTTCAAGAATTGGTATGTTGGGCCCACCACTTGCAATATTTTTGATTACTTATTCCAATATTAATTATTATTTGCTCTAATTTTCAGGAGCAAATGGTGACACTGGAGTGCATTATTTCCCAGAAGTTCCATAGGACAGTGATGGGTGCTAAGGGAATGAAGGTGCAGGGAATTACAGCAGAGTTTGATGTGCAGATCAAGTTTCCAGACAAGGATAATGGAGGTTTGTTTTTGCTCACGTGGAACTTAATGCATGTTTTTTTCTCCATTGAACATGTTCGGCACAGAACTAGGAAAGCTTTCAACGATGGTAAAGCCAAAATGATTAGTTGATTAACTGGTCACTTTTTAAACTACAAGGTTTAACCACAGGAAATGGAGTTGTGGTAATTGCTTTCTCGATTGCTCCGTAATTGTGATGCTGAAATGGGTTGTTATAGAACAAGATGAGGAAGAGATGCAAATGAATGGGGATTGTGATGGCACAGAGCCGAAAAAATGCGACATCATCCGCATCACTGGTAAG
Source organism: Catajapyx aquilonaris (assembly GCA_000934665.2). Lineage (NCBI taxonomy): Eukaryota > Metazoa > Arthropoda > Diplura > Dicellurata > Japygidae > Catajapyx > Catajapyx aquilonaris. The sequence continues at coordinate 41,411 of JYFJ02000159.1, forward strand.
AAGGATAACTGCGAGGCTGCCAAACAAGCCCTCTTGGACTTGGTGCCAATCACAGATGAAGTGAGAGCTGTTGATATTTTTGAGTGGTTGTGGTTCAATTCCTGTATGGTGGACTGTGCTGACTGAAGAATTCTATTGTTGTTAGGTTGAAGTCCCATTTGCATACCACCGATTCATTATTGGACCCAAGGGACAGCAAGTTAGAGAAATGATGGAGAGCTTTGATGTAAACATAGCTGTCCCTCCCGTTGAGCAGCAGTCTGATGTCATCCGGGTGAGTTCTTTACGTCAGTGCTCAGTTTTGTAGCCCTGCACTTTGCGTTTCATCATACATTAAACAAATCCCGTGAACAATGTTTCTTATGACATAATTGCCAAATTTGTTGTGATACTGCATGGATCATTACAACATGCCTAACTATGTCAAGGTTGAGAGATGGGATGCAATTTGGTAATTGGACTTGTTTTCAGGTGTCAGGAACTCCAGCCAATGTGAAGCAAACCCGAGCTGCTCTAGAAAAACGTGTACAAGAATTGAGGGAGATGGAGGAGGATAAAGCTGCCCGCTCTTTTGAACTTAAGGCAAGCCATCAGGACTGCACCATATTTTGACACAATTGTGTGAGCTGTGATTGTCATGAAATCCAACCTGTAATTTTCAGGTCGACGTGGCTCCGGGATACCATCCTAAGATCATTGGTCGTAAGGGAGGTGTTATCTCCAAGATCAGAGATGACCACAGTGTCCAGATCCAGCTGCCCAAAAAGGGAAGCCCAGATGAAAATATCATTGTAATAATCGGATATGAGAAGAATGCCAATGAGGCCAGGGATGCCATAATGAAGATTGTTAATGAACTGGTAAATATTCCTTCCCCTAAAGTAGAGATATGGTTTTTTTATTTTTTATTATTTATTTATTGATACCCCGTGCTCGAGCCTGAGGCTCGTTTAGGGGGGTGGGCTACCACCATCTGTGGTGAAACCAGTATACTGAAAGTATTTAGTGTGTTTCACGGGTCGTTAGGAGGGGATGTGCAAAGTGCATGTGCGCTGTCGTTAATTGGTCATTTTGTGAACTCCCCCGGGTGGCTTAGTCTATCGGAAATTGCCACCCGAAACGAAGCCAGAGATGGCCCAACTCTGCACGAAAGAAGGTGGGAGATATGGTATTGAGCCTGTGTGATGTAGATGTTAAGCATGCGTGTTGGTCAGAAGTCACCTTGATTGATACATCTCATGTTACCTAGATGCTGTTCTTTAACTTTGTTGCAAGTAGGAAATAGTACTAAAATGCGGAATTTTTTATTGCCCTTCAACAGGATGAGATGATAAAAGAAGAAATTAAGATTGACCATCGTGTCCATGCCCGCCTGATTGGTCAGCGTGGGCGCAACATCCGCAAGATCATGGACCAGTTCAACGTAGACATCAAGTTCCCTCGCAACACTGAATCAGATCCAGACGTGGTGGTGATTTCAGGGTTAGAAGATCATGTTCTGGATGCCAAGGATCATCTCCTCAACCTGGAAGAAGAGTTCATGCAGGACATCCGCGATGAAGAGGATATGAAGAAGTACACTCGTGCGCCCAGCAAGTCCTCTGGGCACGATCACAAAGGAGGTGCCAAGGGAGGGCCCGATGTCAAGGGATTTGTCGTAAAGGGTGGCCCCTGGGAGCAGACTGCACCCGACACTGCCAGTGCAGAGGACTTCCCATCATTTGGTGAGAGTGCTGCAGCTCCATCAGGCCCTGTGGCCTGGGGGCCTAGGAGGTAAGGTAAGGATGTTGTCACTTTCCCAAATGTTTGACAGAACAGCACAGTAGTGACTGACAGGTATTCTGCAATAATTAAAACAAAAGTCAAAGGTGATCCACTAATGAAAATGCTGAGCATCTGGATGTGAAAATTAAATTGTCAACGAGATATGATAATAAGTTGCACTTCCCCAAACGCATTCTGATAATTCCACGGACTCTCAATTTATTTGACCTGTACCATGGACAGGGTCAGTTTGGCACTGGGTACTGTAAGCTGGGTGTGGTGATGAACGGAAATAGTTGACTCACTGAATGTGTAATGCCAAGTGCAAGGTTATATCCAGTCACAGATTATGCTATATACTAATTAATGTGCTGTTTAGTGACTTGTTTCATTTTATTTCCAGATGGTGATTATGCAGTGCACTCAGCTGGAGAGTTTCATAGCCATGTAGAATTTCTTAATGGATGGCGGCTCTTTGTGCGACCCAGCAACACGTCATGGTTGAAAGAAAAGAAGAAGAATCTGCAGATAACTGTGTACTATCTACGTAATAGCTTTTGGGGTTGTACATGTTTTCTTTATTCGAACAACAACCGGCAATGATCCCTTTAATCAATTGTAGCGACTTAGATCCCAGGCAAAAAGGATTTGATTGGGCGTTGGTAAAATCATCCCCACCACTACCTCCCCTCTCCTGTCCTCGTCTTCCCATCCATCCCTGCCTGTCTCCCATAACCACTGAAAATGGGCAAAAAAAGACTTCCTGACCTGACCATTCCTTCGTCCTCCCCTATTATGACACAGTAATTTCCTGTAACTGTCTTGCTGCTGAAAAAACGACCGCGAATTTGCTAATGGAATTCCGTAATGATTGTGGAAAATGTATTTCTGGATGAGTGAATTTTTTTACCCCTCCTTTTTTTTTTGCAACTGTATGTTGCAAGTGCCCTACCCGAACCCCCTTTTCCTATATCCTGTCCCCCTCCCCAACCCTGCACAAAAAAAACGGAATAATTTTATTAATTGTTTTGATATATTGTATTTAATTTCTGGTAGCTTCCATTACTGTGCAAATTTTTGTAAGCTGCAGCTTTATGTCCCCCTGGAGAAGGGCAAACTAAAATTCAAACACATTGTAATCATGGTGAAATCAAGTGTTGTTTTCCTGAGGAGCTGGTATCTTTGTTTTCTTTTAAATATATTTTCTTTTTTAGTTGACAGTTTATTATAAGTCATGGGCTTTTTTGTTGACTAGTGATTTTGGATGATTTTTACAAAAGGGTGATGGACTATAATATCCCTGTATCTGTTATGGTTTTTTGTTATTGAATAACAAACCTGGTAGGGAACAGTTGAAAAAGAAAGCTGATGAAATTATGTTCCTCAGGTCGGACAGTGTTCCATATTAATAAGAAGATTTTGCATGTGCGCCAAGAAAACATGTGCACTGTAGAATTGTTTTGTGAGTACAAGAGTTCTATTATTGATGCCAATGCAACTTGCTTGGCTGAGTGCGTGCTGATATTTTCTTCCATGAAATGACAAGGGTGTACTGGAGAAAAAATTACATTTATAATATAATGGTGAAAATTAAAAAAATGTATATGAAAATCTGTATTCTCCCTGACTGCATTTGTTTCGTTTTTTAAACTCCCTTGCCCCTAGATATAATAGCTGGGGGCGAAGGGGTTAAAAAACGTTTTCCTGAGGAATGTGTAATAATTTAGTGAAAGGGCACAGTCCAGAGATGACATTGGACTAATTAACATAATGTACTGTACTTTGTTTGAGTACTTTGCCTAAAGCTTGTTTGCACCAATCATGGTCATGATCTAAGCAGGGTAAAGTGGATGATTATAAATTATTGGCTGAATTTTTTGAAATCATTGCATGGTCTGTACTTTGCAGTAGTAGCCAGGCATTATTTTTGAGGAAAAAAGAAGCATCATCCAGATTGTTACTGACCCACCTCGCCTACGTAATAAATCACTATTTTTGCGGGAAGTTGTCCACCGATGTAAAATATGCTGATGTCCCGGATAATCGGAAGATGGTCATAGATATCGTAAAATGAGTTATTCACAGGTTTTAAATGGACGACAGTACATACTGTATTATGCTTTAAATGAGATTTAATCAAAATTGGAAAAATTTCCACAGATTTTTAGCTTATATTATGGAAAAAGTCTAATATTTCTTTGTTTTAAGGAAAATTGACATTTTTTTGGACTTTTATTTGGTTCAGCCATGCACGGATAATCCGCAACCGGATAATCGGGAGAGCAGTGTATGTTCAAAAGTAATGGTTCAGTGAAGATGATGAGAGTGGTTTTCTGGAATAATCCAGCCCAGAGCAGGTCATCATCGGGTAATGCAGTGTGACAACATATTTATTGTGACTCCCATCTAATCTAGCAAAACCTTCCAGATGCCTCTCACTGAAATTAACAGGCAGGTGAGCCACTGAATGCGCCTATGACGTCACGGCCATGGTCACGGCTCCTAATTTAATGACAACAATGGCAACAATGAAAGTTGTTACCGTGGACTCCACCCAACAGCTGATGGCTTTGGGAGTTGATTCCATGCCACAGAGGTGATGATTTCAGTGGAAACCATCCTGGCAGGCCATGGCAGATCATGTAAGGCTGTTTCACAATAATATTACTCTATTCCCCCTCTATTATATCCTCTGCGTGGCCTGACCAGTCACCAGAGGATTCATTATACTGGTCGTTCGAGATGGCCAGGTGGACTGTAAGGCCTACCTGGTCATCGCTGGTAACCCCATCTTGATGGGAATATGCCGTGAAGGAAATGTATGTATGTATGTATGTATTCCCCCCATATAGGCCTGATGCATTATACACTACATTACAAATGGCAGAAGGCTGGAACTAGGCACATTCATTGCACGGCATTCGTGCCCAAGTAGGTACAGTATATGAAAATCTGCGAGTCTACTCAGCATACCATAGCTTCAATCACATTTTTTTGCTGTGCTCGCCTGTGCCACTTTTCCACTCATATTTTTTAGTAGGCCTAATAGTGCAGGTAGCTGAAATGTTTTTATTTAACTGTTGTTGTGGCGTCGAATATCTCTGTCTGTGTCAGTCTCTAACTGCCAGTTAATTATAAACCTGGTTGTGTGAATGAGTTTGGTCATCCTGGGCCCTGTTCTTGCCCTGGAACCAATTCCCACCCACTATTCATGCACAGGAGGAACAGCACCCGTCTCGTCCTGGCTCTGCCCCAGCTCATGGTCCCCATGGTTCCCATGGTCCTCATGGTGCCGCTGCCCGTCGCACCAGCAAGGCCAGTAGCGTGGGTACTGGCAGCCTGGGCAGCAGCGTCCAATCGGGCAGCGTGGCCTCCACCATGTCCGGAAAGCAGTCCAGCCTCTACTACGACCTGGAAGAGATACCTCCTTGGCACCTCAGCATCATCCTAGTGCTACAGGTTGGGGCAGTTCATTTTGCACTAAGGACAGCCAAGAATATGTTCTTTTCATACAGTATTTTGCTTGTCTTCCAGAACTTTGTGGTAGCCCTGGTGACTCAAATAATGATTCACATGATCCTGATCAAGTATCTGTGCCAGAAAACACCAGTAGCGAGTCACAGCATGGGCGCGTTCCAGTCGACCCTGATGTCCTCGGGCTTCTTCACCCTGTTCCAGACTCTGTTGGGCATCCGGCTGCCGGTGGTGGTGGGCGCCAGCATCTTCATTCTGGGGGCCACCCCGTCGCTGCTGGCCATCAACAAAAAGGAGTGCCCCGATGCAGAAATTATTATTGACGAGGATAAGCTGGATCAGATCGTGGACCATCGGATGGGACACCTCCAAGGAGCCATCCTCATCGCCGGATTGTTCGAGGTCATGTTGGGTTTGACGGGAGTAGCAGGGCTCATCATCAAGACCATCAGCCCCTTGGCCATCTCCAGCTGCACCATGACCCTGGGGATATCACTCAGGCACCACGCCATCCCCTATGCCATCGCTGACATACGCATAGCTATAGGGTGAGAGATCCTGGATCTGATCTTCTTTGTTTGTTCAATCAGTCAGAATTTTTTGGAGAAACAGCCAATCCTAACTGACGTTTTGTTTTTTGTTTTAAATAATTCCTTTCGGGGGGGGGAAAAACAGCACCATGATTCTGATGACTATCTTAAACCAGTACATGCGAAAACTCGTCGTACCCTTCACTGGGATGGGACGGAACGGACTTACCATCACCAACCTACCAATATTCACAACCTTCTCGGTGAGTTAGAGGGAATGCAACACACTGTGAGAATGCTGCTGCAATAATGTTTCCGCCGTTGATTCGAGGGAATTATTGAATCGATGGGTATGAAATATTTTGTGGGTCAATATGCTGCAATGGATTTTTTTTTTCTCACCGGCTCAGCCCGGATGCTTTGACCAAATAAGTTTGTGTTACTTTTGCAACGTTTGAAAATATCCTTTCCTGTCCTTGGCACAGTAAAATACTGCTGTAATATGATTGTGTTTCTGGTGCATTTTACTTGTTCTGCATAATCACTCTACCACAGTACTGATATACTTGATAACAATGCACTGAAGAAGAGTAAATAGAAAATTACTGTGTACTGTGCATTATTGGGAAAAGGATTGAAGGAGACGTCATGCATCCTTTTATTTACTGTTGCACTAACTTGTAAGTACTATACTGCCACTGTGTGTGTGAGCCTGTGGTCCATTAACTGTGGGGACGCAACCTGGTGTTTTACTATAACAGTGGGGAAAATTTCAAATTGTGGGGACCTCAAATGTCCCTACAATTTGAATATGTTTTACCAGCTCTTGGTTTTACTACTTTAGTGGGGACATGTCCCCACAATTGGGTTCTTTTATCATACATTTTTCTCGGCGGAGGTTAAGTGTTTTGGTTGGGTAAGGTAGTGAAGGTTACAATTTATAATAAATTCCAGAGGAAGTGAGTTTGATCCGCCTTTGCAGATCCTGCTAACCATCATAATAATGTGGGGCATATGTGCATACTTCGAGATCTCCGGTCCCGACGAGGCGTCAAAAGAGGCGTTGGCCAAAACCGCATGGTTCTTGCCTCCAATAACTGCCAAGAGCTGGCACACGCCCCAAATAGAGTGGCAGGAGTCGTTTCTGATCATGCCTGCCATCCTGATGGTGATCGTCATGTCGGTGCAGGACTACCTGATCATGTCCGAGCTGGTCAACGCCACCCATCCTCCCCAGCACGCCATTAACCGGTGCTGCGTCATCGAAGGGCTGGCCACCGTGGCCACAGGACTGAGCGGGTCAGCCACGGCCATGGGGGTCATGTCCGACAACGCCGCTCTGGTCATCCTATCCAAAGTGGGCAGCCGACTAATCATCTGCCTCACAGCCGTGTTGCTCCTCATCATCTCCTTCCTCCCCAAGTTAATTGCCTGGATATTCATCATTCCTCCACCGATCATAGGCGGACTCATGCTGGTCTGGTTCGGTACCATCCTCGCCCTCGGGGTCTCCCTCAGCGCCAACGTCAACATCTCTTCGCCCAGGAACCTCTTCGTCATCGGAACGCCTACCTTCTTGGGGCTGGTCAGCAAAATAATAATAATAATTCTGTGGCAGTCAAATAGTGGGCCTGTTCCGGAACTGGTTAGGTTTCGAGGGCATCTGCTGTGCAAATGGCCCAGCTATCTCTCACATTGATTGATCCCTCCTGTTTCAGATGCTGCCCCAGTGGGTGGAGAAGGTGGCACCAGGATCCAGCTACGGGAAGAACTACATGAACTTCACTGGGTCAGAAGGTTTTGACAAGTTTGTCACCAGCGTTCTGTTCAACGACTTGTATATCGCGGGAATCCTGGGAGTTTTGCTCGACCTTATTATCCCTGGTAGTATCCTAGCTACTAATTACAAAATAATGACGAGCTTTAAAGTAAACAGTAGTTTCGCTAGTTCTTCTTGGACTGTGGACTTGTACAGTGAGCAAACTCATATTGGCTGACTCATGGTGCATTATTTCATATGCAGGATCCATGGAAGAGAGAGGCAAAATTCACTGGAGGTCGCTGTTCATAGTGGAGGGAGACGACATGGACGCGAAGGACACCATAGACCGAGCCAAGAAGGTCTCTGAGAGGTCCCCCGAACTGAAAGTGTACGACATCCCGTTCTTGACCAAGACCATGTTCAGAGCCCCCATCTGCACCTACGTCCCGTTGTGCCCGCCTTTCCTTCCCTCGGCCATCTTCAGGATGATGACAGTGAAATACTGGCTGGGTGGGAGCAAGAGGAAGAGGGGCGCCAGCATGATGAGCGACGACTCGGCATACAGGGGCGGACTCACCATATCTCATGCCGTCTTAGAGGACACCATGAGGCTGTGAGGTGGTCGCCTCATTCACGTTTATGGTCTATGAGCACCTCAGGTGCATGGGAGACAAATAAAATATTGTTTGAAACAATGCTTATTGGGGCTTGCTACGTACACAGCAACTCTTTCCGAAAATTCCAGCTTTTTGAGGGGGATTCAGGTTTGAGGACACACCTCAAGCGGCTGGCGAGGTGCAAGCTAAATGCTTGCACCTCGCCAGCTCTAAATGGAATTGGCAATATTGAAAAACAGTTTCCATGGCTGCAAACAGTTGCTTGCTACCTGCAAGAGAGTGGCACGGAACTGCCCAACTGTTCCAGGCCAGCTCATCCGTAGGAAGGGAGCCATGGCTCCAAGGAGGACTCCTACTCAGCGCGTGCTTAGAGGAAGCATCGCACTCGATGTAAGGCATGCAGTAATACTATTAATATCGTACCAAGCGAAGAAAACATGCTAATAGTTTTGTCTGTACTGAGACTACCCTCTCTCATTATGTATCCTCTGCATTGCCTTTCAGGAAGACCTCCTTCGGAGCAACATTAAGGAGCTGTTCACCGACACGGAGGGGGTTCTACCTATTGAATCCGGTCAATCTAGTGACAGCAGCTTGTCAACTATTTCTGGAAAACCGTCCAAGGTTTTTTTCCGTCTCGATCAGATTCCTCCATGGTATCTGTCCATCATGTTGGGTCTGAAGGTATTTTCCACTTCGTAACGTCTGCTGCTTCTTTAGACCCTAACTCTAGCACTGCTTGCCAGCAGGATATCTGGATCCGCATCAATGATGGAAAATAATACAGCATTGTTTTCAGCACCATCGTTCAAAAAATTGATGCCACATTTGCTTCCATGTACGGTGTTTCTTATCAAAACTTCCCAAGTGAATTTTGAGTTTTGTGGTTGCATGTATAGTAGTAGGTACTCCTCAAGGCTGGTAATATGCAAGTGTCAGCATATCTAAGAAATTAAATGCACAAAATTATCTCCTTGATCACACATTCATTACTCGATATTAATTTATTGTAAAGGTTCCTATTGCAGTTTACTTTGTCCCCGGTTTGTGTTGCATTTAGAATTTTTTAAATCAGTGTAAAGTGCTTCTGTGTCATTCACAGCCCTTTTTCCTTCGTATTTTTTTTCTTCCCCATCAGTATGCTCTAATAACGCCTGTGACATCCACGGTGGTGTACGCCATACTTTCCCGACACATGTGCGCAGAGCTGCAGGACGCACCTATTCTGGAGACCTTCCAGACGGCGATTCTGTGGTCCGGCATCGTCACTGTCTTCCAGGTGGCCGTCGGCATACGGCTTCCCTGCACCGTAGGAGCCAGCGTCTTCTCTCTGGCAGCCACTTCGTCCCTGATGGTGATAGAACCTGATGACTGCTACAACGTCGTAGAGTACAAGGATACCACGGATCCAAAGTGCAGGTACACTGAACAACGGGGCCGCCTGGCGGGCCTGAGGGGCGCCCTGGTCATCGCAGGTGTGACCGAGGTGTTCCTGGGCCTCTCGGGAATGGCCGCCCTCCTCTGCAGGAACATGAGCCCCATCACCATCGCGACAGCAACACTGGCTGCTGGCCTCTCGCTCAGGGGTGATGCCATCCAGTTCTCACAGGAAAACTGGATCATCTCAATGGCGTAAGGCTCAACCTCTCATGATAAAAAGAAAACATTAGTAAGAACTGAACTGTGGCAAAAAAATAATAATAATAATAAAATGACCCAGGCGAGTTGAAAAGCGATGATAGGCATACCAAATGTACTGTACACAAGGACCATGAATGCACTTGTAATAATGGAGTACTTCCAATGCCACAGATTCTTAAATATTTAATGTCCATTGCAAGAGTTTTGGGGAAGTAGTAGAGGAACTCGGTTTTCTGGCGTCAGTCTTCAGTTTTCCTATGGTTTGTAATTTTAAAATTGTATAATTTGTGATATTTTTGCCCTGAGACCTTGGCACAAACCACTCTCAAATGTTAACATACTTGTATTACAAGGGAATGTGTATTGTACTGTATATTCAGAGCTGATGGTTATGTAACAAGCACGTTATGACATTCAGCCATATTCTTGTGCATTTTACTTCCCATTGGACAATAGGACCATCGGCCTGGTGACCATCTTCTGCCAGTACATGCGCAATATCACCGTACCCATCATAGGAGTAGAGCGGAAAGGAATTTCGATTGGTCAAGTGTACGTGTTCCAATCCATTGGTGTGAGTGCTATATTTTTTTAAAATTCTCTCCGTCCAGATTCTTTGCAAGGGGTCGTCCATCAAGTATTCTGTATTCAGGTCACGCTGGTTCTCGGTTTGTGTGACCGCTGAATTGCACTCCACCAGAAACCCTCCACTTTCAGTTTTTCCGCCTCACAAAGGGCATGGCTGGAAGTTTGATGGCCAGTTTTGTGATCGTATCATATTCCAATTGTGTTTTTCACCGCGATTAATATATTTGTTCAGTCAACTGATTAATGAAAAACAGGATTGGACCATTATTCGACCAAGAAACTTTTGTGCCATGTGAATAATGACCCTTGCGTCAGTGCTTGCGTCAAGCTCATTACCATTGTTCCATGCTGATGAATGATGATGATGATGATTATTATTATTATTATTATTATTATTATTATTATTATTATTATTATTACTACTACTACTACCTTGCTACTACTACTATTAGGCCTACTATTATTATTATCATCATCATCATCATCATCATCATCATCATCATCATCATCATCATCATCATCATCATCGAGAACAATGATTGTCACTCTCACACTACCCCTTATTGGGGTAGTGTGAGAGTAGGTATATAGTCTGGTGACCCGGGGTAGCTTGCCCCCTGGGGTAACTGGTTGTTTACTGCTATCCTTTTACATATGCTGCCATGGTGATTACCCCCGGGATAGCTTACCCGGGGTCATCAGACTAGGGGCCTTAGTGTGAGAGTGACTTAGTGTGACATCCTTTATGGACGACCTCCTAGATTGTGTGTGCCAACTTGTCTCTGATAGCTGACCTTACCAGGTGCTGTTGAGCATCATCCTGGCATGGGCCTTGAGCTATGCGATGGGTTACTCATCAAATGAGGCAGTCTGGGATGTACTGGAGAAGACCCCGACTTTCAGGCCACCGATGATGGAAATGTGGTTACTCCCGGAAGTCGAAATACGCCAGGTTGTGATGATGTTCCCTGCAGTGCTGGTGGGTATGGTCAATGCCATGGTGGCCTACAAGGCGTGCTCAGAGGCAGTGGACGTCCCTTTCCCTCCGCACCACGCCTTCAACAGGGCCACCCTTGTCCAGGGTCTGGGTACCACCTTCGGAGCCCTGATGGGGACAGGTGCCAGCATGATGCCCATGGCGGATAGCGTGGCAGGTGTGGCCAACACCAAGGTGGCCAGCCGCTTCATCTTCTACATAGCCGGGTTCATCCTCATCATGTTCAGCTTCTTTCCAAAGATCTCGACGTTTCTGCTGGCCGTGCCTGGGCCCATTCTCGGGGGGATTATGTGCATCACGTTTGGGTACATCACCTGCCAGGGGTTCGCTCTCGCCACTGACGTCAACCTGGCGTCTCCCAGGAACATCTTCGTCCTCGGGATGTCCACCTTCTTGGGAGTGGTGGGTTCCCTTTTGCTCACCTGGCGTTTCGCAATAATTTACTTTGTCAACCTTCTAATAGGGTGAACTCCTGGGCATCAGAGGAGCACTTTTCGCAGAGGTTTGCTTGAATAATAATTACGGTACTTTTCCGTTTGCATTGTACTATCTCATGCAGCATGCCATATTTCCATCGCCTCAAACGCTGCCTACTACACCTTATATAATAACAACAACAACAGCAACAACAATAATAATAATAATAATAATAATAATAATAATAATAATAATAATAATAATAATAATAATAATGGTAGCATTTGAATTTATAACCGTATGGTATTGGTAACGACTGTTTTGAAATTGAAAAGTCAGAGCTCTTCAAGTTGAGGGGCGCGTAGAGCCAGGTTATTTTGTAATAACTTGTGTTTGCATCCATTTATCCCATAAACGAGGCTTCGGAAACGAAGTGACACCTCGTGAAATTTGATTCTTTGGTACACCAAAGTTCATCCTAGTGCTGGTGAATGAAACATCCTGTGTACACATCAGTACCCGGCATTGCATTAATGACAACATGACAAGGGCACAATATTTTAAAAAGTTTCTTTCTATTCTCTTTCTGTATGATGTCAAGGTGATACCAGATTGGGTGATGTCTACGATTAAGAACAACGCAGCGGCAGGAAAGCTCAATTACATTGATTTCAGTGGCGACGAGCATGCTGACAGATTTTTGACAGCTTTCCTCTCCAACTGCATGCTCCTAGCAGGCTTCCTTGGGTTGATCCTCGACCTCCTGATACCAGGTAATGGCAGTCTGCTTTTATCATAATTATGCACCCTTCCCTTCAATCATTATGCCATTCCTATACTGGGATACACTGTATTACCCCTGTCCGTGCTGTTTGAATCTCAGGCAACAAGGAGGACCGAGGCAAGACTTTCTGGAAGGAGCAGTTCGCAGACGACCTGAATTTTGACCAGAGGGATCCCGACAAAGTGGCAATGGTCCAGCATCGTCTTCCATACGACATACCATTCATAACGAAGTTCATGTACTACTGGCCCTTCTGCGCCTACATGTCCGTCTGCCCCGCATATCAGCCAATTGGGATGCACAAGATGATGAGCCTCAACCACTGGTCCAAGACCCTGTGCGGGATCGACATAAAAGACAAGAGGAAGAAGATGAGGGGGCTCAGCGAGGAGGAGGAGACTCTCAGGAGCATGCGGCCATCCAGGCTCAGCCTCTCACAGGTCATCATGGAAGACACCATGAAGATATGATCTTGTGATGATTGAGGCTGAAGCATTGTACCTCTTGATCTTTGAAACAAAAAAGAACTGAAAGTTTTTACCTCCAGCATTCTGGGATTTACTACCACTTCTGATCTCATATTTAGATGATTTATGACGAGATAAGTTTCTCCGCTCTCTCCAACGTTTTAACAGGCAGTTAAGAGCTTATACTGTTTAATTTGTTCTATTAGCATTTACTCTGCAGCTCTCAAGTAGCAGTAAATTTTAAACAGTTTTCACTTTATATTGATAAGCTGTATACTCTATATGTAGCAAATTTTTTATGTGCAGTCAATACGATGTGGCATTGTATTGTAAAGGCTGATTTACACGCCCATATTATCCTTTGTTGCTGGAAACATTGGCCTATGTCATCAACAAAGAAAAGGAACGTTGATTTGCTTGTAGCCTAGAGGCAGCTGCTCCTCGTGTAAATAGGTTTTATTTGTAAGACCATGTTTGCCACCCCAACAAATAACGAAAGACTATAGGATGTCGCAGAGTAAACCCATTAATAACACACGAGACCTGCTTAGATTCTTATTGCATCCGCCCTTGTATCTACAATCGGCCCTTTAGACTGAATGCAAAAGAACGCTTGGAAACTTTTAATCAGCTTCGTTGCATAATCAGTGAGCAACTACAAGTTCATCCTCCTCTCCATTTCAAAACCCTCGTGGCTGCTATGGTCATCGGCATGGTCGCCGTGCTCATGCCGCCTTCTGACGGACTTGACCTTCTTGACAAAATTCTTTATCGACAGCAAGCGAGTCACGTGCGCAGACAGGAACGGAGGAAGGAACGGAATGTACTGGGCTAACGGGATGCGGTATATGAGCCCGGTGATCAGTGGTATGTCGTATATCTTGTACTCTGGATTTCTCTTCTCCTTCTCTGACTTCGGCTTCTTCCATGCTATACCCTCATCCTCCATATCAAACTTGGCTTCTTCGCCTTCCACCTCCAAGATCGCATCTTCTGAAAACAACTTCCGCCAGTGTGTGACACCCCGATCATCCCTGCTGCCTGCAAGTCAACGTAGTAATTCAGCAATATTTCAGCATGGAAATCCCAGATGGTTAGCTGAATACACGTACCGGGCACGATCATGTCGAGTATGTACCCTGTGAAACCTCCCACGAACATGCTGTTGCTGAAGACACCGGTAAGGAACTGATCATAAGTAGAGTGACCCGTGAAGGTCAGATACGCCGCTCCCGTCGACTTCTTCAGCGTGTGGTACGTCCACTCAGGCATCATCTGCAATGTAGTAGTTACCCATCAAAGTATATACACCCGGTTCGTCTTTTTAGTTGCACGTATGTTACTTACGAGACCGAGGTAGGAGGAGATTCCCAGGACAAATACGTTCCTTGGTGAGGCCAAGTTGACATGAGCGCTGTCTCCGACCCCCAGCGAGGTGAGAATCCCAAAGTAAATGCACATGATCCCTCCGAGAACGGGTGTCGGAATGGAGAGGATGAAGGCGGACAACTTCCCGGAGAAGCTGAAGGCGATGAGGACCATGGCCGAGAGGAAGGTGACCATCCTGCTGGCCACCTTGGTGGCCGCCACCGAGGCCACATTCTCCGAGACCGAGGACATCCCTCCGCCGGTACCCACGTACCCTGACACTATGTTGCCCAGCCCTTCGACGATATAGCCCCTGTTTAAGGCGTGCTGAGGAGGCTGAGGGACCCCGCACAGTCCGGAGACTGTCACGTAGTCCGAGACAGAGTTGAGGCTTCCGACAAGTACGGCCGGCAGCATGACCATCGTGTGGGTCGTTTGGAACTCGGGATTTTGCCAGGGTTCGGGCCAAGGGTATCTGAACCACGGGGCCTGCGCCACCATCTCCTGGGCCTCTGCGCTAATGCTCAAGTTCCATATAGCGCACGCTCCCCATGTCACCAGGAGAGTGAAGGCAATCTGCATGGTCATCCAAATAGGGAGGGAAAGGGGAGGAGGAAGGGGAGAGGGAAATGAAATTTTAGAACTTATTCATATGCCATATAAATGCAGTGCTGACCCATTGAACTTGGAACGCCACACACTTCCTGCCCACAAACTAGCAAATGACAAATAATATTGACTGACTACAGTTCTGATTAGCCCTGAATATATACAAAGACTCAACAACATACCGAGAATGTCTGAAAGATGGGCAAGTGGGTGATGGTAATTCCGTGCTTAGTAGTGGACCTCAGAGGGATAGTAATTCTGCGCAGATATTGCGAGAAAATGGTCATCGCCGCAATTGTCCTGTAATACAAATGGTTATTCAAAGTGACAATATTATTGAAGGTGGCCTGTATAGTATGCGTACATGCCCTTCACATTTTTGCAGAGTTTTGAAACGCTGAATGATCAGTCAAATGCATGATTTTGGGACATGAGGGCTTGAAGATTGCATTATCTTAGGGATATATCAAGAGGACTGCACTGATCGTCATAAGTATCAGGTCTCGATTTGAGAACTGCAGAGTGGGACTCACCCGCTTGCAATGAGCCAGTTAGTCTGCGAAAAGTTGACGGCATCCCGCCTGAAGGACAGCCCGACGACCAAGGTACAGGCACTGAGGGTGATTGGGGTCATGTATCTGACGAAGAGTCCCGCTGCGCCGGTCAACCCCATGACGACCTGCACGATGGCCGAGGCGATGATGGCTCCTCGGACGGAGTTGAGCCTCTTTAAGATGGTCTGGTCCTGGTCCTTGCCGTCCTGATTGATGAAATTGTCCCACTCGAGGCACTGCTCGTCGTTCATGGACAGCACGGCCGCTGTGGAGGACAGGTGGAAGACGCTGATTCCTTCCACTATGGGCAGCCGGATGCCCAGTAGGCCCTGGATGATGGTGAAGCAGCCGGTGGTTGCAATCATGGAGGATAGAAGCTGGGAGCGGATTGGCCTTGTCACGTGAATGCACAGGGATCGGGTCAGGATGAAGTATGCAGCCACTGCTGCACTCAGCGTGATCACGCAGACCTGGAAAGTTGCGGAGGAAGAGGGAGAAATGATCACATATTACTATATTAGTGGTGCTTTTTATGCCAGCGGGAGTTTCGTGGTCTTCAGCTTGGCCTCGGGTGGCATTTCCGATAAACTAACCACCCAGGGGATTGAACAAACAAGGCATTACACTCGCAACCCCTCCCCCCCTCCGATAAATCCGGACCTTTGAAACACCCTGTAGCTGTAGGTATAGCGTCAAGGTCTCTCATGATCCTGACGTGTATGCAACCCCACCCGAGGGACACATATCTCTCAGGATGACACGGTTGCAAAGTGTGATCATAATACCTAATTGTGGATACGCGCTGAGAGAATCCTAAAAGACAAGTAGTAATGTGTAGAGCATGTGAGCACCTGAAATCCCAAAAGGAAGCAGAGGTACCAG
Source organism: Catajapyx aquilonaris (assembly GCA_000934665.2). Classification (NCBI taxonomy): domain Eukaryota; kingdom Metazoa; phylum Arthropoda; class Diplura; order Dicellurata; family Japygidae; genus Catajapyx; species Catajapyx aquilonaris. The sequence goes on from JYFJ02000159.1 coordinate 57,865, forward strand.
GGAGGTATTTCTTCGATTCTGTACAGCAGGCTGGACTGCTGCTTCATTGACGTCGAGGAAGTGGTGCTCATGGTCTCCGATAAATCGAGGCTTAGACTACGATTCTGCTTCCTAGGACGAAACATGGACACGGCGCCATCGGCATGCTCGCCCTGCAAAAATTGGTGGTTGTAGCCTACTAGTATATGATATCCTACACTTTGGTGCACACTTTTCTTTCACACATATCGTACCGGTACTGCGTCGCTATGGCCTTCCGAATGCATTTTGTGATCCGCCATGATTTCCGAACGTGTTGTTTCAGCTTACTCGATCCGACACTTATGAGAGACTGAAACGCGCTGTGGCCGAGACAGATGAGTTGTCCACCTGACAGTTCCAACTAATGTTCACCAGTCACGTCAACAATAGGAGACTCAGTTCTGCACAGTTGCCAACTGGCAATAATAAGCCACAGTCAAGTTGTGTTTCGTTGGATGCCCTGCTGAGTCTCCCGGGCGATGTCTTTTATTACTGGTACAGTACAAAGCAGAGTAGGCTGGGGCTTGACACCTTGAATATGATTTTACAATTTTCGTAGGAACTTTTAGGATAGCGTTAATGAGAGACCCCCTACAACCTTCGCACTCACTGCATGTAATTATGTCACTTATTGCTAATTATTAAAACCATGATATTGATGTACAGTATCTTGTTTATTATTGGTTGTCAATCAAATTGCTGCGTTACTGGCCCTGGTAAACAATCTGACATCTGCCGGTATATCGAGGTGCACAATAGCCTTTTTACCCCCAGTTAGTTGAGCAAAATGCGTCGGGGAAGAGTGAGTTTTGATAGTATTGGATCCCTGGACGAACCTCCGGAGCACCCTCGAGTAAGTTGCTCATTTCTCAAATAAAGTTCTGCCCAACTATTCGTTCTCATCCACAATTTTGGCAACAGGCGAAATCGAGGCGGCTCTCGGATGCTTTGCGATTTGTTGAAGACCACGTGAGAGAAAACCCGCAAAGCTTTTTGAGGTACCAGTCAGAAGACAAGCCCTCCTGGATATTTTGTGCTGTGATAGCCTTGCAGGTGATGATGTCATAATTCGTGTTACTCTATAAGTGCTCTTACTGTACAATCATGTTCTGTTCACCTCCCCCGCGCAGGTGGTATGGTCCCTAATAGTTCCTGTCAATCACCTTTTGACTGAGACTAGGGACTTCTTTTGCGCTCCAAGACTCTCAAATCTATTTCTTCAAATATCATCAACTTTTTTCATCAGCGGTGTCATCACATTCCTCCAGTCTGTGTTTGGACTCAGGTTAGTTGCAATATTGGCTTGAGACGAAATATTATTTTCTATTGATCATGTGAGAACTAATTATGGTGATCCGGGAACCAACAGGGTTTCACTCACATATGGACCATCCTTGACTCAAACATTGCTGTTGAATAGCATAGTGCTTGACCATCTCAACGAACAACCCAGTACGTGCAACGAGATGTCTCTTCGTGATTTGGACAGTACAGAAGAAAGCTTCCTCAAACATCTTAATGCGTTCCAAGGAGCGCTCATCATTTCCGGAATCATACAGATGCTTCTAGGAATGTTCGGTGATGAATTTGGCACAATCACATTTATGCGAGAGTCAAAGAACCATGTTTTCACATGGAGAGTTGCAATATTGGCGAACTTCCTCTGGAAATTGGGTTCGTGGTAGCATTATACTCAAGCTCTGTTACAACGTTAATAGCAAGTTAATATTGTAGCTTTGACTGACTATAGTATAAGTGAAAAAGTAAGGGCCATCCTACGACTATAGTGAAGCACAGGTGTTTGGGGAGTTGCCTGATGCACACCGCGCACGATAACCCTTACTACCAGCGTGTCTGAAAAAGCTTGCTGTAACTGATTATTATCTTCGAAATGAAGCAGACATGCCAAAATCAATTAGGATAATATTATTAGGAATACCACAAAAAAACCAGGTTACAGAGGAAGTGGGCCAATTTAGAAACTTTCATACGTCACATTTCCAGAATTCTTATGTGAATTTTGTCAATACCTTACTGCAATATTATTCCATCCCCTCACGAATATGGTTCTTCAGAGTTGGTTATGATGAAGGGATGAAAATCTCGAGAACTTCAATAATATAATCGTAGTGCAAAATAATTGTGAATTTCTATGTCACGATTCTTAAATCTTATGCTTGAATTACTGTGACTTTTAGAGCAAGATACACCCATTTTTTTTGCGGCACTGTGGAAGTAGCCTACGCACTACCTGCATGTGCGCTTGGAATCAAACGTAATTACAACTTTTTGTACCGACAGGTCTGATGGGAATTTTCGTGAAGTTCTTTTCGCCACTGGTGATTGGTTTATCTCTTGTGACGAGTCCAGCGTATGTGATTTCAGGCGTAGCGATGTCGATGGCCAAGAATTGGCCCATTTCCATCATGTCAGTAAACATCAAGCTTATATGTTTGAGACCATTGTGATTGACTTGTGCAGTTTAATAATAACACAAGTTATTATTATTATTGACAATGTTTCAGGACTGTTCTTCTCCTCTGCACATTCTCCTTCATTTTGTCTGATGTGAAGATACCTACACCTACATACGATGAATTTAAAGGCTGGAAATTGAACCCAATGCACTTCTTTCAGATTTACTCGGTATGAAACGTATTTCTTTCCACCTCTGCAGATTTTGTGTTCATACCCTTGATGTGACCACCTTTCAGATTCACATTACAACAGTAATAGTCCTGTCAGTTTGGTATGGGTTGGGCCTGACTCCGGAAACTGACACAGTCAGCGCAGAGTCAGAGGTGATCATTGAAGAAGTTGATGACACCGTGGGAGGATTATGGTTCAGAATTCCAACTCCAGGTATACTGTAGGTCACTTGTCCAAAAGAGATCTAGGTTATTCACAATGCAAGTCTTTCCGGCCACCAGGCCAGTTTGGCATCCCAGACATGAAGTTCACCATGGCGAACATATTCACCATGCTGATGATAACCATCAGCACCATGATGGATGCAATAGCTGCCTTCTACAACGCGTCCTTAGCTTCAGGGATGACCAACCCACCGATACATGCCATCAATAGAGGGATATTCGTGGGTGGATTTGGCTCGGTCATCTGCGGGCTGTTTGGCACCCTGGGTGGGACTGTCCCTTACAAGGACACGGCCTGCTACATGTCCACCATCATGGTGGGCTGCAGGCGCATTGGGTACTGCCTCGGACTCATCCTGGCCATCATTGGACTCTCGCCCAGGCTCTCCTACCTACTGTCCAATCTGCCTGATCCTTTCCTGGGAGCCCTGGCCTGCTGCATAATGGCAGTCATGCTTTGCCAAGGTAACCAGCCGCATGAGAGACAGACATCAACATCATACAGCCTTCGGAAAATTTTCTAACTCATTCTAAAAGTCAAAGTTTCTCAGACAAAATGTTATAAAAACTCAGGAATGGAAAAGAAATAGGTGGCTGGTGTCCTCTGGGAATTCATGCTTTCAATAATTTTTGTGCAGGAATTGCCATCTTCCACTACATGGACTTGGGCTCTGGGCGCAATCTATTTGTGCTGGGCACATCAGTTTTTCTTGCCATGGTGAGCGTGTAAGTTCTCATGCTGGAGTGCGACTAACTGGATTTCTGCTTCAGGCTGTACCAGAGTGGACGCGGGAATACCCGAATGCAATGGATTTCTCTTTCAACTGGAAGGCACTTGATGAAATGGTCAAGTACATCATTAAGTCTCCCCTGAGTATGGCATTCTTGTTGTCTTTCTGGCTGGACAACACAGTCCCAGGTATGTGCCTAATTAGTCTGCAGCTCTTCACTAATAAAACATTAAATAAATTAATAATTTTACAATAAATGTCAAAATATATCCCATGTCACATTGCTGTAGTAACCTGCACAATATGTCATTCCACCTGTGCTTATTGTATATCTGTGTAACAAGCTGTGTTATCAACTCACACGAGTGATTATGTGTCTTAGGTACTGATGCAGAGAGAGGTATAACCATGTGGAAGGAAAATAATGTTGAGGGTGAAACCCTAGAAGATCTAGTGAGGTACAGCCCATATTCAATGCCCATAGGAATGAACTTCATCCTCAAGTATGATATTGTACAATTTTAGTTGCATTTTTCTGTATTTACTGACACATGTTAATTTCTTCAGGAACTTTCGTCTGACGTCCCAGATTCCACTCTGTCCAGTGTATAACTTCGAAAACAGCCTATTTACAATACTGCAGGCATTTTGCAGTACATTGTGTAATTCTTGCATAAAAAAACAATCTCCCAAGTAGCCAAGGAGAATCTATAACAACTTCATTACTGGCTTCAAAACTCAACATATGTCAATTACAGGTAAATTACTTTGCAACCCAATGTTATTCTCATTAACCTCTTCGTGTATGTTAGAAAATTAGACAGCAAACAGGAAGAGGCACTCTAATAATGAAGATGAAGGTTCACACCTACAAAACTGTGCACTAACCCAATCCTAAGTATGCAGACAGAGCCGGCCTTAGGGGTGGGCAGTCCGGGCGACCGCCCGGAGCCCCGCGCTTCTGGGGGGCCCCGCGCCGAGAGAGAGAGAGAGAGAGAGAGAGAGAGAGAGCTCATAAAATAAGTCAAGAGTTAATGACATTTTGAACGAGTATTTCATCAATACACACCCATTCAAATCTACTACATTCAACTAAGCTCGTATGACCTTGAACTTCAAAAAATTTCGCCTGCGGCGGGCTTGCTCCCCTCCCTCTACTGCTTATGGGCCCGCACCCTAAAATTTTCTGTCTACGCCCCTCAGTTGTACGTTATCATAGAAAGTCAGCCAACAAAATTGTTGGATACGCAATTCGTGTTGTACAGAAATTCACTCACTGAGAATAGGCCCCGCATTTAGTTCTTGCCCTAGGCCCCGCACCCACCTAGGGCCGGCCCTGTATGCAGATATGCAGATATCATAAGTGGAGTCTACTAATTGCTTTAGTCAAAACTGTGAAATCTTCACCAAAATACAGGGTGTTTCACTAGGTAGTCCCCCCAAAGAATCGACTATTTTTTCTTCCTGCTCCACCTAGGAACATGGCGTTTGGTTTAAAAATTACCTTAGTTCATGAGAATGTAGCACCATTCACAATACATGCTGTACTTGACTTTCAACGACCTTCATACTCACTTGAACGCTTCTCGATGCGAATCTCCTTATTATCGAAGGCCCTCCACAGCAGCATATCGACATTAATAGTCAGGATTGCTGCACCAAGTGTTTTGGACCAATACAGTGGTAGATGACCACCTTAACAGGAAGATTTTTTTTAAAAGCTAATGACAGGTTGGTGGAATGACCAAAAAAGTCACTACGATTTTGTCACATAATACTGGGTACTCCACTTGTCAAAAGAGCCGCGAATGGGCATATTTGAAGAATTGTGCCTACAACAATGAGCCCCTACGTTAGAAGACTTGGAAAGCAACGTCAATGTTGCAATCTGGACCACACATATGAGGATATGCTGAGGGGGACCTGTGATAATAATAAGTAGATTCGCATCGAGTTGCGTTAGAGTGTGTGTGTGGAGGTCATCGAAGGTCAATTACAGGCTTACAGCTTTTATTGTGAATGGTGCTACATTCCCATGAACTAAGGTAACATTTAAAGCGAACATCACATTTTTAGGTGGGGTGGTAAGAAAAATATAGGCGATTCTTTGGGGGGACTACCTAGTGACACACCCTGTACTATCCAAGATCCCTTCCCATGAAATACTAGGAGGGTACAAACAGTTCTTGTTCAACAGCCCTTAATAAATTGCATTCATTTCTGCTTAAATAAATCAGTTTCAGGACTAACTGGTAAGTAGAGCTACACTTGTGCATATTTATTGAAATTTTTAGAACACCTTTCGTTGCTGGATATAATGGTAGTCTGAGCCCTTCCTTATAGAGTTATGTGATTTAAAAATTCCAAAATTCTCGAACTCGAATCTTCTATAACTCGGAAGTTTTTTTCCGGTCCCATGGGGATTCAACTTATAGAAGTTTTACTGCATTTAAGTGAAACTAAATACACACCATGTATTAAAATTGTTGAAAAGGGACGTTACTGTAAGAGTAATGATTTTCTCTTTTCTTCAGAGTTCCTTATGCAGTGATATACATTAGACACATTTTAATTACAGTGAAAATGTATAGTATAAATTCCACTTGCATTCACAGAGAAGTATCAACATGGTATAACCATTACATGGCAGAGACAAGAGATTATATCTAATAAAGACACTTCAGGAAAAATAAAGAGTTGATACAATGTCAGTCAAATCATTCCCGCCTCCTCTCTTTTACAGTGATCCAAACCTCTTCTTCTGGCTTTGTCACAATTCCTAATTTTGGAACCACCGTCTGACCCTCAACCAGGTTCAGAATCAGCTTCCTCATGACTACGACCAGAAAAATAGTGGCTTCCATGTATGAAAATCTAATTAAAGAAATGGTCATTAATTTAAATGCTTGTCATCAAAAACGACAAGAAACATGGTAATAATTGCGTGATATTAACCTGTATCCAGGGCATCTGCGCTTCCCAGAAAATCCAAATGGTTGGAATGCTACATATGGCATTGCCTTTCTGGCCTCATCAGTAAATCTGTCAGGATCGAATTTCTTTGGGTCAGGCCAATAGTGCTCATCCATGAAGGCCACGCCAAGAGCTTGTACAATCGGAGTCTGCTTTGGTATTACATGACCACCAATCACGATGTCATGTTCAGACATTCGAGATGCATATGGTGCCACCAAACCACATCGAAGAGTCTCATCCAGCACTTGCCTCATGTACCTAAATAAAATATTCAGTGAGGGGCTAAATCAGCAACAGTTCAACAATTTTGTTAAAACAGGAAATTTACATTTTTAACAATATGAGTACCCCGTATCATGTATTATTGCTTCAATATTATCACAGACATTCTCTCACTCACTCTCACACTCCTGCTCTCCCTCCCTCTCTCTTTCTCTCATAAGAAATGCATGTGAAAACATGCACAATAATCGTAGCTGATAGCATCTTAAATAATTGCCATGTGTTGCCTGTTGTTTACATCACATTAAATAAGACCCAGCATGTTCTCAAATTAACACACCATGCTATAATCCATTGTGACAATAATTAAATGAAAATCTAAACACCGATTATTATAGCTAACAGCTCTTCATTACATGCACATACTTGAGTTCGCTCATCCTGGAAAAGTCAAAGGGTTCATCTCCAAATACAGACTTGATCTCATCGTAAACTTTATCCTGAACATCAGGATTGGATGCCAAGTAGTACACAATCCAAGTCAGGACTGAAAATGAGAAAGTGTGTACCATCAGTGTATCTCATTTCCCAGACTTCAGCATAAAACCTACAATTTCCAGACGTGTGAAATCCCCCAATCATGTATGTGATTGCATCAGACACAATAACCTTTTCATCATCTTGGGTGTCTAGAAGAGCATCAATGAATGAGGTGCTGTCTGCGGAAGTAAGCCCCCGCTTCCGCTGCTGATGGATGATTGTACGAATAGTGGAGTCCAGGCGACGGATGCTGTCCTGAAAACTCTTCTCTCTAGGGTCTTCATCCTCTATGGTAGGGCCTCCCAAACGAGACTCGAGCTCACTCATGCACTGCACACAGAGGAAGAGGTGTCATGAGGTAAAGAATTCTTTTACAAGTACAAGTAAGGACGAGTAAGCTTAGATGGCTGAAGCGTGGGTCCAAACCTGGTGCAGACATTGATATTGTGACGCAGCATTAAATTTTCATATTAACTGGTACAAATATAAATGTCAAAATTCACGCTTCAGTGCAGAAGAAAAATGTGTCTGTAAGACTTTCGGGCTACAGATTATGTCAGGCAGCATTACATACTGTCTCACATAGATTCCAATGTGAAACACATGAAAGCTGTGAATATTGATATATTGTTGACATTCAAATGAATATGCTCAGTGGTCTCACCAACTCGTACTCTTGCAGAAAGGAGAGGATCTTTTTGTCGTCCTTGAAATAATCCCCAAAGTTGGTGCAGACAAGGCACTTGACTCCAAAAGCCATCATGTACTGGTGAAGTGGGATGTGCTGCCCTGATGGCAAATTGGCCCATTTGTGGGACAGGCCCTGACTCAAGGATACCATCTCCTCGCTGTATTTGCGACATGCCTCGTGGGAGAAGCTGCCATCATATAGCTTCCTCCTATGACGTGCCTCCATACCATTCTGAAACTGTAGGCTTGACTTGCCAATTACAGGAGTCAAGAACTCAAACAAGAGGCCTGCAAATAGATCATTATATGCAATATTATATGCAAGAACGACAACTCTGTATGTTAGCTTCCTCTTATCACCATATGTTATCCCATTAGATTGTCTAGTGGGTGGAAATAAGGCTTACTAGTAGTCAAGAGTTTATAAATGAATAATGATAAAGCATGTGCAGCACCTGGGCGGTCATATGTATTCATAGTCTCTTTCAAGTAGTCAGGTGAGGCGATGGAGACAACAAGTTGAGACCCCATCCAAAATGATGCAATTGGTCCATATTCTTCATGCACTTTGAAGAGGTACTCAGCAAATCCCCCAGCATGATATATATCTGGAAGATTTCCCTCCCTGCAACATAAATGAAAAAAATATTACAAACTTCAATTACAAATCACATTCTGGTTTGAATAAATAAATATACTTGGGATCTGATGGGTCTGGTCCTGGTATTGTCGTTGGTCTTGATCTGGATCCCTGAGGGAGAAAAGTAACAAACCTTTGAAGATCTCAATCATTACCAAAATATAATAAGTTTTGCCCCATTGCAAAACCCCACAGCTACCCATCTCTTTCCCCCACCAGCCTGGCATTTACGTTCACCCAATGAAACTTGGAACTACAGTGGAACTTGTATAACTTGAACCTCCAAGTCAAAGGTTGCAGTGGCAGAAAATTATGACATAACACTGTAATCGGTGTAATGCAAAAGGAATTTAATTTCCACGAGTTAGATTTCTCCATAACTGAAACGAGGACAATCATAAATTATGGATTTTGAAAGTTACCAGATGTTGAAGTTTGTACTTGAATAATATAATTATTACGTGATAATTTTGCCTGTGTAGAATCATTTTCACAGAGCTAACAGTGTCACTAGAGGTCTATAAAAGAGAGACATGATGTAACATTACATTGGAGATAAAGGTAAATGTACTGGCACAATTTTGTGCTGTAATATTTTTCAAACTTCTCTAAATCAATTTCTTTTTTTCCCCCCCTTTCTCTCTCTAGTCCCTTGGAGATTCATGTTGCAGTAGTTCCACTGTATGCCACTGACAACCTGCAAATATGAATAATTATTGCTCACCGGATAGAGGTAGAAGGCAAGGAACAAGACTCCAAAGACAAAAGTAACAGCAAAAATGGCAAAGGAGATCATGGCTGCTGGTCGGCTGAGAACGTTTACATGAACTGCCTTCTCTAGCCAGCCTTCATGAGGAGCATATTCTTCAACCTTGACCTTTGATCCAACGCAATCTTGTCAGGTCCTTCACACCTAAAGTGTTTGAAACATGATATAAATCATCAGATATTCCCATGTGTGCAAACGCACTTACAACATATGGTGCAACCATATAAAAACAGCACATGAGGGCAATGAGCAGATCATGCCTGCAGCACAGTACTGGACATTGGATTTTTGTACAGCGCAATTAATGTACTGTCACATACCTGGTCACATACTCACACATTCCACGATACTATCAGCAGCAAGAAGTTTAGTACTATTTTGTACTTCGCACCACGAAAGCCGCGCCATCACCGGTGCGCAGAACAACTAATTCAGCTATTTAGCACCAGCGTATAATTACAATTACATGCAGCATTCATTTTTATAGATATAGTTAGGATTTTAGGCTCAATATGTGAGCTAATTAAGTGAAACGAGGTGTGAGGTGATTGATCTGGCAACGAGTTGGAGCCACGTCTGTCTGTCAGGCTGGAAAATGGTGAGGTGTTACCTCGGCTGATTCCGTCTGCGTCTGTCCACCGGTTGTTGGCACACTCTCGTCGTCGTCGTCCGTCGTCTCCATCCAGTCAGGGACCATGGTCAGTTGGGTGGGACTGGCATGTCCAGCACGGGCATGGCTTCGTTTCAATACATGCACACAGCTCCATGGAACACAGCAAGTACTGTGTGTTCCTAATATTGTTCCCCCAAATTCCAGCCGCTGCGACTGGACATCAAACGGAAGCTGACTGCCCGTTCTGATCGGGTGAAATGTGCGGATTTGCATCCCACTGAGCCGTGGATGCTTGCGTCGCTCTACAATGGGAATGTGCACGTGTGGAACCATGAGAGTCAGCAGCTGGTCAAGTCGTTTGAGGTAGGCGCAGGACTTCAATGGGGGAGAAGATATTGTTTGGATGGTGGCTTGATGGAGCTTTTGTTTGCAGGTGTGCGACCTCCCTGTGCGGGCTGCCAAGTTTGTGCCTCGCAAGAACTGGATTATCACAGGATCTGATGATATGCAGATACGAGTGTTCAACTACAACACGCTTGAGAGGGTCAATGCGTTTGAAGCTCACTCGGACTACTTGAGGTGCATTGCAGTACATCCAACGCAGCCGTTCATTCTCACCAGCAGCGGTAATGATACGTATAAACATAATTATCATGATTTTCTTTGTAACTCTATACACCAGACAGTCAAGTAATAATTTAACAAATGGAAGAAAAAAAAAACAGACTTCCCGCACCTTGAATGTCCTTGCTGCAAATGTTGTTAAACTTGCATCATCTAGTTCCAGCAATTTACAATCTTCTTGCAAATTCCAGATGACATGCTGATAAAGCTGTGGAATTGGGAGAAGCAATGGGCATGCCAGCAGGTGTTCGAGGGTCATACGCACTATGTGATGCAGATTGTCATCAATCCGAAGGACAACAACACTTTTGCCAGTGCTTCTCTAGATCGCACGGTGAAGGTGTGGCAGTTGGGTTCGTCCAACCCCAATTTCACCTTGGAAGGGCATGAGAAGGGAGTCAACTGTGTTGATTACTACCATGGAGGAGATAAGCCTTACCTCATCTCAGGGGCAGATGACAGGCTTGTGAAGATTTGGGACTACCAGAACAAGACATGTGTACAGACTCTTGAGGGACATGCACAGAACATAAGTGCAGGTTTGTGTCATTGCGCACTGCATTACTTTCATGAACTGTTTGATGGGAGGCACCCTGTCATATTGTAACCATTGGTTCATTGGCATGGATTTTTGGTGAAATTTAATACTGTCAGACATTCTATTTAATTAAATACTGGTAAGCAATTTTATGATCATGGTTGTCGAATGTTAGTTAATTCACTTTTTCTGTTAGCCAGAATGAAAACTCAAAATATTCTTATTGGTCAACACCCTAACGTGTCTTTCTCATTGCATCCTCAGTATGCTTTCATCCTGAGCTGCCCATAATCCTAACTGGCTCTGAGGATGGTACTGTCCGCATTTGGCACTCCAGCACCTATCGTCTTGAATCCACTCTTCACTACGGCCTGGAGCGTGTGTGGACCATCTCCTCCCTTCGAGGTTCCAACAATGTAGCCTTGGGCTATGATGAAGGAAGCATAATGGTTAAGGTGGGAAGAGAGGAGCCAGCCATGTCCATGGATGCCAGTGGGAAGATTGTGTGGGCCCGTCATTCCGAAGTGCAGCAGGCTAACTTGAAGGCCCTCCCAGACACATCAGAGGCTGTTAAGGATGGAGAGCGGATTCCTCTAGCTGTGAAGGAGATGGGCAGCTGTGAAATATATCCGCAGACCATCGCTCACAACCCGAATGGGCGCTTTGTGGTGGTGTGTGGGGATGGGGAGTACATAATCTACACAGCCATGGCACTGAGGAACAAGGCCTTTGGGGCTGCCCAGGAGTTTGTGTGGGCACAAGATGCCTCGGAATATGCCACAAGAGAGACTACCTCTACTGTCAAGATCTTCAAGAACTTCAAGGAGAAGAAGACATTCAAGCCAGAGTTTGGCGCTGAAGGTCAGAATATGGCATTTAATTAACTGTTGATTAAGACAAAGATTTGTGACAAAAAAGTGTAATTGCAATATTATGAATTTGTTCAGAGCAAAGATCTATTAGTTTCAACTGATGAAATTGCTCTGTTGATTTCTTCAGTGGTGCGGAAGTAAAGAGTAATTGTGATTTTTAACTTAGAATAAAATTGTGTTTTATTGTAACTGGTATTAATTATTTCGATTTTTAAACAGGAATATACGGTGGTTTTCTTCTGGGAGTTCGTTCTGTGTCTGGCCTTGCATTTTATGACTGGGAGACCCTCTACCTGGTTCGCCGTGTGGAAATCCAACCGAAGCATGTGCTGTGGTCTGAAAATGGAGAGTTGGTTTGCATCGCCACAGAAGACAGCTACTTTGTGCTCAAATACAATTCAGAAGGGGTTGCCAGAGCTCAGGAGACCAAGGAAGGAGTCACTGAGGATGGTGTTGAAGATGCTTTTGAAGTGAGGACTGTTGGAAATTACCTTTTAGGTAGGGTGATTATGAGTAGGTTGAGCAAATGATTTGTTTGCTTCTAGGTGCTTGGAGAGGTGCAGGAGACAGTCAAGACTGGTGTGTGGGTTGGGGACTGTTTCATCTACACCAATGGTGTCAACAGGCTCAACTACTATGTAGGAGGGGAGATTGTCACCATCTCGCACCTGGATAGGTGAGTTTGTATTGTGGTTTTGAGCACCAGTATGGCTAATTTGCTATCAGTGGAAAGTAACATCGAGCTGTGGGATATTAGCACCAATGTGATGACATCTATATCTTCTCTGATTTAACAGGACTATGTACCTTCTTGGTTACATTCCAAAGGACAACCGACTATACCTGGGTGACAAAGAGCTGAATGTGGTATCATTTTCACTGCTTCTGTCTGTCCTTGAGTACCAGACTGCAGTTATGCGACGTGATTTTGAAACAGCAGACAAGGTCCTGCCCACCATACCACGAGAGCAGAGGACTCGTGTGGCACACTTTTTAGAGAAGCAAGGATTTCGCCAGCAGGCTCTGGCTGTCTCCACTGATCCAGACCATCGATTTGAGCTGTCTCTGCAGCTTGGGGAACTAAAGACAGCCTACCAGTTGGCGCAAGAGTCACAAAGTGAGCAGAAGTGGAAGCAGCTGGCTGAGCTTGCCACCTCCAAATGCCAGTTTGAACTTGCGCAAGAATGTCTTCACCATGCACAGGACTTTGGTGGACTGTTACTGCTTGCCACATCCTCAGGTAAGATGGCTGTTTCTGTAACTGTTGCATGCAGTGCTAGGAGCAAATGCTAATCTATTTTATCTTATTAAACAGGCAACACGTCAATGGTGTCACGCCTAGGGGAAACAGCCGAAGCTTCTGGCCAGAACAATGTGGCCTTCCTGTCCTACTTCATGCTGGGTGAACTGGAGAAGTGCTTGGAAGTGCTTGTCTCAACTAACAGACTCCCAGAGGCTGCATTTTTTGCCAGGTATTTTTCATCCTTTATATTCAATTTGAGCTTGACACCTTTCCAACTAGTTTTTGAATGAACTACTGCCTTTTCCTGTAGGACATATCTGCCTAGCCAAATGTCTCGTGTTGTGAAACTTTGGCGCGAATCCCTAAGCAAGGTGAGCGAGAAAGCAGGGCACAGCTTGGCCGATCCCAGCGAGTATGAGAATCTTTTTCCCAATCTGGCTGATGCCCTGAAGACAGAGCAATTTCTTCAAGCGGAAAGGAAGGCAAAGCTGCCCGCATTTGCGTACACAGAGCTTCCGGTAAGGAATCTCATCATTTTTTTGAAATGTTATAAATTCTTTTATTTTATTTTTTATTTTATTTTTATTTTTGAAACTCACTTCACTGAGCTACAGTGTGTCACTTATCAATTTTTAAGAGATACAGTATGTTCCACTATTGCTGAAATGGTTCACTTATTATTACTTTCTGCACTTTTCTGCATACATGCTATTCTTCAAGAGCAAGTAAAACACAACTGATTTACATTTCAGCAAAACCACGAGCGCAGTGCTCTAGAGGAGATGAGAAATGCTGAGAGCAGTGGACAGTTTGTGTATCACCCTCCTGTTGTCAAAGAAGTAGACACAGAACCAGAAGCATCTTCCAGTACTGGTGAGTGTGGCAAGATTTCTATTCCATGTAGAACCAGCTGTACTGCCCCTTTGCTGCCATGAATTTGAGAGAGTGCACCATGTTGTCATTGCCAGGCCCAAATTGAGGCATATCTACGAGTAATAATTGTTGCATGCATGCACAGCTTTTTGCCTTTCAGAAGTGACACTTGGGAAGACATGCCAACAACATTAGTTTTACATGTGCCCCTAACGACAATTTACACCACATTGTAATTTTACCAATCTCGGACGTGACCATTTGCATGAAATTTCAAAGTTGTCGCATGGTAGCTTGTACATAGTTGCTTGCTAGTACTATTGTCAATTACAAAAGTTGTCATGTTATTATGACCTGATCAGGACTTTTTTAATAGGTTTGGTAATGATTTTAGTAGAACGTTTTTACTGCAGCAAAATATGGATTGTGATGAATTATATTGTAATATTTTCAGAACGACCAGTTGTTGTGAAATCAGAGGTGTCCAAGAACAGCACACCTGTGTTGATGCCTACCCCTATTCCGTCGTTTACCCCTCTCCTGCCTACCCCTGCATCTGCCCCTGTGTCTGCCCCACCCCCAACTGCCCCACCTCTGGACACCGCCCAGTTAGAAAAGGAGCTGGAGCTAGATCTGGATAACCTCAACCTGGATGAAAATATTGACACCAGTGTAAGTAAAGGCAGCAAGCGAAAATAGACTCCTAAAAATGGGGGAGAGGAAAAATGGGAGTCAAATTCTGTGGAAGTTGCCCTTTTTTTAAATTTACTGCTTTTTTTCTGACTAATGAGGAGCTAATCTCTGGAAGGTGGCTTTCAAAATGGGCTGTGAAAAAGCAGGTGTCAACAAGAGAGTTTAAAGTCCATACCTTCATCCACAGGATGTCAACTTGGATGATGATCTGCTGGATGATTATTGAATGCACAGCTCATCAATTGTATTGCGGTATTATGGGAGGGTGCATGAAAGCCTTCACTCTAGTTCTTCTATTAAAAATATATGTGTTTAAAAACCAAACAAATGGGATAATTATTATTCACATACATTCCTTTATTTTTCACTTTCTTCCACATAAATACACAAGAACAAACATGGATCAGAAGTCTGAATCTGTGCAGGAAGGAGCAATTTTGCCTTGCAAGGATCATTTTATTCATTTGGCATCAGACAGCTGCCTAATCCGTATTAAACATGGACGGGATTGGAAATATTGAGACTTTTATAGAGGGTTGGATGGAGCGCAGGCATTATAGCACAGTTCATATCTTGCCATCTGGCCAGTACGGGTGGTAATGATGCACAGAGTGGACTCCAGACGCAGCCTCAGCGGTATGGCGGCGAGTGCATGCTGGAAATGCTGTACCAAATCCAGGTCCAGCACTGCTTCCTCCTGGTACATAATGTAAGAAAGTAGGTTAGTAATATATTGGAAGTACGGCTACGAAAATCAAGGTATCT
This sequence comes from Catajapyx aquilonaris, assembly GCA_000934665.2. Classification (NCBI taxonomy): domain Eukaryota; kingdom Metazoa; phylum Arthropoda; class Diplura; order Dicellurata; family Japygidae; genus Catajapyx; species Catajapyx aquilonaris. Next base: position 73,548 of record JYFJ02000159.1, read on the forward strand.
CGTGCTGCATGGCATAGAGAGTACGTACATAGATACACCTTCAGTTCACCCAAGAGCAATATTTATTGACATAGCTTTGCCCCTTCTGACCGATATTTGTAGTGCATACATCTCTTTATCTGTGAGAGCACAAGATGCCACCAACTGGTACAGTACTCGGGTTTTCCTGACTTGGAAGTATGGTTTGGTACAACACTTTGTGAGATAAGCTGTTCAGTAAAAGTGTCATGGCAAGCATTTGAATCAATAGTGATTAGTTTTGTGCTTGGGAAATGTTTCAACACACATTTTTTATAATCTAATAAATATAAATCGTCAGTTCTAAACTGCACCATGAGACCTTCAAAAGAGGGCACATAAATATATTCTGGTGAATCTGCCGGTTACTCCAGAAAAAAGTTACATGGAATAGCATTGGCAAATTGCACATTTTGTGCACACCAAGTTTGTAGGCATTTGGAAGAGAATATTGGCTGTTATATTACTTACATACCATCCATGAAAATATATCACATCACCATAAATGAATCTAGAGAACTACAGGTAGCCCCCCCCCCTTTATGATGGGGTTAGGCTTCAGAAAACATTGTCGTAAAACAAAGCCTACTTGTGTATAATATCCATAGACCCTGCCACAACGCAATGCAGAAAGAAAAGGTAGTTCCTATACAGTAATTATGTGTTTCGATTTTGTTCTTTACTAATTTTGTAGGCTACAAATTATTCATTATTTTAGGATAATTTTGAAAATGTGAAATGACGTAAGTTGAAGCATCATAAAACAGGGCCTACATGTACTACATTGCTCAAAAACATGGGAGACCATTTTGCAAAATCGTCTTTGAGAGATATAGTACGTTATTTATATATGCATTGTGAGTTCTGTTGCAAACCTACTATCAAATGTGACTTCAAAAAGCTGATAATTTGTAGCAGAAAAGGAACAGCTCAAGGGGGATCTCCAAGCTTATGAGCTTGTAAAGCTTCTTGAAATTGCTTGAAATAGGATAGATTATTTCTGCTCTTTGTTATTGTAACTGTCTATTTGTGGCTTTGTTTCAGTATTTGTTAAAACCTTGAACTTGTTGGGCTTAAAATTTGTTTGCTGCCTGATAACAACATTACTCAATAATAGCTCACCTAGTCCAGAACCAAGCTGATTATAACCATTCACAGATGATAGCTGCATGGGTTGGACTGATGGTACTTGTAATTGTGGCTGCATCTGAGTTGAGAAACCCTGCGTAAGAGATGTACTTTTTAGCACAGGCAATACGCGCCTCTACTGCACCTAAAAAAAGTTCCGCACCTGTGATGATATTTGGGAATAGGTGTTGAGGCCCTGAGATGTAGGCCCTCGTACTCCAGCACTACCTTGGCATGGTCCATATGCCAATTCAGTGTTCTGCATTGTTGGCAGAGACCAGGTGCTGCATCGGATAAATTTTTCAATGACATAAGGGTTAGAGAAATGGTTATTTTTAAAAGGTCAGGGGCTTACTTAGCATATGTAGGGGGAGAGAAGTAGGTCCGGCCCCCTAAAGCCAGTGGTCCTCCAAATGGATCTGTGAAGTACCCTTTTGAAAAGGCAGGTAATGTCCGGCCAGGCCTCTTCATGCGGCGGCGGCGACGCATGTTGCCATTCTCAAACATGTCTTCGTATTGAGGATCTGTCAAAAAGCAAGTCCCAAGTCAAATCAGGTTCTGGACTAAACTGTGGAATTATTATTATCATAAGTTAGCGATGCTTATTATGTGCCAGAGTAATTTCTAAGATTATGGTAGGGATATCAGACTATCAGAAAAAAATTACTGTAGCCTACTAATATTTTTCTAATATGATATAAAAAGGAGGTAAACTAATGCTATTTGGTAATTTGATGCTTGCAATAAACAATCCTGTACAGGACAAGAAAAGAGTCATACTTAAGACAGCAGAGCTTTTAGTGAAATGATGAAGGTAAAAAAAAAAATAGGAATTTGTCCATGAGCTGCTACTGGTATGAACCATTTGTCGGACAGCAAATTGATGTCAAGTGTGTACTGTAGGGTACTGACTGTTTGCCAGGTATTTTACACATCATTTGTGACTGTCATGGCTGCTTGACTTGTGAATAGCTGGAGATAGAGCACATTCTTTCAGGAGTCTGGTACTTATGCCAAAGATTTTACTTTTTTTTTTCTCAGGAAATACAAAGGGCGGGGAATTGATGAAGACCTCATTGCGCTGTATCCAGGAAGCATTCTCTGTCTGGAAATGTGGCAGGAATGTGCTAAATTTCTTTATTGTCTGTTGTTGACAAAGGTGAAATGTTTAAAATTATTCAGCTACTTATCAGCCAAAAAATAATAATTTCTGTGTATAGTGGTGCCACCTCAGTTTACACCTCCAACAAAATTGTGTAGCAAAACTCGAAGCATTACTGGCTGCATTATTATGTACACTCCTCTTGCGAGTCTCGTTGAGCATTTAATTCCTGACATACCATCATACCAGTGACCATCACAACATTGAACCTGTCTGAGAGTTACACATTTCGAAATGCCTTTGAGGTCATTGTATATGGCAGCTCGATATCAAGTGTAATGAATTAGTAATAAAACAGGAACCTTGGACACAATATTAGCGAACTAAATCAATCAGGTGACACATTGCACATGTATGACATACCAACTGTCCAGTAATTTCCCTTCCTCTCTCCGCCTCCTTCGCGGGGAACTTTGACGAAGCATTCGTTCAGGCTGAGGTTGTGTCGGATGGAATTCTGCCAGCCCTTCTTATTCTTCTCGTAGTAAGGGTAATTGGCGGTGATAAATGCGTAGATCTCAGCCAGTGTGGCCCTCTTCTCTGGCTTGCTCTTGATGGCCATCGTGATCAGAGCCACGTACGAGCATGGTGGCTTGTCGTTGACATTCGACGCTGGAGTGCCAGGCGTCGATGTTGTCGTTATCGGGGCAGACGACGGCGGGGAAGACGGAGATGTCTTCTCGCTCTTCACCTGATTCTGCTGAGAATTGTTGGTTCCCACCGATTGGTCCAGGGAAGGAGCTGATGCTGCAGAGCAATAACCTGAATAATAAATTAGATACTGCCTGTTAAAGAATTCTGTAATAGGAAAGACTATCGGCTATAAAGTGTTAGAACGAGTTTTGTTTTTAACCAATTACCCACTGGATGAGCAATAACTCTTCCAGCCATGTAATGCCAGATTGTCCCATGTAGTCAACCTTTTCCACCCACAACAGTGACCCTCCCGTCCTTGGCCGGCACGGTCAGCCAATCACGCGCATTTTATGTTTGTCATAGTTATCCGCATTTCAGAGTCATCTTATATGACAAAGATTCGTCAGCTGAGGGGGCGGGGAGGAGGCTTGTAGATGAACCTTCTTGGGCGGATGCTGAGGAAACATCTCGGGAGTAGAAACCGGAAACCCGATCCTCCAGCACTCTGCACAGTGGGGGTGGGTGAAGAGAGAGAGAGGGGNNNNGGGGGGGGGGGGCTTGATCCTAGACGGAGCTTCAGCAGTTTCCTCCAACCCCTAATGCGTTTTTCGAAACCGATACACTTCCCAAGGATCCTGCTTCTGCTACCTTCATTCCTCCCCCCCTATGCTCCACTAATGGGCCAAGAAGCGCAGCAGATCCACCTAAGACTGTCCATCTTGCTTCCAACGACCCTCCAAAAAGGGCACATGGTCAGTTTCAGGACGGACGGGCGCCGGACCATACTGACACGACTCCTTCCTTCTGCTGACCTTTGGTTTTTTTAAGGGTCTTGACCAACCTTGGCTCCGACCGTATAATCGTCATGCCTCAAGTCCCATGTTGTTGGGTTTCAGCTGCTACATCCGATACATTTCTTGCAAAGCCCCCAGGGGATTTTAGTAAGGTTCATGGGTTTCGTGTCTTTTGCCGTAATAAAAAATGCCATCCTGCCCATCAGCACCTGTGAGGGATAGGGGAAGATGAAGATGCCCGCCAGCTTGCCGGTGCATTAGAGGGGTAACTTAACCCGGAGCTAATGAGGACGCCAAGAGACGACAAGCTGAGAAAGTGAGCCCACTTGCGGTGCGGACCTTCGGGCCAATTTTGCTTCTTTCAAGGTAAAGACATGATATACCTGCTGAGTAGGAGGGGGTTCTGAGATTTGTGCGGAATAGGATCGTTCTCTTCCGAGCAGGGTTTTCCGTGATGTAATACTATACATATGGTTGTATCGAGGGAGGTTTGTTGAAAAGTATGGAGGAAAGGTCTTGTGTGGTACCCTGTTCTTCGTGGATGTTTACAAGACTGGCCGATATCACGTAACCAGACTCTGCGCAGGAGCAGGCCACTGGCCCTCAACATGTTACACCACATCTAATCCTGCTCTTTGTCGATATATATTTTTTCCATGCTGCAGATGGAAGGCAAATGGAGGTGACTTATGGACTTTTTTAAAAATAAGTATGCTATAGTGTGATATATTTTGTTCTGGGAACGCTTTGATGTAAATATTCATCGAGTTCCTTCGAGCAACTTCAGCTTTTGTTTGTGCCAGGCCAATATTGCTGCATGGACTATGAAATTGGGGACATGTAGGAACAACAGTAATTATTTGCCCTGGATTTTTGGCTTTTGTTCTTAAGTGACTATTGTTAAAAAGCTTTAACCTCGTTCATGTTGTATGGAAGAGATAAGGCTTTGTTTATAGCAGGGGGTTTTTTTTGCGAAGAAAAAATTTGCCGCGAGAGCAATGTTTTAAATTTAGAACTGCATGGTGACTCACAGAAAGCACACCTTTCAATGCACTGCGTCAATGTGCGTGACATGTCTTTCACAATGAGTCATAATTTTCTGCTGGTTGCTACCAGGAAATAGATTCGTGTCAACGTTGCATTCTTGGTCAAGGGTCTCCCCCCCCCCTCACCATTACTTCTTTTTTTATTATTTACTCTCTGGAGACTCCGCAAGCATACACCCTTTGCACCCCTCACTTGTCCCCATTCCTTTCCACGGCAGAAACTTGTGGACAACGCTCTTTTTTGCTTCTGTGACGAACGCGAGTCGGGTGCCTCAAGCAGAAAATAACCCATTACATGCATTCTTCGAAGAGGGGGGGTCAAAATGCACTTACCTATCTGAGACTGCTCCGTCCTAGAATCCTCCTGCTTGATTCTAGTCATCACCATATCCTGCAAAGAAACAATAAAACAATCAAAACAATTCATTATAAATAACACTGGCAGACAGTGGCAAAAAAATGGAGCCGAGGATTAAGATGCTTGGGAGTCGTAACTTCAGTTCATTGGCGTCTCAGTGTTCCGTGTACGCATTCGAGAGAGGTCGGCACAATGACCAACATCACTGAAATATGCGCTTATATCATCTCGACTAGGATTTCAAACCGGGAAGAAAAACATTGAGAGTGTTGTTATCGCGTTCCGATGAAGCCAACGCACACATAGCCATGCAACCTGGCAGCAAAAGGTCATGATTCTGCTGGAAGGAGGCCACCGACATACCCTTACAATCAGTGCCATTGTTCGTCGTTTTAATTTCCTCCTCCTGGGTCCACGATTCGGGGATTGCCAGGAAACAAGTCTGCACACAGTGATGGATATCTTGGGCTTAATCTCTGTTTTGTCAACAGGGTGTGCATTTTCTGGGGCTTACAGTTTTGGGGAATTTTTTTCCTCTTTTTTTTTTTTTGGCACGGGCAGGAGACCAATTTGCTTCTTTCAACTCCTACCGGAGAGTAACTAGTGTGCCGAGAGATGCTTTCCACCGGTTTGGGAAATTCAGGCTATTTCCAAGTTTTGCGGTCCGGGCTAATAGCTAATAATAATGCTATCAGGTCAATTGAGGACTTGAGATTTGAGGTCGCAGTACAACGTGTATCGAGGGTTATGACAGGCAGAAGCTTCTTTGGGCAATGAGGTGGTGGTCGATGACAGGCAGTAGACAGCTGGAACTACTGCTAACACCGCAGGAGAAATAGGAGAGCCAAGAACAAATCACCCGTGATGACAACGGATGCTGGGGGGTGTTTCCACGGTCGAGTTGGAGCTCACGTCTTTTGGGGATTACTTGGCTCCGGACTTTTTTTGTGGCCTTTTTTTGAAAATAGCGTCAAGACATCATGCGCGCACGTGGGGTGCCGTGTTTCTAGGTTACTTAAGTCATCGACAATATTCCACTCAGGATTATCACGTTATTTTTATTGCCCTTAAGTTCTGATCATTTACACATGTGGCTAATGATTATTTTCAATTCACAGGCAGATATTCAGTGAAAGCCCCTTTGTAACAAGAAACTTATTAGTTTACATAACAAGCTCTCCAGAAGTTTTAAAACTACATGCCACTCTTATGATAACACAGCACTGGCTGTGATTGACGGACGTTCGTTCACACATCGCCTATTTCTGCTGGTGGGAATTAGTGATTGAACTGCTTATCTTCGCAAGAAATTGAGCATTCAATTGATCACCCAATTGTCAATTTTCTATTGGCAACGAATTACTTTGATTAAAACGAACCTCTTAGGGAAGACCCCTTCTCTTATTTCCTGAACACTTTATGTTTATATGAAACAAAAAGGCTATGTTTTTTTCGACATTAAATTATCTCGGTGGCACTAGGAAAAACAACAAACAACCAAATGGTTGCTACCGGGATTGAACTCCGGACCCCTGAGTGACGTATTGTTGGCTGGAATCATTTATATGCTAGTACACACCGTGTCTTGTAAACTTACACTGATAACCCATAAGCTAAATCCAGCGTGACTTTCGGTTTTGTCCTACAAAGCCACTCGGTTCTGAATGTGAGAAACCTAAGGCAAGGGTCCCCAGCTCGACCCACGCTGCTGACCTCTCCCTGCTTCATATACACATATGCTCGTTCAGTTTTCTTCGCCCGACCAAGGCAGTAGGACCATTATTCCGACACCTTTGCCCTTTACCGTCATAACTACAGAACTAACATGCCTCACAGCTGGTTCAGCACCAGGCTTGGAAATCGGAACGACATATCGAAGGACTAGCATCGTGGCGACTGTGAGGCGGGTCATTTATTGACCTCACGTGCGAGGTGAATCGTGCGTTTCAAAATGGGAACAGCTCTAGCCTTTGGTATATAGGGCCTATTGTAAGGCGCCTACTCCGCGGGATCTATTGTGCAACGGAAAGAATTTGCTGCCTCAACCAGACATGGTGATTGACGCAGATGCAACACCTCACCCAGCACCATAGCTGGAGAAAAAAAAATTGGTCAGCTCATCAGCAAACTCTCGTTTCATGCTTACATCATGGTCAGCTATTGCGTCTTTTCTTACACTCATCTGCTTGCAAAAATTATCCAAAAAGGCAGGGTTTGAATACATGAACTAGCAGGTGTTGCAGTTAGTCACACTGTTACACTGCAAAGTTATGAGCAACCCACTTAGTAAATCGCTTATAAATAAACAAATAAACATGTCCGGTTGAATAGGATGGAGCTAAGTGGGATCGGCAAAATCGTGAGCCCGCAGACAAGTTTTCGGGCTTGGTGCAAAATAAATGGGCTCGTTCCGCTGAGAGCAAGCGAAACTAATTCGAGAACGAGATATACTATGTTACTCTGGCGCTAACTGCTGTCTTCCATCGCCTATTTTTGGGGCAACACATTCGTATGACAATGAGCACCTTCAAAGGATCGCAGCAACATCACTTGGGAACCATCGTGATTCTTCGGAAACGACTGCAACTTTGGCTCTAGTTCAACTATCTCAGGCGGATACAAGTTAAAGAGAATTACTAGCACTATGTCCCCGTCATATATGTATCCAGGCCGTATGACGTCTGCATTTTCTACAAAATTTGGATTATTTTTTCGCGGCATGTTTCGTGGTATGTGAACAAGAGCCGGCTATGCGCTACATGACGTATTTAGGGTTAGAGAGAGGAACGGATTAAAAATAAGTGTAGCTGAAAAACGATTTTGGGGAAAGCTTGGAGCAATTGGTGCATTCTTGTCAAAAGCCGCAGCTTGGAGATGTAACGTTTTGATAAATCAAAGCCAGGCCCGTTTTATCTCTTTTCACCTGCTGTCATTATTTGCCAACAAGTTAAGGCTGAGGAATTCACTAGAAATATTTCACGCTTGGTTGGACTCCGGTTTGGCCTTTGCGCCTGAAAACTTTACGAACGCATAATTTTGAAGGTTTGAAAGGCTCGTTTTTCATAATGTATATGGAAATTTGCAGTGACATAATTGTGCCTTTCCGCCGTTGTAACTTATCCCTAAGGGTGAAATGCGGTAATATTTTATCAGGTCCATACACAGTAGGCTTTACGAATTGCAGGAATTAGATAATTAGTTTTTTGTTAATTTAAATAGTATGAATTTTCAGTAGTGCTAGATGCGGCTAGATAGTACACTCCAGGTCCAGGGATTTCGCGGGGATGTCCAAAACAACGGCCAGAGGACTTGAAAATCATTTGAGAAAATATGTTTAAAAATAGTAATTACACACCCCCATACCATTATTATATCAAATACTGCACAATATTAGTAACATAATGAAAAGAAAAGTGCTCAATCTTTGTGATTTTTCCGAGTGTCCATAACCTGATACTGTTGATGTAACTTTGCAGTCCTATTTGCATTATGGTGGTAGTTAGTCGTAGTTATAGTCGTTTATTCTCAACATATACGCATATGTATAAGACAGAAATCCGATTTTACCTCGCAGTTCAAAATTTTATTCACCGAAACTGAATACCAGTTTCTGCAACGATGTGCGAAATGATGGCAAGTGCGTGTGACTACATGAATTAACAGTGACAATACAGTGATGGGCATAAACACAAGATCTCATGCTTCTTCTCATGCAGGACCATTGTGGTTAGGCGTTCGTGCTGTAATTCGTGAGGTCCTGGGTTCAAATCCTAGTTCAGTCCATCAAGATCTATGTCGATCTATGTTTTTCCGCGGGTCCTCCTAACGGTGCAGGAAAATTATGGGATCATGGACTTCTTACAAAATTGACCACAGCCTCTTCAGTTATTTCCGTAAATTTCGTGACACAATGAAGCATAAAGATTATTTTGCTTTTACCCGCCATAAAATGGAGTAAGAGATTGCAAGTGAATGCGGTCCTGATTGCTGGTTGCTTCTAGGAGGTTGTTACTCTTATAAAGAGGTAGACAAAAGACAATGAATAACTTTTTCCCTCGCTTTTTCAGTTAAACTTGGCCATTGCCACTTTGCCAGTGAATCATCCTGCATACGAGAGAGGCACTATTACAGTATATTGTTACGCCACTGTGGTCAATCCATGTTATAAGATAATTATTTGCAACATTGTCTGCGATATGGGATGACTTATTTCACTGCTGGATCAGTGCTTATGAATTTACAAGACTGTTCAGTGTCCACGACCCCGCCCCGGTTCAAGAGTTGGGTATATAGGTAAAGTATAGTGTTATGCGTATCCAGCCAACCAGCAGTTTCAAGAGAAGAAATCTGCCGTATAATCAGGTCGACTTTCATTCTTGTCGCAGCTGATGTTGCTTCTCTTTAAACAGTTTGTTGGGAGTGAACAATTCGGAACCTCTCACCCTCCTCCATTGTTGGCTTTCGGACTTGCTTAGGCCGTGCACCGCACCAAATAACAATTTTCGAGGAGTCTGGCATTCCGATAACACCTATACGAGACTCAGCTAAGATTCCCTGAAGGATTCACCTCCACAATCTTACGGTACTTCACTCAGATTTTATTATCTCTGGTAATAAGTAGAAAGTATCTGCAAGCAGCCCTTAACATATCTTCAAACGCTTATTGGTGTCGGATGTCTTGATGACACTCGCCTGTCATCGCCGCCACTCGATAAACCATTACAACGTGACAGGGCCTGTCAGTCATATAAGGTGTTTAAAAAAGCGGCGCCGTAAATATAGCGGGATGGATAAACTATGGGCAACTCGGCTACTGACTCACAGTGCATGCGAGTTGCTCTTTATCAATCATTATGCACACTCCGATTGTCGCTTACATTATAATGCAGGCGACAATCGGAGTGGGACAGTTTGACCGATATATATATATTTTTTTTGATCGTCCGGAGGAGCGTGAGAGTTTCTTGACATCAGTAACTTGATTGCCGTGGTATTTTCCATATCTTAATGTGGGCCGTAAATGGTTGAATTTATTGCTCGAGTCATGTGAACTTCTTGAACTGTTATTCCTGTTTTTATTTCGGTGACACTACTGCATGCGCGCTAATGTGTTATTCTATATAACGGCTGTGTTTTCATCTTTTCAACATACTCTCACGTTGCTTCTCGTTTGGAAAAAAGTGGCGCCTCATATTTTTTAATTGCTGTGTTTACCGGGTCTGATTCAATGATTAGGGGCGCAGGTCAACAATTCAGTTAGGGTACCAGTGTAATGCTTGTTGTCAGTAATTTACATTACACTTACGTAGTTTTGAAACTGTCGATTACCCGCACCTATTTTATGAATTTGCATTTCATTTGTACGTATAGGTTTAGACAGATTTGGTGGTTTCTATTTCACTTCAGGTTTACGCTGCGTACAATGACAACTATATGTTCATGATAGTTTTAAAAGCCATAAAGCTGGTGCAGTGTAAATTAAATCATTTGAAATGATTCATGTAAAATAGAAAGGGTTTATTTGCCTATCCGAAATATCATGCGACTATAGCTATATGCTTATATTTCTTGTGTATAGTTATAGTACCGGCGCGGCGTGAGAAAAGGTTTTAAGTAGCATGATGCCTGTAGAGAAACACGAAAATCTCAAGAGAACAGGCTCAGAGCAACAATTAATACTTGGAAGAGCACATTGCTCCTTCGAACAAAATGAACATTTTTAGATGGTTTTTCTCACTATACTCTGCGCTGGACTTATAATTATGCTGATGTAATATTGTAAATGTCTACATTTTGTTGTGTGCACCATTAGATATTTTGCTACTGAGATTTTTCACTAAATAAAGGCTACATCCTGTCAAATGTGTCAGTGAATAGAAGAGGCTATATGCATTCCGGGTGCTCAGTTATAGCTTAGGATTTGGTTGATTTAAAAAGGGAGTAGAAGTGTTCATTCAGGTTAAGTATATTGGAGGCAAACAAAATTCTGCGTTATGCAATAAAATCGTATTTTTGTTTCAGGTAGAACCTATTCCTTGGCCTATTCTACATAATATTTGACAAAGACTAGTCATCACTGCTTGTGACTACAAGTTTGCTTATACTACCACTTCGTACATGTGTGGAATACCCATACCCTGAACCGCACACCACATAATATATTAGGCCTATAACAACATTTTCTGACGGGTGATATTCCGGCGGGCAGAATATTCCAAACGATTCCATATACTTAACCAATAGTAATTATAGCATAAAACCAACACTTATTTTTTGAAGCATGTTGTGACTCCGTCCCTAAACCAAAATTTAGGTAGATTGTACGTTTGTCTTGGCGTAACATAGGCCCCACGAAAACAATCTGGAGTATCTAGTGACTATATACCCTGCATAATTATAGGCCTCATCCCGAGATAAGCAAGTGAAATAAGATCATTTCCTTTCTATTTATAGGGCAGGTTACCCACACTACGTCCCTGCAAATAGACAACCTAGAATTCAGCCTATATCCCAGTGTAATTAAGAGGATAACATTATATTGATGGTGCCCCGAATTGCCGGCTCAGAGCATGTAAGTGTAAACCTACTAAGTGGTAAGTTCAACAAACACTGTGTTTACTACACTCATGCGGCAATGACAGACCAACAGAGTACGATAGCCGCTATATCGTGTACCGCGCGAAAAAGTATTAGGAAAGGTGGGGCATTCGTTAATTAAATTATTATTCGATTTCCCGAATGAGAAGATGCACAAGACAAATAATTTGTGAAGGGTAACCTTCGCGCCCCTTCTGCATTTAGGCCTGCAAATGTTGCTAGTGAAAAATAATTGTAGAGTACGCCCCGCCCTCCCGAAATCATTGCCTGGTCTGCAGGTTAGAATATTGACTCGGAGTGGTTCTTTTGGGAAACAGCAGTCTTCTTGAGAGTCAAAATGTGCCGCTTGAAGTTAGGCCCATTCTGTATAAACAGTGGATCATTTTAAAGCGTCCTAATTATCCAGAAACACTCCTATTATGATGTACGGACACAAAACACCGATGAAGTCTCCTGTGTCATTGGAGCAGTGTGTCCTGTGACAATTATTGGTGTCCCTATTTTGCAATAACTGAACATCAGTTTATGATTGTCGCAATCCTACTTTTTGGTGCCAGCATGACCACTCTCAGTCAAAATTAAATTACTACTTTCTTCGCTCATTACAATCGGTCAATTTACCGTACAAAATAGAAGCCAGTCTGTAATACACTGTATTGAATAATGGCGTCGTATTTTCCGTTGTTGGGTAATAACTACCGCAATTACTGTCGCAACTATTTTGTGAATTTCCTTCGTCTTCTTACGCCACAACATGAGCTTCAAATTGTCGCATATCCTGACACCTTTGTTGCATTTCAAATCTGATGCTGCCATAGCACAATCACCAATTACTTTGTCAATCGCTGTTAACTTACACACTCGGTCCATTAACTGTCATATGTCTCAAAGAGAATTTGTGAATGGCGGTTATTGTCACTTATTGCCGCGACCAATACGTCCGGGAAATGTCGTACCGGACTAAACGACTAACCGGATGACTTGTCATCACCGCGACACACTCCCCACGAAAATATGAAAATGCAATTTACCGTGTTGGAGATGATGGGTCGAGCAATCATCTTCTGGACAGCACTAGTCACCCACGCTGCTGGAGCACTGGACCGCGACGATGCTGATGGTCGTAGAAGCAGCTTCAGCCAGAGTGACCGTCGCCCGATGCTGCTGTCCTGCAAACTGCCGTGCCCTGCTGATGCTGACTCGGATGCTGAGAACCATCTTGGTGCGGGAGGGCTAGATGCGATTTCGGCACGCGCCTTCCGCGGCCCAGACGTCGAGGCGGGGCCACGTCCTATCCGGGCAGGGACATGCACAAGCCCATTGGCCGACACGGGATTGCGAGGCGGGCCTCCTTTTTTGCTCGACACACCCGACTAATCGGAGGGAAGGGCACCCGCCAAATCTGGGGGAGGAGGAGGAGGAGGAGGAGGAGGAGGAAGAGTCAATGTGCTGCCTCATTACTCACTAATTACTATACATGCACACTTGGGTGTCAATTTATTGATATTATATCTTGGAGATAAATAGCACCAAAGTTGCTCTGGAACATCAGGAGTACGTGTATTAACTCCGGAAAAATTCCACTTGTGCACCACATAATGTAGGCTACAAATGCTCATGGAAAATGTAAAAAAAGCGAGACGATTATTTTTGCTAATGATTTGCCCCTGCCCTTTATGTAACACCGCAATGTAAGTGAGCAGTGTGGGTTAGCTAGCTGTCCAGGATAAAACTGGTGAAGACTGTTTCATGTCCTCAGGCTATGCCTGGCTCTCGTGTGTCTTTGACGACTGTTTTTTTTTTAAATTAACATCACGCCAATTTGCGACATATAGTGTAATACAATCTACACTATAAACGCCATATGTACACCCGACACGAGCCACTGACAAAGTTATACAACGTAAGGCATAAGTTGCTTTATGTGACTAACTACAAATAACGTACAGAACCGCAGTGAGAATAAATAAGGGCATAAGTTACTACATGTTTGGGCCAATAATAGACGTTGGCAGTCCGTAACTTTTGCACATTGACATATTTGAAAGGTGTTGTTGTGAAGCACTCGGCCGGTCATTCTGCTTCGGAAAATATTGTTACCTTGATGCATATTTTGTCAATAGTAATCCTGAGCGGAGTCACGGATGTGTTTGACTCTTGGGGCGCCACGGTCTGATTTGTTTTGAAGCTTTGAGAGTCTTCATGCCCTTGAATAAGGCTACGACTCACCAACGCGATGGCTTGTATCTACACATCATCTGGTGCCAAGTGTCGTTACTGTTAAAATATTTAATTGTTTTGGCAGCCCACTAGTCAAAAGATTGTCCTTTGCGTCCGGAAGTCTTCAAACTAACAAGCCGTTTTCGCCCAGAGAAGTCAAAACATTTTGACAATGCAAGTTGGCCTGATACTAGAGCCGGATCTAAGTGGACGTGATTTTTTTTTTTTTTTTAAAAAAAAGCTATAGCCAGCACCTTTAAGTTTCTACCAAAAATAATCAGTGTCCCACGGTCGGGTTTCTGCCAAATGTCCACAAATCCTGTCCGCTTGCTGCTGTCACTTTGAGACGGTAAAAGCTGAGGCCGCGAGCCAAAGCTTGACACCTCTCTTTCGACGCAATTGCCAAACTTTTAACTTCCCCCCCCCCCCCTATACACCCCACCCTCCCAAATATCCCAACAGCATGCAGAGGTCGGTCTAAAGGGAGATGCAGCCAAAGAGACTTCCGAAGCGGCGTGAAAGTGTTTGCGGTAAATGTAGCAGGTTTATGGGCGTCGTTCTTTCTCCCTCCAGGCGTTTCATGACTTCTTCGCGCACGTTATTAGTAAACTTCCGCGCGACACTTCTCAGGAAAGTATTTGCCCGGAATATAACGCTGCATGCCACTGAAGAAGGGGGGGATATAGGGATGTGAACAGCTGGTGACGCAACCTTGTCACAGGTCAAAGGTCCAGTCAACCAAAACCTTGAAGGGCTAATGGGAAATGCTGACTAAGACGAAGAGGTCTACGTGTGTAATTAATTCGTGGTACCTCCAGTGACAATCCACGCAGGCAGATTGAAATAAAAAATAACACTGTGCAGTAATTCAGACTGACATGTTCCCATGAAAGAGGATGTGGACACCATATTATTAATATTATAAAGTGACACTGTGGCGTCATATTTGGCACCAATATGCAGTATGCATAAGTGAACGTGTCACATGGCTATAATCCACGCGTGGTTGATCATATTCCACAACACGTAATGCAGAGGTTGCATGTGCAAGTGCACTGAAACGAGAGCATGGTGTTGGGGTAATGACCAGTAGTTTGCTGACTCTTGTCTGACGGAGTTGATGAAGTTTGCATTCACTTGGAGGCCACCGCGGAAAAATGGCACGATCGAGATACACTTCTCAAACTTTGGTATATACAGTACACCTATTATCTTACCCGCGTATGTGCGCGTAATAATGAGGGCAGATTACGTAGGTCTTTTACACGTACTACGTGCAACCACTCATATAGGAAGTGCAAAATGGCAGAGGGATCAGTGACCGTAAAATTATGAATGGCAACGTCCCTATTAAAGCCCAATCTTGCTCGTAAAAAAATATGGAATAAAAAGAAACTGTTCCCGCGAGATATAACCCTTGGCCAGCGTAACGACTGGGAACAAGATAGCAATGTTTTTAGACATTGTTTTTCCTGCTCACAATGACCCCACCGGCATTTATCCCAAGAATAGGCCCATTGCTGCATTACGCATTTCAATAGTATGTCCGGGGTGAATAGGGTTCACCAACATGTCTTTATAATGACGTCAGTATCTAATGGTCCTTTCAGAAGTTCCTTATTGTTGATTTGCCTTATAGACTTGTAATTCTCGGCTCTCTTAATAAATGGCACCCAGTGGTACCTGTGATCGATTCGAAGCTTCGTTGGTATGGTGCCTTCGAGTCTAGCTCCTCGGCAGGGTGCATATATCTATCCCCTTCTTGTTTTCTAAACACAGCAAAGCGGATCTGGGATTATTCGTTTCTGGGCCGAAGCGCCAACTCATTGGGCGGCTTGTTAGCTGCGAGTTTCCTCGAGACTGTTTTCTAAACATCCTCGAGCTGCTTTTGAG
Source organism: Catajapyx aquilonaris (assembly GCA_000934665.2). Classification (NCBI taxonomy): domain Eukaryota; kingdom Metazoa; phylum Arthropoda; class Diplura; order Dicellurata; family Japygidae; genus Catajapyx; species Catajapyx aquilonaris. The sequence continues at coordinate 89,400 of JYFJ02000159.1, forward strand.
CTCGGAGGGAATCTATAGCCCACGCTTAATTGCACTGCCGGCGAAAATGCTGCCTTTACTTTGCTTTGCTGCTGCTTTGACAACTCACTATTTTCTTCTGGCCCCCCCAACCTTTGCTTTTTGGGTTATTTTTCGCGTATCATTCTCCCTCCCACCTTTATTTTGTAGAAACACGATACTTTGCCTTAATTGATCGGTCGCATTAACAAGCTTCTTCTACAATGTAATGCACCCGTGTTGTTTTTAGTTGTATAGGCCCCCCACGTGCAATAACAGCGCCGTCCATATTTTTTCAGACAAATAGCATCAAAAATTTAATCAGATTCGGATTCTATACTTAACGGACCATGCAGCTGTGAAACTCATTAACAAAAACCACAAAAGAATGCGATAAAATTCAGGTAGAAGCAACGTGAACTAACGATCTGTTCACAGCCCGTACACCGACATCACTCAACCTCCGGTACATCAAAGAGCCGGTACACACACACACCCCGGTACAGCGACATGCAAGTAAGCAGCATCTTCCGACAGCCGCAAAACCTCCGGAGCTGTATAGTTTTGACTTGCCCTCGCCATGTTTCCCCAGCAGTGGCAAGTTTGACCGCTAAACAAACAAAGCCGAAGACAACAAGGAAAGACTGCCGACGATTTTAATAGGGAGCCAGTCTGTCAAACAACCAGAGCTGCCGAGAAAGAGAGGGTTTGCTGAGGGAGAACTGTTGGAAGAAGAAGAGTGGTTGAGTCGTTGAAGAGATGAACTTGATGGACCATATGATTAGATGTCCGTATCCGGTCTGGCTCCGATCTCTTGATTTTTGGTGGATTTCTGTTGGAGGGATTTATACATGCAAAAGTATAGCAGCAGAGGCGTGGAGTGGGCATGTCGGAGGGGGGGTTGGATGGCCCCACCTGCCGTCGATTTGTTTTCGGGAGGCAGTCGGCGCCGTCGGGCCCATAATTTGGGCCGGCGGAAGCTGTCTCCCGGACCCTGCTGCCAACCACTCTTTCAGGAGGGAATGCGGGGCAAATGGGCCTGCTGCCTGCCACTGGAAATGCTGCTCGGATCGCTACCAACCAGACCAAGATTAAGGGCTCCCGAGTGACGAGAGCATATGTTCATCGGGGAGGGCTTAATTTCAGCAAAGAATATCACGAAATGTCACACTAATTGAGAGTAACATTTGCACTACCAACTAGCAGAGGGTCGAATGGTAGGGTCATTTTCTTGAGTTTACTATACCCCCTGAGGTCTCTTCCCCTCCACAACCATAATCCCATGGATTATCCCTCCCTTCTTGGTATGTCTCAGAAAAAAATGAGACCAGACCCAAATGGACCACCCACGTCCAAACCAGAATTATGTACAAAATATAATTTCAAAATGATTCCGCAGTTAAAATAATGCTGATGTTTCTTTTTGTTTCTATATATCCCAATGCACGTGCTTCTAGCTTCCAGCTGATGCCATTTGGCTTCAGTATCTTTCCTTGGACAAAAGATATGGCTCAGCCAACATCTCTTGGCAACTAAACCACACACCTGTTTGCCTCGTCAAGTAGCATTAAATCTCGCGTCATTGATTCTAATGGGGCCTCAAATTGGGGCCTTAAATGACTTCATTTATTTCCACTCTAGTTGAGCATCCCTTCATGTTAGGTGGCCAGAATTCTCCCTCCTCCACGCCTCCCCGTTCTTGGCAATGGGACAAGGGCTGGGGGTGGAAAAGGTTGGTGAAAATGATAAATTTGCTTGCAAATAGGCGAGTGTAAGAAAAACGCACCGAATGCAAAACAAGCTGTACAGTGATTTATTTGTGCTATGTATAGAAATCACAATATTCACAATCTTGAGGAAGTAATGCCAGTACTCGACATTACATGGAGAATAAAAATCCATAGGATCCCTTATTATCTACAAAACGGCATAATTCCTTACAAACAGTAAGACTGACTGGCGCTAGAAAAAGTACATACAGTGCCTCACACAAAATCACACAGTATGCTTAAATCTAAAACAAATGCAGTAGATTGGAGGAGGACACAGCCATTCAGAAAAGAGGAACACATTGTTCACACCAAAAGACATTTTCACATGTTTCCAGATTGTGCTCCTGTACTTCAGGTATAAATAACTCTATATGGAATGACGAAGCAGAGCAAAATCACAGTCTATGCACGCTTGGCCCAATCGATGATAATTATAAACTCTTCGCATTTAAATGTGGCCCCAAAAATTTTTATTGCTCTCAAAAAGCGTAGTAGCAAAAAATTTGCCAATAAATACTTGGCTACCGACAAGGTGCCTCAACGTCCTTCTCCACTTTTCTCCTCTCCATGTCATATTCTCTCGCCCTGTTGTACAACAAAACACCCACTATCACCACGGAAGTGCCCAAACCACTGAGCAAAGTCACTGGATTTCCAAAAAGGATAACTGACAGCCATATTAAGAACGCTCGTTTCGCAGTGTTGGCCACACTGAAAAAGAAATGGCATGTGCAAATGTTACTGGTTGCTTCAAAAAGGAAAAGCATACACTTCAGAATATAGGCCTACTGTTACCTATGTGTCACTGGACTGATGTAATCCATGAGAACATAGGCTGTTATGCTTTGGAAGTGGAAAAATATTCCATTGAGGATAAAAGCAGTAAAGAGAGTTGAATCTGCTGTCCTCTGAAGCTTTGCTAAGTCAACCAGGAACAGAGTCACTGGTATCTGCACCACTATGGATGCCATACTGGTGTAGAACTGAAGCTCTGCTGGACTGAATAAAAAAGGAATTTGTTAAAAACCGTAAGAGTTGGCAAAGCATTATTAAATCCAACTCACGTGTATCTGTATTTTTGTCCACTAATGAGCATTTTTGAATACACATTTTGGAGGCTGTAAGGCAAAAGGTTGTAATGTAAGAAATCAAGTACAGTAAAACTTTTAGTCAAATCTTGATGGGACCGGAAAAAAACTACCAGTTTTAGAAGATTCGAGTTAGAGAAGTTTGGAATTTTTTCAGCATAGAACTCTATAAGGAAGCCTACCTTTATATCTAGCGACGAAAGGTGTTCAGAACTTAAAAATTACTGTCACTATCACACTACAATGTTCCTCGAGTAACTCGCCCCGTGTAAGAAAATCAAACGCAGATGGGAATGTCTGGGCTCATGGGACCCGGTGCAGATGGCATGAGTCATTACTGGTAGACAGAGATCAGGAAAGAGCCTTTCTGTACATGTGGCCTACTCTCGACTCTTTGGCTGGGAGAAATGAGAAAATTTTTCGTACTCGCCAACATGAACTTCCGACTTAGGGAGACTGAAAATGCATCAATATCCCATTGTAAGGCCCTGCCTGCACTTCCAGTTATAGAAATTTGAGTTACGGATTTCCTATTATTTTACACTGTGACCAACCAAGCTCATAATTTTCTTCGAATTAGGGAAGTTCGACTTATAGACGTTTTACTGTATTAAGAAACGAGAAGATATGAAACGAAGGTGACTTACCACTCTGTGAGGTTAGTGGCCATGGCTGCTGCAAATCCTCGTATGTCGAAGCTAAGTTCATTAGCTGAACAGAGAGCCAGACCACCCATGACAGGTATGAGGGACAGATTTACATACAGGCCTGTCAATTCACCTGAAAGAAAGACGGAATGATATGGATTATAGACCAAGTGTTTGCAGCATGTGAAATGCAGTTACCTAGTAAAATCCTGGAGATCAACACAGTAAAAATTGGCGCTGAACTTTTGATGGTCTCAGTAAAACTAACTGCCACAAAATTAAGCGCTATAAGGCCTAGGAAGACAGTTGTGAATCTGTGGACAAAGTTGGAAGTTATCAATGTGATTAGATATGGTTTCAATAACTTAGTTTTGTTACGATAACTTGAGCCTTTGCATTTCTCCTAATCCTTAATTTCTCAGTGTACATCAGGAAAAATATATATCAGTAGAAGATAATAATCATTGCAATAACTGTCAGAGAAAGATGCCTTATCACATGGTGCAAAATTATTTTCCTTCAGAGAGTTTGAGCCTAAGGCATGCAAACCCTGTGAATATTCCCAGAATTTTAGGGTTATTTGTGAAGAGTTACCATATGCTTGACAGCAGATCTAGTGTGTTTGGGATAACACAATGATTGTCATCTACATAGTAAATCATGCAAACATCTGTGCTACCAACCTGGTGCTTCCCACCAGAATCATGTGACGGTAGAACCCAGGAGGGCGGGTTAACCTTTCCATTCTTTTGTACATTCCACATGGCACGTACATCTGGATGAAACCGCAGGTAGTTGTCATCATCATCTGGCACGCACCTGTGAATTAATATATTGCTTTAATGTATGGGGACAGACTATTGTACAAATCTTCCAAGAACTGTGGTTAAGGCCAAGTTGCAAACCTAAACATAGATCACCAACCAAGGGTTTAACAGATGCTATCAACAGTCGGTTAACTTAAGGCAACAATTAACGATAATGCTAGACTCTCAGTTGATGATCAACCTTCAGTTGTGCAATGTGACATACTGTAGGAGACCCAACACTGCATCCACATGGTGCAGTTACACTTTATATGCCCCATCCCAGCATACAGTAAAACTATTATTGCCGTATAATAATACGCTGCAATATGTTCTGCCCCATTTTCATTGCAGACGACTGTTGATTGGAAGAAGTTAATACAAAGCAGTACAGCAATCACTGATATTTAACTAAATCTTACTTCTAAAAATTATGCATAGCTTAAATTTTAGTTAAGCCAATGATCTACTGTGAGGATGACAAGATGACATCCTAGACCACACCTTTTTGATTATAGAGGGAAGATGTACACAAAGTGCAAGTTGCAACAGATAACATATTGAATTAAATGCCACTATCATATTGTATCGCAGAATATCCAATGTACCCAAGATCCCGTAGCCATCTATGTCATCAAAGAGGGACACTCTGTGTGTGTCTCCTGTTTATTCCCGCTTTCAAAATCCATCAAAAGGACTACGAATTAAATAAAGTAATAAGTTGGGCATATAACTGCTGTGATCCACTGCCATGAAGTACACAATTACTAGTGAAACCACCACACAAATGCTCCTTATGCCCTCAAAGGCATTAATTAGTTTCACGGCAAGATCTAGCTGTCAGTCATACATATATTTGGTTCTGCGCCATTACCTTCATTCCTGAACTGGTCAAGCAGTACATTTACTCAATGCCACTCCTTGCAAAGATATTTCAAGGCAACTTACCAAAACCCTTTCGCTTGATATGTAGAAAATGGTTATGAAAGCACATAAAGCTTGATTCACATATGGCTGGAATACTTTCAACTTTTGAAAAATAGCATCTCATGAATTCATACTGTAGCCTATACGTGAGCCATCCAGTAACATTATAATGGCAAGTTTGAGGATGAACTGGTGAGCGCACCTAAAATGGTGGGATCTCCTCCCATGTAGGTGAGGATGTACTTGTTGAGAAAGAGTGTGCACCCGCTGAAGAAGTACCACAGCACCAGGAAGAAGAGCGCACGGAGGTTGAACAGCCCTTCCTTTGCGTCCGTTGGAAGCACGTCCTCCTCCTCCTCCACCTCCTTGTCCTTCTGGTCCTGGTCTCCATCCTCCTGGTCCGACAACAGCTTCACCTTCACATGGTCAGCCACTGTCTCCATCTTCTGCGTGCTCCACTCCTGCTCTAAGCCATGCCCCGCTCCATCTCAGGGCTGCACCTGAAGTGGAACCAGTGCAACTTCAACGTGCTTCATACGAGGCCGTTCCCCCTTACGACCATTTAAAAAAAAAAAGGAGGAAAAAAAAAAGAAGTGGTGCAAAGTGCGGTTACATAAAAGAGAGTGGACGTGTAGGCACATCTGCCACCTGCCATATCAGCAACGATGACGGTAGTTGACACTGTCGGTATATGGACTCCAAAATTCAGCCATTTAACTACAAGCCGTTGTCAAATCGCTCATTAGCATTAAAGCGGAGCATGTAATTAGAACTAATTGCCATTTATTTAAATTGAGATTAAATTACGAGGCGGATTGACGAATATGTGAGCACCCTCGTGACGTCACATGCGCCGCCTTGAATATGTGTGCAACTAAGCTAGGCGTGCACGGAAAAATGCTGTCCAGGTTAAAACACGTGTTGTCCGGATTCAATCTGGTCGTCCGACACGGGTTTTTGGAAGTCGGACAGGTTGGAAAAGGAGTCATCAGACCATGCTCCACCGAAGCAGCCAAAGCACAAGGTAAATTATCCAGCCATTTGAATGCAAAAAGGATTCACTTCATATTATGAAGGTGACAATTGTTTTTTTCTGACAGGTGTGACGGCTTTATTTGTGGACGAGAGGGTGCAGGTAATACTGCGGCGTCTGACAGGACTCGATCTGAAGAAGGTCTACAGGAAGAAGAATCTGGAGGGACAGCTGCAAGCTCCCAAATATGAGTTCATGACCCAGGAGCAACTCAACCAGGTGAAAAGACATGCCGCGGTTCAAAGTTGCTTAGGGGGGAAATTATTTAAAAATACAGTAGACCGGTCGGAACACAATAAAGGTCGGATCAGCCGAGGAGCAAAGAAAACTTTAATGAAACACAACAAAAAAGGGGCTTTCAGCAAACGTAAAAGTACCCAAAAAACATGAAATTACGTACAGTATTAAGCTGCGTTTACATGTTAGCAATTTGACAAGCGAATGTGGTAACATCACTGAGTAACCCATGTAACCATTATTGTTTGAGGCGACACCTCAAACAATACTGGTTACTTCGCTTGTCAATTCGCTCACATGTAAATGCGGCTTTATGATGTTCCAATCAATAGTGAAGTAAGTATCTTTTACATACCCACTCTGCCCCCGAATACCCTGTAAAGGGTGGCAAGGGATACTTTAAAAAATAAAAATAAAAACATACCCACTCTTCTGCACTGTATTTACCAGGCAATACAAAACAAATGCATGGTAAATTACAGTATTTGATCTGAAAAAAATTGATTTATTGTTGCAGTGAAACGGTTGGATAAACAGAAGTCGGATAATCGGGGTTCTACTGTAATGGCCAGTTGGTATTACTCTTCAATTGACGTAATGTAGCTCTGAAACTTCATGTGTATCAATTGCAGAGTCTGAAAGAGGCTGAGGAAAAGTCAAAGGAGAAGCTGCAGATGCCGCCTGTGCTGGAGGAGAGACGACCCATTAACCATGTCATATGCGAAGACCCCGAATTAATTGGTTATGATACGTCCAATTTTGTCTTCGTTGACATCAACTATTCGATTTCTGATAGGGTAAAATTGTCATAATGTGGTGGTGGATCTTATGTGGTACAAGTATTGATTTTTCATACAACCTGCAGAAACGAACAATCGTCGTGCGTGAGCAGGATGGTACTTTAAGGAAGGCGACGTGGGAGGAGAGGGATAAAATGAATCAGATATATTTTCCAAAGCCTGGAAGGAAGCTCATCATGCCTTCTATGTTTGAAGATGAGATGTTGCAGGTAGAGGCATTGCTTAACAGCTGCTGACTCTTTCTGTGACAGTAGGAGGGGCTATTTCTACTCGCTTGCATCTCAGTGGTTTACAGGAATTATGTAGTTTCATTTTTATTGCAGGAAGTGTTGGAGAGGCAAGAGTATGAGTTCATACTGGACAGGGCATGTGCACAATTTGAACCAGATGAGCCTAATTACATTCGAGTGACTCGTAAGACATATGATCACATTGACGCCAAGGGTCATTATGATGTGCTGTCATCCACTCGGCATTATGGACCAATGGTCTTCTGCCTTGTAATGAAGAAAAGCATTGACAACCTTCTTATACATTACATACACGCTGGCAGGTATGTATCAAAATCACGTGGCGTCAAATTGATGTACTGATGTAATTTATTGCTTCAGGCTTGAAGATGCATCAGAACTGATTTGGCTCTTCACAATACTCCATTCGGATTGTAAGACTGTAAAAGCTTTGACGGGTGACCAGAGTGCAATCCAAGTGATGACTACATTCATGGAAAATGACTCGCAGAAGAAAGATGCGCTGGAATTATCTATCCAGGCTCAGATGGAGTTGCAGAAGCAGAAGGCAGAGGTAGAGCAAGGAATACGCAAAGCGCATGGTCATGGGTAGTTATGCAAGTGATGTCTGTATGTAATCTTATGTTTATTAAAATAGCTTTTTTCATTACAAAACACTTACTGTTGGTATACAAAAGTTGTCTGGTAAAACATGCATATTTATGGTCACTTGATATTTGATCTTGTACCAAAGCAAGCAAACAGAAGGTGCTTGCCAACAAAATGTCATAGGAAGATTAATATACATCACTGAAGGGGAAGCTAATGAAGAAAAAATTAACTCCTAGGCTACTCTGACTTCTACTCTGTCAGTGGAGCAATCACAATAGAATCAGACAATTGCAATAAATCCATTCCTGTCATGTTTAACAAATTGTGTGGCCACTGGTAACTGCATCGTTATGGAGTGAAAAGGTATGGCACACAATACTCGTATATTGGTATTATCTGCAACACTTTGTTCGTTTAATAACATCACAGGGCTCTAAATACCTTGCATCATTTCAGTAGAATCGATCTCGGAAGAAGCTAACAATTATTACAGTATGCATAATTATATTGAAGCAAGAGCTCTTGATTGAAGGAGCTAATCTGGTATATGTTATTCATGCCTAGTGCCTTCAATATAATATAACCACATATTCACAATCTCACATCTGGTATGTGTTATTCATGCCGTGAGATTGTGAATATGTAGTTATTGATCAATTCGCAGTCGTTTTATGGCACAAATTCAGCGCATGACATGCAGTAGTGTTATTAGAGGAGAATGATTTGAAGGGATGCACTGTGGAAGTTCCAAGAAGACTTTCAAATTGAAAATTGCAACAAACTCTTTTGCTCACTTTGTTATTTGACTTGAAAATAATTAAAACTGTTGAGTCCGGGGAAGCATTGGAAAGACAGACTGGCAGTACTGCTCCAGAATATACAAAATGTATGTTTGAGTCCAGTTTGTATGATTGAGCCCAGTTTTGGTCATGGACTTACAGTAGCTGCAATAGGCTCTTCACTATCAGTAGAAAGCAAGCTCCGACGCTTCTTAGGCTCTTCCCTATTGGTAGGAATAAAACTCCGACGCTTCCTCCTTCCTCTCTTCCTCGTTGTAAAATGAGATGGCATGGTATCCCTGGCAATATCTATGTACTCTCTAGGTACTGCCCAGTCTAGGAATCGCAGGTAGAGGTGACACAAGACAACCACCAGCATAAACAACTTTCCTACAAGACTACCGCATTTGAGGTACAGTCTTACTGGAGGCAGTGGGAGAAGTGAGGACATGTCCTCCTGCGACCCAGAGACAACTGAATAATGTTCAATCTCAGTTTCCATTTTGACTGAGTCGTACACAGCCTGGGTGCGTCTTGCAACCTCTCCCCAGTTATATGCAGAGGCCACACGCGCATGAGCTTCCTCAGGTGGGACGGCCAGTCCATAAAGCTTGGTAGCAATGGCTTGCTCTAAGGCAGCTACCAGCGAGGGGACGTCAGGTTCTGACAGCAACATCAAGTCAGGAGGGAGGACTTCAGGGATGCCACCCACCCTAGTAGTCACCACCTGCAGGCTGAAGAGCACGGGCAGGTCAAATAAACTAGGCAACAACCTTCCATAAGTTACATGTACTAACCCACAGCAGACAGCTTCAACTATCGCCATGCAATAGGCCTCTGTGAGCGAAGTGTTGAGAAAGATGTCTCCTTTGACTAGCACATTTCTGACTTGTGCATGCTCAAGCTGCCCCAGAAGCACGACACGGTCTTGAAGCCCAAGCCTTTCACGCACCTCCTCCAGAAGCACACGTTTAGGACCATCTCCACCAATTAGGAAGTGAACAGACTTGTATCTTGAGCAAATCTCAGGGATAACACCAGCCATCAAATCCACTCCTTTTCGGTACACCAGGCGGCTCACTATCACTATCGTGGCTGCTCGAAATAAATTCATTTCATGAGAAAGCGGTTTCTCTTTTGTAGCTGATGCAAATTCATACTTCTAGTTGGGTCCCTCTGAGATGGATCAGGTGTGAACATGGTGGCATCTACAGCATTTGGGATCACAGAAACCATGTCAGATCGCACTCTGGCTCGCATGACAGTATTCTCCTTCCTGATATTGGGAAAAAAAACAGTTGTTGAGCAATCATTATTAGTAGTTCAATAGTTGACGGCACTGAAACTTACCCAATATGTGAGACACAAATGCAGTGATTACACACAACCAGGGAGAGCTCCAGGAATTTGTTCGTGATAACAGCGGAAGCATCAGCAAAGCCAAACAGGGAGTGATCTGTGAACACATTCTTTGAAGGTGTAACGATCAGTACAATTAATCCAATTTGTTTTTATGGTTATACACTGAGCTGGTTTATGGAGAGTGGATCAAGCCATGTAAAAATTGAATTATTGTAACTGTTAATCATCCTCTGATCCCCTCACCTAAGCATAAAAACCAAGCATGACTTGTACCTTCAGTCCTAAAAGCCGAGCAATAAACATAGTTTCATGAGCCAGTGTAGAGAAGGCTGAATGTCCGTGCACAATAGTGATCCTCTCTCTGAGAAGCACATATCGTATGAGCGGAAGTGAGCAAACCATCGTTGGAAGGATGCTCTGGTTGTAGAAGACCTTAATCGGGAGGTAGTACACCTTCAGGCCTTGGGTCATGTAACGGACACCCACCCTGTCCCCGTAGCTATGGGTCAAAATGATGACCTTATGACCCAGGGACAACAGACACTGGGACAGCTGGAAAAGATGCTCTTCAACTCCGCCCATGTTCGGGTAAAAGAAATCTGATGCCATGCTGTAACAATACATATATTCCATGAGTACACCAAATTCCTTTATGATACACCATACCTCAATTATGTCTAATATAATGACTCGTGTAATTAAATGTTCCCTGAATGACCCCACCCTTTAATATTCCATACAGAGGTAAGCGACCTTCAGTCCTGGCGAACCGTACCATATTCGGTGCCTCATTTCTTCCGCTTCCTTCTGAGTCTCCTCTTGTCCGGCGTCATCTGCAGCGGGGCAAACTCCTGCTGTGTTCTCGTCTTGTTGTTATTTGGACGACATGTTTTTCACTTGAATGTGGGCGCAGACATATTTCATGCCGGGAATGGACGCTGCCATCTTGGAGCTCCGTACTGTAGCAACATTCAATTATTTAGGAAATATGTCTCATTTAATGAAATTAAAATTGCGAATTTGTCAATGTCTCTGTTTTCAAATCAAAAGACAGCCGTTTTCACATTCAACATGCTGTAGCCCCACGCATGCGCACTGTAAAAAAAACCCGCTCCAATGTACCCAACCCCTTCCCAGTGCAACAATCGCACCGTATCCAACCACCCTTCGACGAACCGTATCCACATCCGGACTATGTGGTCGAAATGAACCACGAAGAGGCCTATTCGGGGATAAACTGGTACCGTGGTACGACTCCCCGGGCAAAGGGTCGTCCAGGCTCATTGATCCGAATGTAGTCGGGCCTTGAGTGGTGTGGGCGGCGCAGGCACACACACACCAAGAGGCGAGGAGGGTCCGGTCGGCAGGGGGGGGATTAGAGAAGATCAGAAGAGGAGGAGGAGGACTCTCTCTCCCTCCCGTGCAAAAAGGGAGGAGGAGGAACAACCAGGAGAAGAAGTTGCCCCCACCAGCTCCGAAGCGGGGGAGGAGGCACCACAATAAGGGAGGAGATGACGGAAGCCAGCTTCCATCGTCGATGCGGGAGCCGAGTGACCCTGGCCAACGGGAACAGGACTGCGGTCAGGAACTACGCCTCCCAGGAGTTCAACTACGGACTGGTCATCAGCAGCAACCCACTTGTAGACAACCATGTCTTCGAGGTCAAGATTGACAAAAAGGTAGATCGGTGGACACTCACTCCTGAAGGAGGTGACAGGCTGAGAGGACAATGACAGTTTACACTTAGGCATATGACCAAAAAAAAAGTAAACGGAAGGAATAGGCATGTCCATTTCCCCCCCTGTTTGTCCCTGGCACTTGTATGGCCACGTACAGAGCAATTTGTGCTGAGGTAATCCTCAACCTTGAAAGTTCTAAGTGAGTGTGAGTTTACCTTGCTGCGTGCAGAGCAAGACCATATTATGTGCGGCAGAAACTTGTTGCATAAGCTGATGGCTAATATGGCGGTGTGTTGCCAAGACTGTTGTCCTGTAATTGACATTAATTGTCAGATGCAGGATACCTATCAAACCATACAGTCACAAATAATATCAATCGCAGTAATTTGTCACATTGTTCGTACAAGATAAAAATCTGGAGGGTTCTCCTGTGGAAGAAAAAATAAATTTCTAAAAGTATGTAAGAATTAGTTTCCATTTAATATTGAGTTTTTGATTGGGAATTTATGCACAATTAAATTATTGATGAAGAACACTGCACAGCAGTGGTATACCAGGATTTTCTTGGCAATAACTCAGTAGCTTATTCATATTATGATAATCCCATTACGTTCTCATTATTTGAATAAGCAAGCGTCTTTGATTTTCGTGTGGAGCAGTTCGTGTCATTATGCAGCCTTGAAATTGTGATGATGTAATTATTATTTTTTTGTAGGTGAACTCTTGGAGTGGAAGCATTGAAATTGGAGTGACCACGTGTGACCCAAACACGTTTGAGTTCCCATCAAGTGCAACAGATCTGCGCGAAGGATCATGGGTAAAAGGATTGTCATCTATTGACAGGAATAAGTGACAGGACAAAATTGTTTGATTATGCTTGACCTTCAGATAATGTCGGGGAATTCAATCATCAAAGACGGGAGGTCAATAGTGGAGAATTATGGCACTGATTTGGACAAACTTGGAGAAGGAGACAGAGTTGGTGTTATGAAGAGTTCATGTGTAAGATGATTTTTAATACTTTTTAGGTAATTAAGAGTATGTACATTAATTTTGTCGATTCTTATTTTAGGGTGAACTAATGTTTTATGTGAATGGGATATCACAAGGGGTTGGAGTTACGGGTATTCCTGAGAGGGTTTTTGCTGTGGTGGATTTGTATGGAAAATGTGCGCAAGTGACGGTTGTTGACAGTTTGGCACAAGAACCACGTACGTACATTGATATTTTCAAATTAAGACTGACACTAGACAGTAGCTAATATTTGCATCGAAACTTTCTTTGCTATTTGCATGTAAATATGATCACAGTAATTTCATCACTGTTGACTTGTTTGTAGCTAGTGGTATATGTAGTAATATATTTGAAGGTGCAAGTGTTAAACTATATGTACGTGCTGTACTTTTCAATTGATAGTCATATTTAAATACTGCATGTACAGCAGATGCAATTATCTGATAATATACGCAAACTTTAAACTGCTAAGTAACATAATTATTCATTGTATTCTCTCTACACAAAATACAGGCCCATGCTCATCTACAGCTGAACCAAACATCACTACAAATGACAATGCCATAATAGCTGCTTCATACACCAACAACAACTTGAACAATACCTCTACTAGTACTAACAACAATAATAATAGCAATGCTGCCATTGCTCTTGACAAGCTCCGGTTTCATGAGCGTTGTGGATCCCTAGTGAAGCTCTCCAACAACAGCAGAACAGCTGAGCGACGGCGACCTTTAGATGAATTCAACAATGGTGTGGTGATGACACACCGAGCTCTTCGTGACAACGAACTGTTTGAGATTAGGATAGACCGTCTCGTTGGGAAATGGTCAGGCAGCATTGAGGTGGGAGTGACCACTCATAATCCTTCGTTACTCGAGTTTCCAGCAACTATGACCAACATGAGGAGTGGGACTACAATGATGTCAGGGTGTGTAGTCCCTTTCATAATTATATTGATCAGCACTTTTGCAAGTAGAATTTGAGTACCAGAAGGAAGGAGGAAGGAAATCCAGATAAATCATCACGCTGCAGAACAGTCTTGAGAAGGGTCAAGGCCGGAAGGGAATGAGGGCTAGGGCCAGACCAGTGCAGCTGATTGTAGTTTATTTTCTGAGATTGCACTAGGAGAGGTTATTGTGAGATTGTGTTTACTGCATCACTCTAAATTTAGCCCTTTAGTTTTATTCATTTTAAGAATGAGTCATCAGTACATAAAGCTATTCATTGGCTGACTCAGTTACTTGCACTTCCAATATTGAATTGGCTGCAGGTTCTAATGCTTGCACTGATAAATATTCTCAAAAACAGTCTCTTTAGGTGATGAAGTCAATTTCTTCACACTGTACGCCATATAAAACCCATCAACTTGTTGTTTGCAGCAGTATACATATGGTATTTCATGTCATTTTTCCATCCATCAGGTGTGGGATACTTACCAATGGCAAGGGGACTCGCAGAGAGTATGGGGAATTCAACCTGGATGAGCTGACTGAAGGGGACCGGATTGGAATGATGCGCAAGACTAATGGGAACCTTCACTACTTCATAAATGGGCTAGACCAAGGGGTGGCTTCAACTAAAGTGGCACAAGCAGTGTGGGGGGTTGTGGACCTGTATGGGATGACCGTCAAAGTGACCATTGTGGACCGGGATGAGAGGGAGGAGCACAACCTCATCACCAGGCGTAACATGGGTGCTCAGGAGTTCAGGCAGGCCACCAGGCTCAACGGTAGGCCACACATTCACCGTATACTCCCACAGAATTGCCTGGTACTTCAATATGCCAGGATATGATTCAGTTGATTGAATGACATTTTATTCGGCTGCAATAAAATAACACATGCAGCTAATACTGCAACAATTACTGATAACGATTGGATGGCAATATGAATGGAACAATGCTTTCATGCTCATTGAATATTTCAACGCTCTCTGCATTACAGATATCCCTGAGGAGGACAACTGTGATAGGTTACTCTTTCATCCTAACTGTGGTTCACATGCGGAAGTCATCAACAATGGCAGGATAGCTCACCGACCAAAGTAGGACAGTGTTAAGTTACTATGCAGATTGAAAGAGAACAAAAAAGTTCACACTTTGGTCAACTGTTGCAGTGCTATGGATGATTTCAACAATGCAGTAGTACTGACCAACAGGCCCCTGAAGGTCAACGAACTGTTTGAGGTGCTTTTGGTTAAGATGGTGACGAAGTGGGCAGGGTCCATTGAAATTGGGGTCACTACCCATTCTCCCACGGAGTTGGAGTATCCATCCACCATGACCAACGTCAGGTATGTCTGATAACACCATTTGCAAAACTATTAGTTCTGCGATGGAGAATAAACAGTGTATTTAATCTTGTTCCATATGACAGGTCAGGGACATGGATGATGACTGGAAATGGCATCATGCACAACGGCACCACTGTGATTGACGAGTATGGGCAGAACTTGGACAGGTTGAAGGTACGTTTCTTGCCATAAGCAACACCAGAATACCTACTATCATATGATGGTAACAATGTGACAAGGAAATGCTACAACCAGCTGTAATTAATCCTAGAGGAGACTAGGCTGTATTTGGGGAGAAAAAAATCATAAAGACCTTGAGGATTCCATCATCACATGTGCTTCCTTGTTTGTCAACTGGCAACCTTGCAGTGCGACAGGGCATAGAGCCAAAAATGAAAAGTACTGTGCACAGCAATTGCAACTCATGATTGACATGATCAAGTGAAGGAAGCCCACTTTGTTAGTCTGGCAGGCTCCATCCAATTCGGCCAGTGAAGCTGGCACCTGCTTAATACAGACTCGATGCCACAGTGTCATACAGCACATATTATAATGTAGTCGTATACAACTGGGAATACTTTGATAGAAGTGTACAATGAACAATGATATTGTGAATTGAAGTTTGTGCAGATACTACATGCAGCAAATTCGATAGGTTGGTGACAGAGTTGGTGTTATGAGAAAGGAGAGCGGCACCCTTCACTTCTATGTCAACGGAGACGACCAGGGACCTGCCGCTACCAACGTACCAGATAGAGTGTACGGAGTGATAGACTTGTACGGTCAGGCTGCACAGGCAACAATAGGTGATGCCATGGACTTGCACTCTCCTGAAGGAGCTTCCTGTAGTGTAAACAGCACAACCTTGTACAGGTCAGTAACTATATTTTTAGACCAATTGAAGGTTAAATCATGCTGAATGATGTATGCTTTTAATGGCCAGTGACTTGAGGTTTCATCATCTGCATGGGCGCAATGCCCGAGTGTCCAACAATGGCCTGACCGCATGTAGACCTCATGCTTTGGGCGAGTTTAATGATGCAATAGTCATCAGCAACAGGCCTCTGAGGGAAGGAGAGATGTTCGAGGTAGTCATTGAAAGGATGGTGGACAGGTGGTCTGGATCCATTGAAGCAGGTTTGTTGTGTACGCAATTGCAGCTAATCAAGGGTGACATTTGCTAATCTTTCCAAAAGGTGTAACTGGAATCAGGGCAGAAGATTTGGAATTTCCAAACACCATGACGGACATAGACCATGACACCTGGATGCTTAGTGGAACTGCAATAATGCAGGTAAATTGACCCAAATGCTACTACATCAGGTTTGCACGCAGATGTCTTGGAGTATGTAAAACAATTCCGTATTTTTAAACAGGCATGTTGTTTTATCATTCTTAATAATCCGAAGGAATCAGCCTTGTGTTTTTTTTAAAAAGAACTTTTTGTTTTTGTTCTCGTGAAGAAGGTTGTTTCCAAATTAAAGCGCCCACAAACTGTCTTGCAGAATAATCAAGAAATTGGAGATACGAAGCCATCACTTGATACTAACAACAGTTCATGTGTCAAGTCTGAGTCATGGGTAGGATATTTTCTATAATTGCCAAAAAAAAAAAAAAAGATGCTACAATAACAGCACAAGCCATTTTGCATTTTGTTCTCTCGGGCTGTCTTTTGGAGCTCAATTTTGTTTTCCTTTTATCAAAAAAAAAGAAGCTAGCATTGGTTACAGTGCAAGAAGCAAGCAAAAAAACAAATGGCACTTGTGCAAAGTGATCCTCTTGTTAGTATGCAGTGCGCTTGTTTTCAGAACGGAACCACCGTTCGTAATGGTTACAAGTGTGATCTGGACTCTCTGGGAGTTGGGTCTAGGATTGGGATGATGCGACATACCGATGGGACTCTTCACTACTACGTTAACGGGGAGGATCAGGGTGTTGCCTTCGAAAATGTCCCGTCAAGTAAGGGAAATCTTTATCTCCATAATCACAAAAATAGGATTACCACCTTACATGTGAAATGTTCTTAATGAAACAATTCTTTGAAATGTTTGAGATATAAAGTATGAATTCAGCATGATGTATTGCCGAATTTTGGAGTCACAGGAAAGATTTTGTCCTCAAAACCTTACAGCAGCATTTGAGTGTCTGCAAGTAATAAAGTAAGCACTTGAATGACTTTGAATTGTTTGGTAAGAAAACCTGTCCTGGCATACAAAATGAGGTGATATGTGAATGTAGTAATTCTTATTGCATGGATGTAGCTTCATCTGTGAAAAATATGAGAAAAACATTGTCGTGATGCAATCGACCTTTGCCTTGCAGATGTATATGCTGTGATAGATCTGTATGGTCAGTGTGCTCAAGTGTCCATTGTCCATAATCCTATTCGCATAAATGAAAACAGCATGGCAAGCTCACAAATTATGGAGAGTTCACATCTCAGCCTGCCAATCGGTTCAGAAATGACCCACAGGTATTTTATCACATACTTTGTAACAGGTCCAAAATTTGTTGCATGAGATGTCAACTATTTATTTCCTCTGTGATCACAATTACGTTAATCTTCAGGTTTAGTCAATGTTGCGGGAAGAATGTGTTGCTAAAGAACAACAACAGCACTGCTTGCCGACTCAGAAATTTCAACCATGGTCTTGTGTTCAGCTCTGCTCCTCTTGAATCGGAAGAAACATTTGAGGTGAGTGTACATGTGCGCTGTACTTGTCAAGTATTGTTCCATGTTCGGGTAGAAATAAGGAAAAGTGCAATTTTAAAATTACGCACCGGCCTTTTGTGGTGTGCTTAGTTTGACATTTTTCTTTTATTCATTTACAATTTTTCCATATTTTTATTAGGTGCGCATAACTGAAGTAGCTAGTCAGTGGTCAGGATCGCTCTTCCTTGGCTTCACAACTCTACCAGTGTCAGATTCATACCCATCGTCTAACCTCCCACCAGCTATAAGTGGAATCACAGGTGCTGACACGTGGTGGATAAGTGGCTCCCAGGTCATCCGGAATGGGGTCACTCTCAAGGTGAACTTCTGCCCAAGCCTGGACAGATTAGGTCCTGGGGATAGGGTAGGAGTCAGGAGATGTGCAGACGGAACCCTTAGGGTGTACATTAATGGAGAAGACCTCGGAGTTGCTGCCACTAATTTACCAAAGGTGAGTAAATTGTGATAGGTATGCTAGTTTTGTGTACCGTTTACTTATTTTTCGGTTATTTTTTAAATTTTCTAATGAAATGCAGACTACTTAGCAATGCCTGAATGATTTTTGACATTAGTTTCCATGTCTTGCAGAGAGTGGTGGCGGTAGTTGACCTCTATGGCAGCACAGAGTCAGTGACAGTTAGTAGTGTTTGTAGGTCACATCCTTCACCTGGTCAGGAGTCAATACATCAGTCACAGAGAGCCAGCATGGACTCGCTGGAGATGGTTGAAGTAGACAGGCCCAGGAGTAGTGGTGGAGGTGGTGGAGGAGGTGGAAGTAGTGGGGTAGGGAAGGAAAGCAGGCAACTGCTAGAGTTTCATGATAACCACGGGCGCAACATTCGTCTGACCAATGGAAATCTGACAGCAAGGAGGACGGCCAGTTACAACCAAGGGATCGTCGTTTCCAGCAAGCCGCTTGCAAGGCAGCAACTCTTTCAGGTACTGTCATTCAGTTAAGCACTAATTTGAGCTGTGGAGCTTAATTATTTACCCGCCTTTGCATCATGTCCAGGTGCGGATAGACAAGCTGAATCCTCGTTGGACATCATCCATTTCTCTAGGTGTGATTGGTCAGTCTCCAGAGAAGATGCACTTCCCAGTGGCTGCTCTCAGCTTCAAGAAGGGAGCCTGGATCATATGCAGCGATTGTGTATTTCAGAATGGAACCAAGGTTGGCTGCTGTTTTGCTTGCTTGTTGTAGAAAAGTGTATTCTACAGTTGGTTTAAACTGGCATAAACCCATTTGGAAATAGGCAGATCTTGCACACACTGGCACATGAAAGCTGAAACTACCAAAAATATAATTTCAGCCACATCGCTTAGCATGTTTTCTGTAATGGCTATACTGTATTTAATGTGTGTTCATTTCATTTTTTCGTGTGATTTTGTTGCAACAATTCTGACATGAGTGACAATTTTCAGACTCGAGGTCGTTATGGACCAAACCTAGACAGCCTTCAGTCACGCCATCTGGTGGGTATTCTCGTGGACTCAGAGAACCGCCTGCACCTCTTTGTCAATGGGATGGATCAGGGAGTAGCTGCCAAGGACATACCTACAAGGTGCTATGCAGTGGTTGACTTATACGGACAATGTGAAGAGGTGTGTGAAGCAAGCTTGTGATTTTAAAGCATATGACTTATGAGTATTATTCTCATAATTTATTGCATCAGGTGACAGTGGTGAGTCCTGAGGAAACATTAAGCAGCTCAATGGAGCTCGATTATCCATGTGAGAAGGCAGATCTGGAGACAGGCAAGGAAAAGGAGAAGAGAGTGGCTGCCAAGGGACAGCCTGATTCTTTGGGGACTATCAAGAATTGCGAGTACCAGAATGCATGTGCACGCTTCAGGAACATGTTGGGATTGCCTGGTTAGTTACTTTTTCTCATAATATTACCTTCTAGTCTCAACAGAAAACTTTGGAAATTTTTTTCATTCATATTCACATGCTCAGATGGTTATTTCACCCCTGAGTACAACGTATGCTACTGTGAAACATGTCATAAAATCCGTGGGGATGAGGCATACTGCAAGAAGGGTGATCCCCCCAAGGATTTTGCCCCTCCCTTTGGGTGGTGCAAGTTTCCTTTACGGGTTCTGCCCAGGGCAGCGGACAACTCCAGTTGCACAGATAAATGGCATGTGGCCTACCATGGAACCAGGCTTGGAGCACTCAGGAGGATACTTGACCACGGAGAACTTCTTATGCCAAGTGAGGCTGACATGGGTGTTAACTGAGGATTGTTGTTGGTTTGTGCACTCTGACAATGTTTTTTTGTCAATTATTACAGGTGAGCTAGGTCTAGAGAGGAGCTTTGTGTTGAAGACCAAGTCAAAAGACGAAGATTCAGATGGCTCGCAGCTACTTTTCTCTCCCACTCTCAAGTATGCAGGGCTGAATGCATTCGCTCCATGGCATGAGTAAGTACTGCAAACTGCAAAACAGTGGTTGTATCTCTATTGCCATACATTGCATCAGTGTGAAATTTTGTCATCTCTTAATTTTCCGTGGACTAATGACTTTATTTTTTAGGTACCTGGATTCTCAGACTCGACGAAAGCTCCATGCCCATGTGGCACTCCAGATTCTGGTCCAGCCAGGCTCATACAAAGTTGGCCCACCTTCATCTCCTTCTGCCTCCCCTGGCCCAACTGCAACCACTGCTGCTGGACGACCTGCTGTGGCGGTTGATCCACATTTCGACCCAGAGGCTGTTGAGTGGGTCACAAAAGAGAGGGGGGCCACCATGGTCACAGCCCTACTCATACACCTGGAAGGACTGTGCCCTTAAAAGTGGCAGTGTCCTGAAATTTAAAGTCATACTCATAATTTTGCCATTCCCCTGTCCCTGTACCCCAGGTATACCGTAAACAGAGAGACTTATTGCTTTTGCTCCCTTTTCATGAAGTGATTTCATGGTGCCATAGTAGTTTTTATTTAGATGCCAATCATTTCTGGGAACATCAGGGTTTTTACCAAGATAATTTACAAGCATCTCATTTTGTGGAGGTGGATACCAATACATGGGCGGGTGGAGCTGAGGACCAGTTTTGAGTACTTCTGTTTTTTTGGGCAGGTCTGTTTTATTGTGCAATTGTTAAAGTTTGTTTGTTGATTTTGGTGGCGCCAGCTGTGAAACTTCTCTTTCCCACTGATCTCACATTTGCGAAAAGCACGGTTATTTGTTTCTTGGGCAGTTCGTACAGTGGTACCATTCCTGATAAATGCTGCCTTTTTGCTTGCCAAAGAGTGTGTTCTGCTCGTCATCATCGCTTTCATTGCCATGTGTATAAACAGATTTACCATTTTTGTAAATAAAAGAGTCATCTCCTACGTAACGCTTTTGATTCAATTGTTTTCAGGTCTTTTATTTCAGTGAAATCATCCTCAAAAAAAACTACGGTTTTTGTAGCACATCGGCATTACATATTGACAGGCTAATGGATGTTAACAACATGTTGAAGACTTGATTTGCAGATGTTTGAGCATATCTGCAGTTGGCTGCAGGATTATCTTCGTAAGTGGAAAGCAATAACAAAAGTTACAATAACCATTTAAGATCTAATGGTAGTAGTTATCATTGAGGAGGATTAATCCTCAAGTTGAATAATGTAAGTTTTTAGGCTATTATCGGTGAGGAGGATTCCTCGTCTTCAAGGGATGAATAATCAATATTATTGTTATCTATGATGAGGATTAATCTGCAAGGTGAACATTATCCATGAGGGGGATTATTATCCATGCATGAAGAGGATTAATCCACAAAGATGATTTAATAGAAGTAGCCTGCTGTTACTTATTCTTGTGATGAATAACTTTCTTCCGCATGGTGGATTATCCATGAGCAGGAATAATATGCAATATCTTCCAATAGGATTAATCCGAAATGTTGATTATCCAGATGATTAATAATTTACATGCAATATGGATTTACTAGTTTTTTTAAAAGGGAAGGCTACTTGTACTGTTCGTAAAACCTCCTGCTCCTCTGAAACCCCTCCCCCACTCCAGGGGTCCTCGGCATAAAGGGATGCAATCTGCTCTGGACACACTCGCCAAGGGCCATACCACGTTGAAAGCACCGGTTCTCGTCCGATCCCCGAAGTTAAGCAACGTCGGGCCCGGGTAGTACTTGGATGGGTGACCGCCTAGGAATGCCGGGTGCACTTGGCCACTCTTTTTTTCTTCTTTTCTTTCTCCCTTCCCATGGAGGAAGGTGGCCCTAGGAGAGTGGAGTACCTCCAGAAGAAGCACCCTCTCTCGCCAAGGGCCATACCACGTTGAAAGCACCGGTTCTCGTCCGATCCCCGAAGTTAAGCAACGTCGGGCCCGGGTAGTACTTGGATGGGTGACCGCCTAGGAATGCCGGGTGCACTTGGCTATTTTTTTTTTCTCTCTCACTTATGTTTTTTTTTTCCCTCATTACGTTGGATTTGTAGCAATTCGCTCTTCTGTGCATGGTGCATTTATCAGGATTTAAGATGATTAATCGCAATGTGGATTATTTTATGCAAGGCTGGGTTATTATCCGTGAGAAGGATTATTTATCCACAAAGAGGATTATCCGCGAGCAGGATGAAACTTGATGCGGATTATCCATTAGCAGGATTAATTCTTGAGAAACATGTTTTCTGCCAGGAGGATTAACACGCTTGGTGGATTAATCCGCCGGGGTTAATCAGAAAAAATGATATATTTAGGTCTAACAAATTAGTATTGACCAAATATTCCTCCCAAAGTGAAAATAATTGAATTGAATGATCGCTTCGAGTTCTCAATGAATGAACTGAACTACTGAAGTATTGCAAACTTCATTTTGAAACGCTGGTTTCTTTTGTATCAAATAAATTGTTTGCCCGACAATTTCACTTATATTCTATGGATCTACGATGGATCTCGTATGTTAAATTACCACACAAAATTGGAACCCAGAAGAAAAACTTCCTGCGACTAAAATCGCGTGCAAAGTTTATTGGCAGTCAAGTTAGAGCACAAAAATGCAGTGGTAGAACCGGAACTGATGTCAAGGTGTGACTTGTCAATGACGCTACCTGCTCACTTCCTGACGAGCTTCCTCAGAAATGCGCTGCTTCCTGCTGAAATTAATAGCTCGTGTCAATCCGGCTCTATATTGGACCAAAACTGCTTACTTCTCTGCAAAGGTTCTGCATCCAGACCGGTACCGGTACTCCCGTCTTGATTTCGCCGGATGTCAATATCTGGGTTGGGCTCGACGGGAACTTGGGCGGGCACGTCATCCTCAGAGCCCTGTCCGTAATCACCATCTTCTGCTGACCTCCCTGGGTTATCTCCGGCATCGTAGTCGTAGTGCTCTTCAGAAGAGTGGTGATGACCATGGTGGTCGTCGTAGTGGTGGGAACCGTAACCGCATCCTGCTGTGTTTTTTACCCATCATAATGAGAACCTTCCGCGTCAGGTCACAACATCATCAGTGACTTACCTTGAGTCGCAACAAAGGCTGTGGACAGCACCAGAAGAGCGGTCAAAAGCTTGAAGTTCATGTTGAGTGTGAGGTGTGGGATTGTGGGCTTGGCATTTTTATATCCATGACAAGATAAAAACAGGAAAATTCCCTCCCGATCCAGTTCAAACGAAGAGGGCAATTTTTTGGATTTCTCTTCGTCACAAGGTCGGGCTTCCTGTTATGAGCAATCCTGCTGGGCACAGTGATGAAAGGGTCTGGTTTTTTGTGTGGGCATTTCCGACAGAAATGGTCAGGGGGAGGTAACTCAGCCGTTGAAAAACGCCTGTTTTTGTGCACTTTTACGCGGAATTTTGCGGAGGGGATTTTCCACTTTGTTTCCGTCAGCACTGCCTGTCCACAGTGCATGGTGTAGTGAACATGTTCATGTTAGCAGAGCAGGGACAACAAAAAGATGGGAGTTGGCACTGACCGATAACAATAACGATGTGGATCTGCTGTCCTTTTCTGTACATGGTTCGACCATTATTATACCATATAATTATTGTTTCGATGGATATTGCCCCTTTTTGTGCAGTAAAAAAACCACTAGTGAATCATAGAGACGCGCCAGGCGTGGAAGGTCACCTTAAAACCGGAACCAACTAAAAATAACAACAGATTCTTGCTAACCCAATCATTATTATGATCTAACAGGCATCTACATTGTACTTTACACAAGTATCAGCCAATTATTAGGAATATTACGCCTCTTAATTATTTCGCGTTTATAGGCGCTACTTATTTCCCAAATGCTGAGATCTATAGTCTTGAGAGGGGCGGAGGGGGCTGTATTTCGAAAGAAATGTTTAAATAAATCACGGAATAGGTGTTCTGTGATACACAGAGTGCAGAATGATTTCGAGATACGGCCATTGTTATTTCGAATAATACTGCGTTTTTCCGTCTGGGTTCCCCCCCTTTTTTTGTTGCAAAATTTATTACTTTATTTATGGGAAACCTGCACATGACCCTGGTATGCGTGCCATCACAATTGGGATTCTGCGACTATCATAGTTACATAACTATAAGTTATGTAGGCGAGGATTGAAAGTATTTGAATATGACTCATAATCTTGTAGCCAATGATGAAAAACAGCCTGAATTAAAATTTGGCCTGTGAGTTTGACATTATTGATATTTTATACACCCTGATTCACTTTACCCCACCGTCTGTTAGTACATGGGTGACATTCGCGAGTACCTACGATCAGTACGATGTCTGAACTGAGCGATTCCTTCCAGAAATCTGTTCCAACTGCTCAGGCGTTGTTATCCGATAACAACTCAGGAAGTAATTAATCTTGTTTATCCGCATCTGCATGTGCTCAGTGATGATCGTATATGTAGCTATTCTGAACTTCCTGTTATTTTTAGCATGTCATATGTGCAAATTGTCACGACCGTTTTTTATGTGCTTTCTCAGGAAGCTTGTGCAAAATCAGTCACATGTGTCTATGTTGTCTGCATGCTTTCAACGTGGTATGGCCCTTGGCGAGAGAGGGTGCTTCTTCTGGAGGTACTCCTAGGGCCACCTTCCCCTGACCCCTTTGGAAAGAAGAAGAAGAAGAAAAAAAAGAGTAGCCAAGTGCACCCGGCATTCCTAGGCGGTCACCCATCCAAGTACTACCCGGGCCCGACGTTGCTTAACTTCGGGGATCGGACGAGAACCGGTGCTTTCAACGTGGTATGGCCCTTGGCGAGAGAGGGTGCTTCTTCTGGAGGTACTCCACTCTCCTAGGGCCACCTTCCTCCATGGGAAGGGAGAAAGAAAAGAAGAAAAAAAGAGTGGCCAAGTGCACCCGGCATTCCTAGGCGGTCACCCATCCAAGTACTACCCGGGCCCGACGTTGCTTAACTTCGGGGATCGGACGAGAACCGGTGCTTTCAACGTGGTATGGCCCTTGGCGAGTGTGTCCAGAGCAGATTGCATCCCTTTATGCCGAGGACCCTTTGTGGATTAATGCTCTTCATGCATGGATAATAATCCACCTTGAGGATTAATCCCCCTCACGGATATAATGTTCACCTGGCAGATCATTCCTCACCATAGATAACAATATTAATTATTCCTTGAAGATGGGAGGGGTTTCAGAGGGGTCGGAGATTGAAGACTGCAAAATAATTATTGTGATCCTCATTTTCACAAGAAGGGCGCAGATGGAAGAAGAAAACCTCGGTTCAATCCCTTTATATAAGTCTATAATAATTCACCCAGTACGCGTAAATCACTTACTCACAGGTACATCTTACATGTGGAGTAGTAGTAGTAGTAGTGGAGGTACTCACACAGTCTGTGTCCTGATGAGTTTCTTGTCAGAGGTTTTGCAAGTAGCCTGCCCTTTAATAACTAATCTTCCATATTGCAGATGAATTAATATATATCAGCTGGATAATCAACATTTCCGATTAATGCTATCGAAGATATTCCATATACCATATTGCATATTGATCCTGTCATCCTGCTCGTGGATAATCCACCATGTGGGAAAGTATTCATCTCGTGAATATAAGGGACAGGCTACTTCGATTAATCAACTTTGTGGATTAATCCTCATTGATGATTCGCCATGTGGTTTAATCATTTTTCCCGTGGGTCTGATTCATGGGTAATCGACATCAAGATAACGAGGCATCGATTTTTTTTTACAATTAAATTTGCGTCAAAATTTGTGTTCAGCAGCTGTACCTCCCTCCCCCAGTCCCCACAGTCACATTTTGGGGGTCCGAAGGGATTAAAACATTATTAGATCAAAAACTTTCCCTTCAGTAAAAAAAAAGAGAAGTAGCCTAAGACCTCCGCGGCGGAATAAAAGTACTGAAACAAGGCAGGCGCACGTAAGACCTTCACCAATTGATATAAGCTGTACCATAGGTCTTACTCAAGCAATTACCAATTTACTACTCATGAAATCTCTTTTCTGAAAACAAATTTGTGGATTTTCTTGCCAGTCATTTGCCCGTCTTGCAGTGATGGCGCCCTTTCTTTACAATAAGTACATGCGGGAGAGAGTATGAGTATCGAAGTAGCGCAGTGGTCTAGTGGATAAGCCACTCTGAGCCACTCTCTTCGTTAGGCCTACCTGAAGGTCGAAGGATCGAATCCTGAAAGAAAGACGTCGTTTCTTTTTATCGCTATGGACCTTTCTGGCTGTTACTTTATCTCTCATTTCACATTTATTTCTCTTTGAACTGTATCCGGTAAATAGGCTAGACCTTCCAACACTCACATTCTCGTTGCAGCATAGCGTGGCTGTGTGGTAACGCATCAGACTCTCAATCGGGAGATGTGGGTTCAAATCCCGTCGTCTCCACGGTTGAGAGTCAGAAAAAAAAAATTTGCAGCCGACATCTCTGGCCAAGATGGCGACTGTTCCTTCGCAGTTTCCCCAACACTTCTTCAGAGGTGTCGGAGGAGCAGCGAAGAAGGGGGAGGGGTGGAGAGGGGAAGGAAAGGGGGGAGGGGAGAAAATTTTTTGGAAATTTTTAAAACACCTGCTTAATGGGAGGGGGCGGTCACTTTTTTCGAAGTAAAAAGTAAAAAAAAAAAGTCAATTAAATGATCAAGTGGCTTCGCTTGTGTTGTCCTTCCCGGCAGCCCCCACCCTACGCACCCCATAGTCCCTACATTTGTCTTATACCAGGGAGTTCCATTCTCAAACCTATCACCCACCCAAATATTTAACTCTACAATTTAAACTATAGGTCCTATAAAATCACCAGCACATGCAAATTAATCGGCACACTTTTTAGGGCATTTCCAATGGTTTGTTTCAGGCTGACCTTTGACCTGAAAGGCCCTAATATTAGGTTTTTGGTCTGGGGAGAGGCCCTACCGCGGTCTCCATCTGTCGGGTCTTTCGTAATGAGACTGTACAGAGCACAGTACATAGACATACAGATACAGTACCGGATATCTCGATGTGAACAAATGTAGCAGTCCCAGTTGGCTGGTATCAGTATGAATGTGACGTAGGCGAGTGACCACCTCCTTGGGGTCATCAGGACGGACATTCGGCATGACTGTTTCGTGGCATTTCTCTATGGATGAATAAAATAATAAATCCCCACCCGCTTCTGCTGTGGGTGGAGATGCGCAGATCGTCGACGCGGTTTTAGATAGTCTATTTTCATCCACATGTAAGATATTATAAAAATAATTTTATTTCTTCTTCCCAACCCATCTCTTCGGTGCCCCTCTCATCTTCTTTGTCCTTCTTGACCCGGAAGATGAAGAGGATGCGCCTCACCCGGGATTTGAACCTGGATCCCTAGATTGAGAGTCGAGTGCGCTGATAACATGGCCAACTTGCACCAGCTGCTTTCATGAGTCAATCGGAAGGTCTAGCCTATTCACCAATGCAATATTTTTGATGGTTTTACCTTCACTTCATCTCTCTCTCTTATAATGATTATTGTAAATCTTGTATACTGGACCGGTAAATAGGCTAGACCTTTTCTGTGTATAGCTTTGATTTACATAGTGCCGTTATTGCTGTTTTTTTTGGTTCCGTTTAGGAGAGAAACAAACATGGTACAGTACAGTAAGGTGGAAGTGGTTCATACGTATGTTCATTACGAATCGCGCATAAATTATTCAGAAAGTTTAACATGGAGATTTAAGTGGATTACATCGTTTACTGGGATTTGTAAACGAAGTTGGCAAAGTGGTACCATATCAATTATTTTGTCTGGCAGTATTTTCGCATTTTCACTGAAAGACGAGATTTTTATCACAAGATAGTTTTGTTTCATTTTGCTGCCATATACTCTTGCATTTTATTCTTCCTGCTGGAATGTTATAATGATCATGACCACCTCTGGGAGTCATTTCATATGGCTGCCCACCCTTTTGTTGACGCTATGTACGCACATTAAAAAGTAGAACTTCATTGATTTGCTTTGGTTCAAATTCTTGCATTTCATGTCATTGCCTCCAGTGACCACATTCACCGCGAAATTTGTTGGCCGATGATTGGGTTACATTTATCCATAAGGTTGAAGATCTTATGCAGCCCAGTCTTGTTTCAGTTCCAAGAATTAAATCAATACTATATGTGTGGCTTGCCTCTGTCACATCTGAAAACTCCCAAACTTATTTAATTTTCAACGATTGCAGCAAATATTAGTCTGGCACATTTCTCAAGGTAGATATTCCGCATACTGTAACATAATTTCATAATTAAATCAGCTTAAGAGTAGGCCGGTATTACCTGGCGATGGCGATATAGCAGGGAGCGAACGGGGTTAATAGTACAGTTGAACCCGGATACAACAAACTTCAAGAGACTGCGGAAAACGTCTGTTATAGCCGAATTGTCACGCAACATAAACATAAAATTCTGCTTTCAATATGGCTGTACTATGCACTACTAGACTACATATACCGATTAATGAAATCTGTCAAAAATGCAATATTGGCTCACCCGAAAATTATGCAGGACCAAAATATCCGAAATTTCCTTCTGCCATCTCCTTTTTGCAAATTTTATACCTGGAAAACAATATTTTCCCACCGAGGGTCCAAGAAATGGTCTGTTATACCCGAGGTGAGGTGAGAATGAGTCTGTTATATCAGGAGTGAAAATACACAGTGCCTAATGGAAGCATGCCAGGACAGCCTTTATAACCAAGTCTGTTATAGCCGAGGCTGTTACATCCGGATTCAACTGTAAATCTGTAATAAGTGCAATGCGTTAACACCAACGTTGCTACAAAAAAGGACCAGAAGAGCATTAAAAATTGATGCTCCGTGGAAAACTCACCAGTCATACTCTTTTAATGTTTGGCAATTTACAGTGTGGGAAATTCTAGGTAATCAATAAAAAAATTCTAAATTTTCTTAATCAGTGTGGCAGGCCATATGCCCATGGTTCATTGTTCATTTCAGATCAGAATCACTCATACTCTGATGAAGCTACTTAATTATTATGCCTTCCATCTGTTGATATATGCCTGTCCAAAGATCTAGCAGAATCATGTTCAGACAGAACTAATAAAGTTTTGGATGCATGCTTGAATGAGACCCCATTATGCAACCAAGCACCTCTTTATGTTTGGCCTACAAAGACAAGGGAAAGGTTTACTGTACATTATAAAATATGTACACACAATCACTTGTAAAAAGAAGCAAAAAAGAAACTTGTTCAGTGAAATCTCATTTTCTTGTCGACAGCCTGAGAAGCAAACCCTTTCTTTTGTTCAAGTAAAAACACTCCTGTACAGTAAGTTTAGTGAACATAAGGCAACCACAAGCAAGTTACCCGATTAATTAATTATTGTTGCACCAAGTAGTGATGCATTTAAAGACATAGACACAACCTAGCAAGTAACATCTTCCTGCTCACACATGAGCAACAATCAGCCATAACCACTTATCCATAACTATCACGTATGGATTATAATACATACATCAATCCCTTTCCTTGTCCTGTTAAAAAAGTAATAATTATGAGGGTGGGAGTTAAAAAGAGTTAACTCTTACAAAATCTCTCCTTTGTGCTTCCATTTTCACTAAGTAGTGACTAGAGTCTCGGCGGAAAAAAAATCGTTCACACACTCACTCTAGCTACTTTACAATAAAGTTACAGGGGTTAAGGGACCTTTACATTAATTATAAATGAACTGTAAAAAGCTATCTTCCAAACAGTACATGCAAAACACTCCACTGCAATGAGACCATTGCAACACTGCCAAAAGAAACTTGCAACACACACTATAAAAAAGGACACTATAGTTTGGGGAAAACTGGATGCTGCTTCACAATTAGAGGAGCAAGAGTCTCTTCCCAAAAAACAGTAGGAAGATTTTACTGTCAACATGTCACTTGCAACATGATTCCTGTTCTGATGTAGGCTACCCCCAATGTTACTTCCTCAGTTTCATTTGAAAATTCTTTTTTCTTTACTAAAAAGTGCCTGTGAAAATTTTACTAAAAGTTGCTTGCAAGGCACCACCCCTAGGTGCTTGTTAACTCATCAGTTGGAACTGACATACACTTTTTCCACAAATAAAAGCTTCAACAGTGAAACAGGAAATCTGAAACAGTGTTACGTCACTCTTTGTATACTGAAGTGTGGCTAAGAAGACTTGGCAAGTCTGGTGTCAAGAAGAGGAGTCCTCTCTGCATTTTCCTCGTCAGGATTTTCATGAATCACGTGTGATGGAGCTGCCTCCTGGTGTGGCTGCTGCCAGAAAGAGCGTGACTGAGGGTCCATGAAGAATCCTTGCCTCCTGATCTGCCTTCGGTGCAGCTCGTGAAGATACAGGCTAGATAGACTCATGTCTGCTATTCCCACCTCCACTGCTCCTGTTGACTGCAGGTGGCGGGGGTCCTCGGAGAAGGCTAGGGTCATGTCATGATGACTGGTTCCCATCACGGAGTCAGCCAGGCTGCCGCCACCAGGACAGCTCTGGTGCAGGCTGGAAAATAAAGCCAGGGAATTAAAATATCAGCAACATACAGAGCACACCACTGATAACATCACAGAACTTAAAAATTACTGCAGCACCAGAATGCAACAATAATTTAAGCTCCATTTCTGTTACCTGGCCAGCAGCCCTCGTTCCGATCCATAAAGTGGTCCCTCAGTGAGGTTGACATGACCACGCACGATGGCAGGGGTGGCCCCACTCACACCACTGACACTTCCAGCTGCCATGTCAGCATCCCCACTACCTCTTCCCCTTGGCTGTGCTGAATACATTCCATGATTTGACTGGAAGTTCAATGGCCGGTTCCATATACTGTTCACCAAAGCTGGATACTGAAAGCACAAGAGGTTTGTTACCATACAATCTTGTATGTGTGCCAGGCTAGGTTTGTGGTCACTCGATGGACAACCAATGCGGTACTCACTCCAATTCCAAGTGAAGAGAGAGAATTGAGGGAGGTGCAAAGGGGGTTCTCCTCCCTCAACACTGGAAGGCAACTGGCATCTCTCTGTGCCATATCCCTAATGGCAGATATGAAGTTGCCAGATTCTGCTGGTGGTTTCCATCCTGGGTTGGTCAGGGTGAAATGGACCAGGCTGAGTTCTGTCTTTCCATCCTCAGCCTGAGTGTACTGATTAGCCTGAGTAGATTTGGTGGCAGCTCCTACTGGTGCAGCCCCAGGTACAACGGGCACCTGCCAGGTGGGGTTTCCATGCTTTCGCACATCCATCAGGGCAAAGGAGCAGACATCTCCAACACCCACCACCTCCACTGTGAAGTTGCGGAAGAAATCCACTAGCTCCAGTGCCCGGGGGCGCAAGCAGAAGCAGAGAATGAATGGTGTGATGATTGGAGACAAGAGCTCCTCTGCTACATAAAGCTGTGAAAGGAAATAAGAGGGGAGGAATAACAATGAGCAAAACTAGGTCTCACTCTCACAAGTTTTACTCACCGCCCTGTATTGGAATAGCATACTGAACTCATCCTTGACCACACTCTTGTGAGCTTGCCCTCTCCAGTGGTCAGGGAGGTAGTGGGCATGCGCCAAGACAGTCATCATGAGTCTCTCGGGGCACCACACCAAATGCTCATCCGGTATGAAGCACCTGGCAAGTGTTATCCCACCTCCCAAGAGGGCCATGACAGTCAGCATGTGCTCCAATCCCAGTGTGTCTGGAAGCAGGATCGTGAACACCACCAATAATGAGAGGGGAGCCGCCATCAGAAATGTCAAATTCCTGGAACAAAGCAAAATTAGTTAGTCTAAGCTACAGGACCATTCACACAGCATCGTTATCATGTCATGTTGACATTATGTTTTCATGGCTCTTAAATTATCCATGTATTTACAATGCGACCAACATTTTACTGGTTGCCTTACAATGCTTTAAATTAGGTTGTATGATGGCATTTTATAAAGAAAATAAGCAGGGGAACTTATGCACCGAGAAATTAGGGCTGCCATGGGTGATGTGAAGCTGTCCATATATTTAACAGCAGGCCTATAAGCTCTGCTGAGTCGAGCATTCAGTTCATGGTCCAGTTCATTGAAGTGGCGCAAGTAAAGGCGCCCATACAGTGACCATCGTCGAGCACCAAGGCTTCCAGGCTCTCGCTTCAACACCTACAAAATAGGGCATGAGCTGAGCAAGTGTCAGTTGTTTGAAAAATTCAACAAGTGTACAGTACCAGAAAGGACCACAGAAATATAAAGTAACAAGCAGGAATAACGAAAAAAAAACATGTTTTGTTTCTTATAAGAGTTACATGTTTTTTCAGAATTTTGAGGTTGTTCAGCAAAAAGAAAGGTACAGACCAGAACGGATGAAATAAAGAAATTGTATCTCAGTTGCAACCACTTTCTCTTTGCTTACCTCTGTGTAGTTGAAGAAGCAGTAGAGGATTTGGTACAGAAGGATGAGTGGTGAGAGGATGAAGTTGGCGATCCCAACTCTCAGGATGTACTTGCTGAGTTGGTCAGCCAGCTCTTTTCGTTTGCTTGACTTCTTGAAGTCCTCCTTTAGGTGCCAGGTGTTCTCAAATGGAGCCCATGAACCCCCTGAGAAGAGTGTGGGTATTAATAAAAGTCCACTTGTTGGTTTCCTGGTAAGTATACTAGCTATTATTTATGGTCCCTGCTTGCAAAAGTCCTTGACGAGGAATGGAATAAAAGAAATGCAAAACAATTCCTATATGCAGATGCCAGGCTGGCAATGATTTTCGTCTGATGACAAACGAAAAATAACCCTAACATGCAGCATTTATATAACATGGAGTTAATCATCAACTGCACTGGCCCATATGTGCAGAGACAAAAGCAGCACTCACAGAAGAACAGCATCTCCAAGTTGTACTTGAGCCCATGCGAGAGAAACATATAGTCTCCATATGAAGGCACTTTCAGTTTCAGTGGCAGGACTGACTTGTTGATCATGGCCACCATGTAATTCTTGTACCTGCAAATGAATTTACAGTCAGGTTATTTCAACGATTCAAACCTGCTTCTGTACAGCAACTACTGCAGTACGTAAGCACAATTATACGAAGTGATGTAAGATATTCACAATTAAGCAAGTGATACTCATATTCAGCTAAGCACTCATCACTTTGTGTTGTTTGTTACAATGTACGAACATCGCATAATTATTATTAAGAATAAAAATTTATCATGTGCATATTTTAAATATTTCTGCTGATAATCCACACACCAAAATTTATAGAAATCCACATATATCAAGTCATATAAAACCTTAATATTCGATGGTAGATATCCAATTCAGATAGGTCCTGCTTGTGAATACACATTTGCTGCTCACGCTGCACTTCCCTCACCCTTCGTTGCACTTCATGCCAGGTCAAGTTGTCCAATTCACTCTGAAAGACAAGAGCAACATGAAGGTGCCATTTCAACATCAAAAATTCTGCAACTTACATCACTGATGTGAAGAGCGTTGTTGTAGAAAGCTTTAATTTCCCAGTATTGGCATATGTGCATGCAGACCTTGATGGCCCGTAATAGCCAGACAAAGCAAGCAATGGACAAGCAGAAACCCAGAAGTGGACCAATTGAAGCCAAGCACTCGCCAGCAGGAATGAAGACATCGCTAAACTGTATTCGACCAGGAACAGTTTTTTGCCTGCAAAAGACGGCCACATGTTACGTCATCTGCTAGAGTGGTGCGCGTGTCTTACGAGCTCAACTCACCCAAAGATGAGTGGGAAGTTCAGGCATTGGATGACATAAGTTGAAAGCAGGATCAGGTAGATGAACTGCCCAAGTTCACAAAATTCTTGGATTATC
The DNA here is from genome assembly GCA_000934665.2 of Catajapyx aquilonaris. Lineage (NCBI taxonomy): Eukaryota > Metazoa > Arthropoda > Diplura > Dicellurata > Japygidae > Catajapyx > Catajapyx aquilonaris. The sequence goes on from JYFJ02000159.1 coordinate 123,611, forward strand.
ATGCAGGCAAACCCATGATTTTGGTGGTAGTGATATACACGGAAGAAAAATGAATCTAAATCTTCAATATGGTTCCATCTCGCTGCAAAAATAGAGCATTGGGAGTTAAACTCTAAAATTTATCAAATAGGCTTACCCTCTAGTGTATAGTACAAAATTTTGTTACTCATTTCTATGCTTTTATTAAAGGCTGTAGTCTTCAGTGACCTGGAACCCTCTTTTTATGGTCTTTTTGTATGAATTAAATATTACAGTAAAACCTCGATATAACGCTCTAGGGACCATCCAAAAGTAGCGTTATAAGCAGGATAGTGTTATATGCAGAAAAATTTACCACACGGAAATGATCACGTACCCGGGAAAAAGGGGCGTTAAAATCGGGAGTGTTAGATCAAGGTTTTACTGTAATTTGTTTTGTGGTCAACACCTCAAGTATCAATCACTTCATTGAGCCTCGGTATCATAAGTGAGAAAATGTACCCAATTAATTTGGGCACAGGAAATGACAACAAATAAAATCTGCAGTGCGTACACCTTTTGTTTACATATCTTTTGCTTCACTACATATAAATTTACTAGACTAGCTAATCTTGGTGGCCCTTGAAAGAGATACGCCACAAAACTAGAGTACTTTTTCATAATCAAAACATGTTTGTCATCACTGAAGGTTATGAATATCAAAATATGGCTCCTGCCAAAACGAGAATGCATATTGACATTTTCGTTACAGGCCTTGAACATAATGTAAAATGTGCAACCCTTCATTTTTTTAAACTTCAAACTTGACATTCTCTGTACTTTCCTAATCCGTATGAAACACCTGAGACGCAGCTGCACTCACATTTAGAAGGGGGAACCGTGTGTATCAGAACGGCATGGTCCTGCGGGGTCTCATCACTGTTGTCCTCCTCCTGGGACTGCAGGGGCTGGTACGAGGTGGACAGTGGTTCCATCTTCCTTCTCTGCTCTCTCTCTCCGACCCAAACACCATGCTACACTCCGCTTCTGTTGGGGGAAAAAAGGAACACCAAAACCCAAGTGAATTCAAAATTCAAAAACTCATCCCCGTTCAACCTGCTCTGAACACCTCCCTTCCTCTGGTCCGTCATGCGTACCCTTCGTGGCCAGAAACACGTCGTCTTACCTTTTAGCACCACATGATGACAAAGGAGCCCAGCTGAGGCCCTTTATTTCACCTAGGCCTAGTCTCCCTTTCCAGCCCTGGTTTTTCCCATTTAAGTCCCTTTGTTCCCTAGCCCCGACCTGTGCAGCTCACCTCTGCCCACGGGCGTCCCTCCTCCTCCTCCTCCTTTCTTTCTTCCTTCTAGTCCAGGATCATCCCCTCCTGCTGCCCCCGACCCCTCCCAACGACCTCTCTTTTCTGCTGCGCCGTCAAAACATCGTCATCCCTCCATACATGTCCCATCACTCTAATCACGTCGCCGTCTAGTCAAATCGCCGCTACTTGCAAAAGCAATCGCGGCTACTCCCCAACAAATCGCAATGGATAGAAAGGGCTAATGCAGAAAATCGCGCTTAATTCCGTCGATCAGTGTTTGGTTCCATTACGGTTCTGAAAGTCGCGGACGGAGTGATGCGGTGGTGCCAACTGAACCGGAGGCGGACCTAACAAAGGACTGGTTTTAAGGACGGGGATTAAACTGGGCATGTCCAATCCATAGGAATATTAGGGTCGACAATCATGCGGGTTTTTAAACTGGGATTGAGCTGATATTAGGCAGGAAAGGGTTCAGATTCGGATATGAAGGTTGGATCAGCTGATTGGTGGATTGGTATGAGTGATACCCCCTTTTTTTGTATGTAGCATAGGGGGAATAACAACTTGCGCAAATAAAAACATGCACAAAAAAAAGTGAGATGCGTTCTCTTATCTGGTCGTACGATATACACTTCCCAGATGGAATATAATGCGTACTGTGCAGCAAGTTCCTCGTAATGTTTTATGAGTGGAGCTACCATTATTATGCAATTTATTTTAGTTGAACTTCACGCGTAGGCCGCGCCCACTGGGGGGTGACGTCACTCGGTACAAAATAGTGCATCGTCATGACATGACATGATCAGGAAAAGTGCGATACTGTATAGACTTGAATTATTACGATGTGCCTTAGTTTGTAAACGGCGCCATCATAATGAACTTCATAATAATTTCAATTACGAAGGTGACATTTCCTTTTTGTAAACTAGCCCAAAACATATAATGAGAGAAAAAATTGACTTGCAGCAAAAAGCAATTTAATTGGTGCCACCAATTTTTTTTGGCGCAATAAAAAAAGCAACAAACCATTTCAGCTTTCCTCCCCAGTCCCCAATAAAATATTTTATTGCCTTCATTACTAGTGCTCAATCATTTTGGTCGGGTAGCAAAATTATTTTGGTCTCGACAAAATAACATATTTCGGCTGCATTTTTTTTACAAGGAAGATTTTTTTTTTTGTCTGAAATAACTGCTGCGACAAAGATCATCGACCCGAATGAATCCAAACGGGAAAATACAGAGTGTGCGGGCTTTATTCCCTAAGATAATTTTCAGATAGATGCGATAGGAACACAAAAAATACTTCAGGATAATTCAGTGCGTCGCTTGCAGGTGCCAGCGGATCTGGGCGAGAAGAGTAGTTGTTAATTGGACCAGCGTCCTCATAATAATTGGGTAAAAAAATACTATATTATTAAATCCGAACCACTGGGTTCCATTCACATTTTTAAAAACCTGCCCATAAATAATTGTGAATTATTTTTTTCTGCTATAGATGACTTTTGTTGAGGTAGACTATATGGCCAAGGCAAAATACTGAGCCACTTTTTACATACGTATATATGTATTAATAGTGTTTTTTTTTTATGTAGAAAGGAAGAATTTACAATGGAAAATCCTGCATTAATTCCCGACACTATTGCTCCGGAGGTAAGTCATTCATTCATTATCCAGCCCTGCCTTATTAGGATTAGAGTGCTAAAGCTTTGTCACCTGCGTGCAAACCGCAAAAGCAACTGTACACAATACAATTAGCGAAATGTAACGTTGTTTAGCTAGCACAGAGGCCACTTACCGGAATGTACTGGTTTGGTATGACCGTGTGCGAAATATTAGTTAGCTATCCACTGGCACACATGGCCATTTTTGAGTCCCAGCATCGTATGTCTGGCACGACAACAACATTAGCCTACTTTTTATCACAAAATATTGTGATAAGATTGCGAAACAATTTGAACTAGTTTTATTGACCTATCTGGTTATACAACGCAATATTCACTTAGCAACTTGCTGCTCTCATACATCGTAAATAGCAGACGGTATTCTCATGCGGATTGTTCATCGATTTGGAATGAGTTACGTATGACAATAACTCGTAATAAATATTCATCATAATAGGCATGATAATGGGATAATCCTCGTCATCCTTTGCTTTCTGATTACTCAGACATTATTTTCAGCAAGAAGAAAACATCACTAGAGCAAATGTAGACGTCAACTGCCAGGAAATAGAAACATCAGAAGGATCAAACACACATGAGACTTGGAATAAGCTTCTGTACACGGTGACTGAGGTGCCACCTTGGTATCTCACAATAATTCTAGCCTTTCAGGTATGGTACTTTGTAATAGTTTTGGTGTGGTGAGTCATTGACATTTCGATTACTTTATACCCAGCATATCTTAACCATGATGGGATCAACAATCGCCTATCCTTTCGTGCTGGCTCCTGCTCTGTGCATGTCTGAAGATGACCCTGCAAGAGGAGAGCTCCTGTGCTCGATACTTTTCGCCAGTGGCATCATCACATTCTTGCAGACCACTTTTGGAGTCAGGTTACAACAATAATATTCCTCTTCATATATGTTTCATGTTTTCATGATCATGTTAATCAGTATAACACTGCCGATCCTCCCATAACTTATTGTGCTCATTGCACTTCCCAGGTTACCAATAGTTCAGGGCGGAAGCTACGCGTTTGTCATCCCGGTTCTGGCGATTCTTGCGTTGCCCGAGTGGCAATGTCCAAAAGACATAGACAAGATGGATAAGAAGAGCCGCGATCAGCTGTGGATGGACAGGACAGTGGTCATGCAGGGTTCTCTTGCAGTCGCTTCTGTGGTGCAACTAATCATAGGCGCATTTGGTAATTAAATAGAGTACGGTACACCATGAATCGGCTGCCTTTTTGTGTACCCAAATGCAGGTATGGTAGGTGCTATACTTCGCTTCATGACTCCTTTGACCGTGGCTCCTGTCATAACCATGGTGGGTCTCACATTCTTCCCGAAAGCCAGCTCCATGATGGCCGAAAACTGGCCCGTCTCTCTCACGTGAGTTGGTGCCAATTACCGATTGAGCCTTTGCCTGAATACATTAATGTGCAGGACTCTTGTGCTGGTGACACTCTCATCGCAGTACCTTCCGAACGTGGGAATCCCTCTTCCCTACCCCAGAGAAAGGCCAAGAAGTCGGTTTTATATCTTCAAGTTCTTCCCTGTATGGTATTGACATATTTCTCATATTAATCAGTGTTGTAAGTGCTTTTCTGTACAGGTGCTGTTATCAATTCTAACCATGTGGCTAGTGTGCGCATTGCTGACCATCTCTGGTGTCTTGCCAACCGACAGCCTCATTCGCACAGACAGGGCCACTTCGCTTATACAGCAATCTCCTTGGTTTCGCGTACCATACCCAGGTACACCCATCCTTCAGCAGCATACGACGTTGCAAATTTCTCGCAAATTTTTTTCTGGCATTGGTAGGTCAGTGGGGACTTCCTGTAGTCAGCATTAGTGCTGTGGTGGGCTTATGGTCTGGAACTATCGCAGCCACTGTTGAATCTGTTGGCGACTACTTCGCATGTGCTCGGCTTGCGGGTAAACACTGACTTGTTCGAGATGTGCAATGTTTCTTCTTCAGGGTATTAAGCTCTATAGTGCAATTTGCCGCAACCAATTGCAGGGGCACCAGCACCTCCTGTACATGCTATCAACAGGGGAATTTTGGTGGAAGGTTTCGGATGCATCCTGGCTGGAGTATGGGGTTGCATCATTGGAACTACCAGCTACGGTGAAAACATCGGAGCCATCGGTATTACCAAAGTGAGTGTGCATCTGCTGTCCTCGTCTTCACTCTGGGTAATCGTCTTGATTGCTCCGCAGGTTGGTAGCCGTCGAGTAGTACAGGTTGCTGGTGTTCTTATGGTGATTCTCGGGACATTTAACAAGCTGGGTGCAGTCTTTGCCACTATTCCAGAGCCAATTATTGGAGGAATGTTTTGCGCATCTTTCGGCGTAATTACTACTGTAGGTTAGTGTCAACTACAGTGTTAGATGAGGCACTGAAAAAATGACCTGACATTCTACCACATTCTTTCAGGCATTTCAAATCTTCAGTACGTGGATCTGAATTCTTCGAGAAATATGTACGTGTTTGGAGTGTCCATTATGTTAGGACTGGTGGTTCCCCAATGGATTGCCGGAAATCCTGATGCTGTAAAAACCGGATATGAAACGTTGGACCAAATTCTTATCATACTAATGAGCACTGGGATGCTGATATCTGGTATCGCTGGTTTTTTTCTGGACAACACCATTCCAGGTGTGCTTCGCAACGTTAAGCAATGCATGAATAAGAGATTAAATATAAACTCAGATTAACGCAGCATATTTTAATACCTATGTACAGGTACAGCCAAGGAGAGAGGTGCGCTGTACTTGTCCGAGTCAAATGAGGAGACGAAAAGGAATTGTGCTGAAACTGAAAGTTACAATTTGCCGTTTGGAATGGACTATATTAACAGGTACTGTGGATATGGAAATGTTGTTATTATGTTTGTTGCAGAACAGGATGATCGGCAATTTTACATGTCTGTTTCACCATTTACAGCCATACGTGGACGCAGTTTGTGCCATTATTTCCGGGATACAGAGGATGGCGACATTGCTTCAAAAACTTAAAATGTAAAGTGACAGAGGATGACACAGGTTTATAAGTTATTAATGACAGTATCGCCTTTTTGTATATATAAGTTACATCAATGAAAATGGAAAAATAAATTTTTATTAATTGTGATGTCCAGAAATGAAACTTTTTACTTGTGCTTTACTTATAAGAGTGAAATACTCAATTCACCTTTGCTCTATTTTCAAGTAGATATATTTGACAATTTAATTTAGGCTAAAAAACATATTAGTCTACTATAGACTTTTACATGCTTCATTTCTGAATCTCGTGTTCCTAAAACTGATTTGTTATGTTCTGGCAAAATAAACATTTCGAAACGTCATCAAAAATGCCTGACGTGTTTTATAAAGCTACAGATTGGGCCATTACTTTTTCATATATTACAGCAATTATTTGAATTTTGTACGTAGCCTACACTGATGTACGAGCAGAGGATGCTATACATATTGTAGAACTAATAATTAATTCGACCACATTTCTGGGATGATCAAGCAATGGCGAAGTCCTTAATTTGAAAACAATAAAGAGTATACAATATTTTAGCTATAGTGTCAAATGTTACGGAACAAAGCAGGTGTTACCAACCTCTCGTACAATACATAATTAATCATATACATATACATATTATTATAATATACATATTAATCGTTCCAAGATTATAATCGTGATAAGAATAGATCAATAGAATAATGCACAAAGTCTTTGCACGTCTGTAAGCCATTCCCTTTAGTTATATGGTATTTGCTAACTGCTTCATGAATCCATTCATAATATTATAATTAAGTAGCACAGGCGGATAAGTGCTTAAGGTTGCTGGCCATCAAACCATATTACGATACTCTTCCGCGTCAGTGTTTTGTAGTCTGAGAGCAGAATAAGAAGGAACTGTCTGTCACAAGTAGTTTGTTTGATACTATGTGTAGTATTAACAAAGTCTGACTCTATACACTTCTACGGGTTCTTATTTTTCGCATTGACTGTAAGTAACATATTTTAACTTACATGTGTAGGCATATGTGTCACAACAGCTCTTGTGTATAGATAGTACAAGTTAATTTGACGTATTTATTTAGCTGCTACATCTATATTGTATACAGTATTTACATGTAAGAGAAATAATTGATTTTCAGTGCACTGCATTTATCTGTAACTTTATATTTTGTTTTAAGAGCTTTGAGAACGACCTCAATATTGTCTTTTCCGTTCCTGTAGTGAAACATTATGGAGAATTCCACTTGCAGTCATAACTTGGAGGTAAGTGTGCAACTAAGAATCAAAGTAATGTGTCTGACCACTGTTATTCGACCTGGGACTAAAATTCATCAATTTTTATCGTTTTTGACAAATCATGCGGAAGTGCAAGTAAGGAAAGTCGTATTATTCACACTTAGGGAGTTGACGGGCCCATATCTTGCATCCGCATCCCAGAAGACGCACTGAAGAAGAAAGAATCTCAGGCACAAATAATAAAGTTTTTGCGATTCACACTGGATGACATACCACCTTGGCCTATGACCATTTTGCTTGGCTTTCAGGTAAGTTTCAACACATTGGCGTGCATAAGTTAACGAGAATTTCCTGTAAATCAGTACAATGTACAACAAACGCACAAATTGTAGGCATTGTATAAAGAGTTGTAAACTCAGTGTATCGTAATGCAACGTATGTATCCTCTGTAGATGTTCTTAGCAATGATGGTCAGCACCATTTCGGCGCCTTTCGTGTTGGCCCCTACATTGTGCATGGCTGAGGATGACCCTGCCAGAGGATACCTCCTTTGCTCGATCCTCTTCAGCAGTGGCATTGCAACCACTCTACAAAGCACGTTGGGAAACAGGTACAACCTCGTACAACCACTTCTTAGCATACTTTTAACGTCACCTGTTGTCTTCGTAATTCAGGTTGCCGCTAGTTCAGGACGGAAACACAGCTATTATAATCCCGATCTTAACTATCATGGCTCTTCCGGAATGGAAGTGCCCCGCAGATTTAGACAGTCTTGATCAAGGCACCAGAGATAAGCTATGGATGGAGAGAACTGCTCTCATGCAAGGATCTCTGGCTGTGGCTTCCCTTGTGCAAGTTTTCATCGGGGCTTTTGGTAAGAACAGTCCAAGGGGGGGGGGGGGGGNGGGGAACTACTTGGTTAATAATTTACGGGACTGATTAATTAGAATCTATACGTACATACTAATCTAGATTTATAAAGTTGTTTTTCCTTAACAACAAACCTATATAACCGCCTCTAGTCAGCTCATATGCCTTTGTCCTTTAATATGCAGGAGTGGCAGGGTCCATCCTGCATTTCATATCGCCGCTGACAGTGGCACCCGTCATCACTGTGATGGGCCTCACTTTGTTCCTCAGGGTGACTGTGATGATGGCCAAAAATTGGGCAGTTTCCATTGTGTAAGTCTGATAGTGTGCAGGCCGCATGCAACTCTCAACGTCATTATCATCGTGCAGTATGGTTAATCTATTTATTAATTCCATCCTCATTGGAAATCACATATGAAAGTGTAAAAAATCCGCGACTACGTTTTTTCCAATCAAAAGTACAACATGTAAAAGTTGTATTCAATATTCCCAACTGAAACTGGCCTCGTTCAAAAGTTGCATGCGATAAAAGAGATGTTTACTCATGCAATTAAAGCGGTTCTATCTCCTCGTCGTTATAGGGCTCTCGTGTTGGTGACGCTTTCCGCCCAATATCTTGAAAACATAGGAATTCCCATGCCTAACTTCTCTGCAAATAAACAGAAGAGAAGTAAATTCTACTTGTTCAAGTTCTTTCCGGTAACTTATTGTTATTTAAAATCAATTCTCTAATGACTTGAACCTAAGATGAACTGCGCAAGTAATTCATTTCAAATCCTTTCAGTTCCTATTGGCTATGATGCTGACATGGACCATCTGCGGTCTTATGACTGTATTTGACATTTTGCCTTCTGATAACCACGCGCGTACTGATCGCACAACATCTCTTATTAACCATTCTCCGTGGTTCCGTATACCATATCCAGGTAAGTCCTTACCTGCAACCACCTGACCTTATATTTTGCACTTTTCGTCGCTTGCGGGCTAACATTAAACTGTGTGTATGTAAGGATAGACAACTTCTCTAAATTCAACCCTCGCTTTTCAAAGGTGAGTGGGGGATTCCTACTGTCAGTGCAAGTGCAGTGATTGGCTTCTTGGCCGGAAGCGTCGCCTACTCTGTCGAATCTATTGGTAACTACTACACTTCAGCCAGAATTTCAGGTATGCCGATTCGCATTATGCTTGGTTCAGAGTGTACGACTTGTGCCATGTCCACAGGAGCTCCTCCACCGCCAGTGCATGCGATCAACCGAGGCTTGATGGTGGAAGGCCTGGGTTGTGGCATGTCCGGTCTATTCGGAGGACTCAGTGGTACTACCAGTGCTTGCATCAGCCTTGGCACCATCAGCATTACCAAAGTACAGTGATGTACAGCAATGTAATGTAATCAGTAGCTTACTTTTGATTTGTTTCATTTACGTGCGCAGGTGGGAAGCCGTCGAGTGATTCAGGTTGCAGGTGTCATTATGGTGTTCTTTGGAACATTCAGCAAACTGGGTGCTGTCTTTTCCACTATCCCAGAGCCAATTATCGGAGGAATCCTATGCGCCACCATTGGAGTAGCTGCCTCCATAGGTACTGTGCACGTGCTGTACTATCGGTCAAACATTATTTTTGGAAAAGTACTTATTCGCTTTACTCTCTTGACATTGCAGTTGTCTGGTTTCAGACCTTATAGCAAAATATATCGAGATTTTTTGGCAATTTTGCATTATGTCACGGAGAAACACTATACGTCTCAATACACTATTTCTTTAGGTGTATCAAACCTCCAGTATGTGGAAATAAACTCTTCGCGGAACCTCTTCATATTTGGAGTGAGCCTAATGGTTGGCTTGGTGGTTCCGCACTGGGCAATCGAAAACGCCGGAGCCATTAAAACTGGCTACACAGAGTTGGACACCACTCTGACCATTTTGGTCAGCAACGGCATGCTGATATCTGGACTTCTTGGAGTGACGCTGGACAACACTATTCCAGGCGAGTGACTGCCATTGCGAACATTTTATCTGGGGGTGATCCCGGTTATCCAATTCTGTCAATCATTTCAGGAACTGCAAAAGAAAGAGGAGTCGAAAGATTTCAAAGGCCGACTCATGCTACTGCAGATAATTCGTCTCTCGGGAGCTACGACCTGCCATTTGGGATGAAATACATCAAAAGGTGACACTCATTTTTTGCTGTGCTAGTACAGCCAGAGTCACATTTGTAAATTATTTTCTATAGGCACAAGTGGACTCGATATGTTCCGATTCTTCCTGGATTTCAAGGCTGGAGCGCTTTGTTCAGAAGATGACCGTGCTGTGCCACGCAACAATGCTGGAACAACTCTAACAACTATCTATGGCCGTCAACATTTGGAAGGCTAAATTGCAATGTGAAAAATTCCATGTAACTTGAGCATAAAGCATATCAGTCTCATCATAACACTAGACACTAGAGATATTTTGACATAAATTGCTAAATACGTAACCTTGCAGATTTGAGTGAACTCAGTTTCAGTGCTGGCTGTGTTTCCACCAAATTCTCCCACGTAATGTCGAGAATGGCTTCCGAACCCGATCCTGGCATCCACAATCTCTGTAAGATAAACTGTGAGTAAGGGGGGGCCAAGAAAGGCCAAGGCCAGATGAGTGTCAGGTAGCAGAGTCTGCGCCGGTCTGCGTCTGAAAACAATGAATTGACAGGGTCCAAGGAAGCATGTGACACAAGCAGTCAAGTGCAGAAAATGGAAGGAAGTGGTCGTGCTGGAATCAGGCCCGGGAGTCAAAGCTATCCGGCTATTGTTGAAGCCGTGGCTCTGATCCAGTGTCAAGGGCAAGGTCAAGGGGCTCACTATCAACACCCAGAAGTAGGTAAATGACTGTCCGAACACAGGTGAAGCCGACCGGACACAGTCAGGTAGAAATTATTGTTTGGTGTCTTCGCTTGCAGTCCAGTGTGATGGTGATCCTATCTGTAAAACTTGGTATGACCTAAATCTGAATTGCGATGGTGGTTGAAAGTTATGTGCCGCTGATTGCCGGGGAAAAACCGCAGCAGACTGATTCTCAAGAGCCGCTTTGTTGCCGTCTGAAAAGTCCCCAATTCGTGACTTCTGCTAACCCTAACAAGCATGGAACATTTGGGAAAAACATACCGTAAGGAAGGTGATGATTTTTCTTCTTTACCAAAACGAGTTGACGTGTGCAAATGGAATGCGGCGGCAACAACACAGAACGGCAGTGGTGGTTGGCTGCGTCGAATTGTTTCACATGGCGAGTGAGAGTAAGCCAGGCACGAATAAAATTATTGAGGGTACTAGTAGTACACAATCATGCATTATGAGTTTACATGGTGTTCTGCTGTTCCAGTATAAAAATAGTTTTAAAACGTTTTCTCCCAAGCAAAAAACGAAATACCAAGTACAATCAGTCATGCACATTCACATGTAACAAAACCACGCACTAATTATAGCAGTGGTTTCCAACCAGGGGGTCGCGGGCAGGGTGTCGGGGGGATCGCGAGCCTTGGTTAAACTTTTTTTGGGTGCAATTTCCGTGTCTATTGAACAATTTTTGCGGCCGTACAGAGGGTACGTTTTCTGGAAAGGGGGCAGTTGTAGGTGGGGCCGGGGGGGGGGGGCACATTAATGGAAACATGTCAGTTTAGGGGGTCGCAGTTGGTAAAGGTTGGAAACCACTGAATTATAGACTGATATTATACAGTATTATACTGCACAGTACATTCAACCAAGGAATGGTATACCCTGTACGACCTTAAATAGTAGGCTATATACTGTAGCTGCAGTACAGTTCTACTTGGTTCTACTGATGCTTGCTTGATGCAGGATGCGTTTATACCTTGTGTCAAGTAGCAAGTTACGAGTACATTATTAATAAGGTGTCACCGACTACACAAATGTGACACTATGAAAGGCCTATAGTAATGTAACACAAATCATAAAAGCATCCACAAGTTAGATTACCTTGTTGCCATTCCGCACTTCAGCGATTCAGTGATCCATTGTGACTGCTGTCCTCCCGAAATAATGCACGCATCAACAAAGAGAAAATAAGAGCGATGCAGGGATTAAACAAACCGGAATTTAAAAAAAATACCTGGATGTCTGCATGCAAGGGAGTGGTTGTGGGAGGGTTGGCAGTCACATTCTCGTACCTTGTGTACTTGCAACAGATCGCGTGCACATACTATATTAGCTGGGTTCTACCCCAGAGAGAGGAGCAGCCCTTCACTCGTCAGATCGGAGGCGGACACGACGCGGTGTTGTTGTTCATATACCACAGCACCGCACAGGCCTTGGTCTGGCCTAAATGGCCAGAATTTGACAGCGTGTCGAGCACAGTACGTGTGTACAGAAGGGATTTCAGGTTCCATGGACAATCCTGCATTTCACCTGAACTCGGAGGTTAGTCCTGTTGTTATTACACTGGCAAGTCAGATCCATTGTCAGCGAATGCGATTGCGTTTATTTCATAAGCGATACGACACAATGCAAAGTCTCAATACTGATATTGTTGCATTCCTATATGGCCGTAGACTCGGTATTTAGTACCTTACAGAGTTACATTTCTGCTGAGATAGGATACAAAAATTATGTCACAACCCAAGGGAAATCACTCGGAAAGGAGATATACAACAATGGTGCTATGCTGATCAAGTCATCTCTTGCCCATTATTTTATGTCAAAAAAGCGGGATTGTGCTTACGAGTATTTCAATCCCTTGTACAGTTTCACTAAACAAAGTGCTTGCGTGATCAGCATGATCATTAGGTTGTAAAAAATATATATATACCCGTCACTATAATGCCCAAATTAGGTGCCACGCATAATGATAAACACGCCAGGTGTGATAGCCAGTTCATTTGTTGTTTCTGAAAGATTCATGAATGAAGCCTACTGCTAGTACTGCATAGGTTAATTTGTAAGTCACTAAATCACAGAACATACCGCCATGAATTGATGAATAAATTAATAGAAGCCAGTGGCTGCCTCGTTGCGCAACAATGACAGTGCCCATTACAATCGGCTGATCACGTGACAAATTGCATGGCATGTGAATGTTGCCTTCTCTTTGTGCACATCACTTTATTGATGTTAGTACAGATATATAAATACCACGCTGAGCGATCAGCTGTTGCATAGTAAAAGGAGAGCAGTCAGAAGCATTGCGGACGTCCGTGTGCAAATAATGTAAGTGCCTCCTGCAAGTGTGTAACAACCTTCACAGCACAGGTAAAAAAGGCAATATTCCATTATCCGTCCAGATATACGCCTGCAGATTACAAAGCACCACCTACTACTTTTGTAAGAATATATGAGTGTTCAACAAAGTAAATGGGGAATGTTTTCAGGGAGGTGATGGAGGAAACGCTATTGATGGTTCAGCTTCCAACCAGTGTCACGTGAATCCTAAAACTTCATTGGATGCGGAAGAAGGAAAAGAAGTGAAACAACAGGTGATAGGACTGCAATACTATGTGGACGACATACCACCATGGCCTCTCACATTTGTCCTCGGATTTCAGGTACCATAGCACTCTTACATTTTATTGCAGGATATTTATGACTGTCCCTAAATCCGCGCCAATATCATAAAAGGCGTGACAGAAGTATTCAGTCGCTAATAAAATATTACCACAAAAATGCATGCGCTTCTAGCTGCGTCTTAAAATGTTTTGGCAAAATTTTTGACATTATGTCGATAGCATTTTCTGACCATGGTGGGCAGCACTATAGCAACACCATTTGTGTTGGCCCCTGCCCTCTGCATGACCGAAGATGACCCCGCCAGAGGATATCTCCTCTGCTCCATCCTGTTCATCAGCGGGCTCATCACCGTTCTGCAAAGCACTGTTGGAGTCAGGTGACACAGTAATCCGCCACATACGATGCGTATATAACATTTCAGTTTCGCAGGTTACCCATAGTGCAGGGCGGAAGTTTCGCCTTTCTGATTCCAATCATGGCCATCCTCGCTCTGGAATGGAAGTGTCCGGACGATTTGAGCAAACTGGACGAAGCGGCCAGAGAAAAACTTTGGGTCGAGAGGACCCTAGAGATGCAAGGAGCTCTTGCAGTGGCCTCCGTGGTTCAGGTGCTGATGGGGGCATTCGGTAAGGTTAGAGCCCTCGAGACCTTGGGGTGCCAATAATATATGTTTCCTCGAATCCCAGGTGTGGTTGGTGCTATTTTGCGCTTTATTACACCTTTGACGGTAGCACCTGCTATCACAATGGTGGGACTCACTTTTTACCCCACACTCGGAACCATGATGGCTAAAAGTTGGACTATCTCGATTTCGTAAGATTCAACTTTTTGCTAATAAACATAACTAGTGTATTCTGAGAATTTTTTTCTCTCGACGTTGTAGGACATTGATCTTGGTGACATTGTCGTCGCAGTATCTACAGAATGTTGGAATCCCTTTGCCGAACTGCTCCGATGGACCCAAAAAGAGGCTTTATATCTTCAAGTTCTTTCCGGTATATACAGAAGTGTAAATAACGTAAAGGGCATTGCATTAAAGCTGATTTCTCTAGGTGCTGATAGCAATGTTGGCAATGTGGCTTCTGTGTGCACTGCTGACCGTCTTCGACGCTTTGCCATCCGACAGCCCAATCAGGACTGACAGAACGTCGTCTCTCATCCATCAATCGCCTTGGTTCCGGATGCCTTACCCTGGTATTTTCAAACAATAGTGCTCAATGTCCAGAACTTGCTGAATTGTTTGATATGCATTGCAGGTCAGTGGGGTCTTCCTACCGTGAGCGCCAGTGCAGTCATCGGCGTCTGGGCTGGAACCATCGCTTGCACCGTCGAATCCGTTGGCGACTACTTTGCGTGTGCTCGAATTTCAGGTGAATTGCACACTCATAGTACATTCCTGAGAAACAATGCTTTTCTTAACCAATATGTTGCAATATTCAGGGTCTCCGACGCCACCTGTGCATGCCATAAACAGAGGCATAATGGTGGAAGGATTAGGCTGTATCCTGGCTGCTCTATGGGGAGGAATTAACGGAACTACCAGTTACTGCGAAAACATCGGAACCATCAGCGTCACAAGAGTATGCTCAACATGTGGGTGGTAAATTATTGGGTATATTATTCTGTCCATTTTATGCCCACAGGTGGGAAGCAGGCGAGTTGTGCAAGTCGCGGGTCTGATCATGATGGTCATTGGAACCTTTAGTAAATTGGGAGCTCTGTTTGCGACCATTCCAGAGGCGATTGTTGGAGGCATATTCTGCGCCACTTTTGGAGTTGTCATCACTGTAGGTCTGTCACACTGCAGCGTATAAGGCGCATTAAAATGCAGCTAAAGTAACTTTCGTAATTACAGGGATTTCCAACCTGCAATCAGTTGACTTGAATTCTTCGAGAAATCTGTTCGTCTTTGGGGTGTCGATCATGATCGGGCTAGTGGTTCCTAACTGGGCCAAAAAGAATTCAGAGGCGATAAAAACAGGATCAGCTGAATTTGACCACATTGTCACCATTCTGCTCAGCACTAGCATGCTGCTAGCTGGACTCGTCGGGTTTGTTCTGGACAACACTATTCCAGGTTCGTTCTTCATTATTCCTAAGCACTCCCTACAGGTATTCCCTTGAAAAGTTTTATTTCGTAATCTAACTGGTTTCACATATTGTGCATCTTTGCAGGAACCAATGAAGAAAGAGGACTCGCTCAATTTGCCCAACAGTCTGCAGATGACGAAGATGGCTCAGTGTACTCAAGTTACGACCTCCCATTCGGAATGAACTACATTAAAAGGTGACATAAACACTACAATACATAGATTCGTTACAAGCTAATATTTTGAACGTCTGTTTTTAACAGTAAACTTATCCTCGACCACTTAGTCAAAAGTGACTCCAACCTTATATAGAAAGTAAAACAATTAAGACATCCTAAAACACTAATAAGCTACAGTATTTCCATAAAAATATGAAACGACAAGGGCGCGCTACAGATATCATATGCCTTTTTGTTATAAGGTCATGATTTTATTAAAGTGAAAACAAATGCCCTGTAAATGATGTTAGTTGATACATAATGATAACTTGTTGTCACTCTTGATTTTTTAGCCACAAGTGGATTCGCTACGTGCCCATCATTCCTGGATATAAAGGCCTCGATTTGTGCGGAAGATTCCGGCGCTTAATTACTAAGAAGAATGAAAATGTGGTTTTCTAATTTTAAAATTTTATAGGTTATCCAGTACAAAAATCCTTGCCATCATTGTGAAAACTGTAATATTTTTGTAGGGCGGATTTTTGTTGCACTTTTGAATAATTATGAATGCAGAGGAAACTTCGTGGAGATGACCACAAGAACTTTAATTATTTAAAAACTGCCATATTTTTTTAACCTGGCAGAAAAAGGATGTAAGTTATGGGCACAATGAGTGCCACCGTTATACAATCAATGTAATCGCAATAAATCAGTTTCTAATTTTAAGAAGTGCAATTCCTTGGATCAGCTGTTGCGGTATAGGCTCCTTATATTCAACAATACAAATCTTAAGTCTGGATAGCTAAATTTCATCCAGATGAAAGTACACAAGGTGGCCTGAGCATTATGAATTAGTGATCTCCAAGAATCAGCCTCAGATTCCAGACAATTTTCTCTGTAGATATGTAATCTTGCCAATATGTGTGAAGATTATTTTCTAGCTGTCCAAGAAGAAGAGATGGGCGGATTGATCTAGAAAATTATGTCACGTGCTTCTTGAACTTTGACTCGAATCGTCGAATGTCACTTGCTTAACATGTCGCTACTTGGCACCCTCCTCGCAGAGCCGAGTCTACACTGATTACATTTTAATTCTTATAATTCGTGATTCAGAGGTGCGAATCAATGTGACAAAGTGACTGATAAGCTCTTGCTGATACGTATATCAAAATGTTGAGTTTTGTAGCCCATTTAATTATTAGCCTTAGCATAAAATGTGTATGTTTCTCTTTCGATTTCACCTCTGACAGTGAGTGACATAATGCATCGGAAGATATTATTCTATCTTATATTATAATACACTGTGTACCCTATACTCTATCATGCAACATTACAGTCGTTAGCACAATCATGTATCCTGATCGGACATCCATGAGCAGAAGAAGTTCATTATGATATTCCGAATGTCGAGAATTGCAGTATGTCTCAGGCAAAAAAATGGAAGTAGGCCAATGACTTCAGCACATTATTGGGCCGGATTTCACCTGGAAAGAAGAAAGTTACATGTTAAATCTTTAAGGACGTGATGGAGTATTGGATAAATTCAATGTGACACAGAAAAATGCATTTATGAAATGAACATAATAAACCACAAATTTTGAACTAGGCACATCATGCTTCGGTAAGTAATGCTAACGGAACAGGCAAAGATTTAAAATGATACGACATAGTTACAAATTGACTACATTAGCTTATTTGGTGGCTTCCTAACTGAGACAATAACAGTAATGTAGCGAATGTTGTGATGAATCGTTCCTGATATTTACTATCTGTCGCACATGGTATTAGCCTGTTATCATGAGTGAGAAATGGACCTGCACGGAGGAGAAAGCAAATTCACAGTGAGGAAAAGACGACTCCCAGTGATAGGTGAAGGTTACCTACTTTCATGACTCCTGTGAAGGAATAATGCTGCCTCATTCAACGGAGGCCTAAGACAGGGTCCGGTAGTGCAGCTGTTTTAAGATTACTCGCACCCGTTACTTCCAGTACCGCGGTTACAATATAACATTTACTTTATGGATAATCCTACCTTCCAGCTTTCTGTTCCTAAGGTCAGTGTTTTCTTCCTCTTAAGCGCATGCGTTTATTTTTAAGTTGCTGGGCAAAATATGTCGTTTACTATTAATTACTAATAGTAGGACTTTATAACTAAGGGGTGTTGCAAGATACAGCACAACGTTCAGCATCTGCTTGGCTTGACATAACGTTACAATGCATTGCACAATCCGTATCCTCGTGGAGGTCCCAGAGTTGACAGTACGTATAGAGGCTACACCATATCAATGTAAATATATATGCACATAATAAAATATTATAATCATGTAGTATGACTGTCACTTTAGAGCACATATCCTTCAAAAAAAATATGTCCCTTATTTTTGATAATAATTGGTGTTGCAATTGCTGACCACAAATAAAACTGAAACTGAATAATAACATGAAGCAGGTGCTTCTCCAAGACTCACCAATATTGCTGGATAACTGGAACCCTTCCTGAGTCTTTTGTCTGAGTAAATTCTGGCGAAGCAATATCACATGGCAGAGAATATCTCCAACCATTTCTCCAACCGACCCCCAATCAACAACACTTCTGACCCAGTTGACCCACGCGCGATAAATGTTTCCAACTACTGGCTGAAGAGTTAAAATTTAGTGTCCTGCACGAATGAATACTTTTCTGAGACGGGGATTGGCTTGTGGCATAATCTCAGGCCAAGAGAGGACTGCATGAATACAGTGAGCTTCTCAGTTGTGGCCAAGTCATGGAGATGCTGACAAACTCTAAAAATCACGAATCACCATCCCCCGAAATTGTAACTGTGAGTATACATCTGCAATATAGGACGCGACATTGGATTTCATTAGCGAAACATGTGTAAATTAGTAGGTGATTAAAATGGTACCAATTAATATTATGTAATTTTACCAGGTAATTTAGGTTATTTTGTGATTAAGAGCGATTTGATATTACCTGGCCAAGTAATTTATCACCTCTGAGAACAATTCATATTTGTAAAGTGTTCAATTATCATTACTTTAATGTATGATCAGCTGTTTTTATGTTACGTGAATAGAGGCACTCGAAGCATCATGTGTGCAGTGTGCACACATAACATCTATGCAGTGCAGTGCTCAGATATGCATGTATGAGTTATCATTAACTCTATCTGAGTCGGAGGCTGTGCTAGATGATGGGGGCGTTATAATCACGGACGTCCTCATTTGAGGGCCGAACATCCAGATATTTCACTGCCATATTATGCAATAAGAATCTCATAACGTCTCCTGATAGCAAAGAATAATCCTATAACTACTGCAACACTCGCAATGCTTGTGACAGCAGACTAAGTACCGTGTTATAGTAGCCGGTCCCATAATAAGTGGATTAATAAATACTGCAGACTACAGAGAGTGGCCCTTAGACCGAGCAAAGAAGTGTAACGCGGCATAAAGTGTCATTAACATACAGTGTCCCATCTGACAGGTACTCAACAAGTTTGCATGGTTAAATGGTAGACGAATAAGTGCTACGTACTAATTCTGTATTTGACCTAAATTATGTGTCTATAGGAAGATGGATTGGGAGACGGTGCGACGAGGGAGAAGCCATCAGACACGGTTGAAATAGCCGACCCTGAAGAAGAAAAACAGGAACAAAATGATTCTGGGATGCTTTACAGCATTGAAGACACACCTCCATGGCTCCTCAGCGCACTTCTTGGATTGCAGGTAATTTTAAACCACCTGTAACTCTGAATTTGTCTAAACAGCTGGTGCATTTTTGTAGCATTTCTTGACCATGGTTGGCGGAAGTATATCCGCACCATTCATCCTGGCCACGGCTCTGTGTATGTCTGCGGAAGACCCTGCCAGAGGTCAGCTCTTGTCGACAATTTTGTTCGTCAACGGCATGATCACAGTCTTTCAGAGCACACTCGGAGTAAGGTGTGTCCGGTGCACGACTTTCCTCTCACATAATTATTGTTCAACCCGTCCTATTTCTGCAGGCTGCCCATCATTCAAGGAGGAACGTTCGCTCTGGTTATCCCAATTCTGGCCATTCTTTCCCAGCCAGAATGGCAGTGTCCAGTGGACCTGGAGGAGCTGGACGCAGAAAACAAGACGTTGATTTGGACATCTCGAGTTCAGGAGATCCAAGGCGCCCTGCTGGTGGCGTCTCTTCTGGAAATATCTCTTGGAGCTTTCGGTATGCTGCGATACATCTATGCCTATATTTTGAAAACTAATGCTGTCGTACTTTTTCAGGAATAGTAGGTGCTGCACTTCGTTTTATTACGCCACTGACGGTGGCTCCAGCAATCACAATGATCGGACTGGCACTGTTTCCGGTGGCTGGAAAGATGTTGGCTGAGAATTGGCCAATTTCAATCGCGTAATATATTACTAAATCCAATTATATAGCCTACCAGAGGGTGCAATGCCAAAGGTCCCAGTTCAAGAGGGTGATACGTGAATAATCTACATGGATTATTTACCCAAGTCAGCGATTGAAAAAGAAGAAGAAGAACAATCACGACATAACAATGTGTCATGTTTGTTGCTTCTCTTCAAACTGGCTACGGCGGTTCGAGTAAACAATCATGGCTTCTGTGCCTATCCTGGAAACTTCGGCAATGAATGACCCTGTATTAAGCTGTACCGGTATCACATCAATTATTGATTTAGTAATCTGCTGACTTTCGCAGGACCATGATCTTGGTGACTCTGCTCTCTCAGCATCTCCATGGAATATGGCTCCCGTGTCCATTCACCAGCAGACGATTCCCAATCTTCAAGCTGTTTCCAGTGCTCTTGTCCATTATGATCATGTGGGGAGTGTGCGCCATACTGACGGTCACGGACGTCCTCCCACCAAACACCTCTACAAGAACGGACCACAAATTGGCAATCCTCCATGGCACCCCCTGGTTCCGTGTTCCCTACCCTGGTATGGCCATCGGGACACCAAACGACCAGTTGTCACAATGTATTGTCCATTTTCAGGTCAATGGGGTGCTCCGTCGGTGAGTGTCGGTGCAGCTGTTGGGCTTATGGCAGGGCTATTGGCGTCTGCAATAGAGTCCATAGGGGACTACTACGCATGTGCACGTATTGCAGGTAGATTACATTTTCATGGCCTCCTATAGCTTACAGACATGAGATGTAACACAAACCTTGGCAATGAATTCATCGCTCACATTAATCACTTGTTCTATCGGGTAATTCAATTTTTTGTCATTACAACATTGCAACAATTACAGTAGAAGTAATGAATCAACCAAAATTACTATTTCTTTTCTAGTGTGATTTTTGAAGTGTAATTATCGCATATAGGGGCGCCTCCACCGCCGGTACACGCCATCAACAGAGGCATCTTCACAGAAGGAATCGGATGCTTCATAGCAGCTCTGTTCGGCAGCATCAATGGAACCACCAGCTTCGGAGAGAACATAGGGGCCATCGGAGTTACCAAGGTCTGTGGACTTACCCAAAAATGTGATAAGATGTTTCGCGCAGATGGTGATGGTCCACGCTTTGCAGGTTGGTAGCCGAAGAGTGGTGCAGATCGCCGGAGTGGTGATGATGGGCGCTGGTATGTTCAGCAAACTGGGTGCACTCTTCGTCACCATACCAGAGCCAGTCGTGGGAGGTGTCTTTTGCGTCATGTTTGGAATTGTAACTGCTGTTGGTCAGTGTACTGCACATCTTCCGATTAACGTTACGAAACTCGATTCCATTTTCAACCATATATTAGTGTCACTTATTCACATTACAGACTACGGGTGGAATTTTCATCCCATTGCTAGTTACTGCGAATAAGTTAGCAGTAGACCTACCTAGCAGTGGGATTAAAATTCACGAGCTTATCATACACCGTTGCCATAATGAAGCCTATTAAAATGACCATTTATATTGCAGGAATATCGAATCTTCAGTTCGTCGATCTTAATTCTTCTAGAAATATTTTTGTGTTTGGTCTTTCCGTTTTCCTTGGGCTGGTGAGTATAGATATGAGTTTGCATATTTTCATTCCTTTCCTTTCTTAGACATACTTACTCCTGCCTCTAAATACGTGTGTATTTTATGCACACAAATAAGGCTTTATCGAAGTCAGTTATGCAGCGGTGCTCCTGAAAATACATTAAAATTAATTTTAAATCAACAATATATTTGATTGAAAATATTCACATTATTATTACCTATACCTACACTATTAATTTTCCAAAAACCGTAACAATTGGGTCAGAAGTGACAGCCATGAATAGAAAACTTTCACGCAACGAAAGGTAGCCTACCCTATATTAAGTTTATCAAAAATAGCAAATGTGGTTCGACGAATTCGTTTTCATTTTAAAATTCAATACATACACTTATCAAGCTAAATCGGTATGACTCTATGTTGTAGCCATTGTGTTGCCGAGAATCAGATTCATGAACATGTGGCGAGTACTCTATGCGAGACTCTATGCTGGTCTATTCGTAACGCTTAACTGACTTCGCTGTAACTAGAAAATATCCAATAGGCTATATTATTACACCAGTTTAACCTGAAGGTACGCTATATGTTTTGTATTTGTTCACGCTGCTGATGCGATATTTATTAGAGCAACCTACACACAATATAGGTCTACTATACTGTATAGTATAGTCTACGTTGCCTCTTAGCGTAAAGTAGGCTAAATCCATAAACAAATGAAGAAATCAGCGTCACGTTCAGGCATAAAAATAATCCCGCTGTTTTGTTTAGTTGGATATTATATAGCCTATCATACGGCTGTATTTATATTATATTCAGGTATTTATATTGGATAGGCCTATTTCCAGTTACATTGTTGCCGTTGTCGAATGTTATTGCTTTGGTACCCATTTTTGGTAGCAGAAATTTAATGACAGCCAATATATTCTGGCATGAAATTTTTTTACCAAAAATCGCCCGAATCCATAACATTATCAATACTCTTAATGTGACTGGCAATGACCCTATTAACATTCTGGCATTGTCTCAACTGTACTGCTTTCTATGAGGGCCAAATGGCATCACCTCTTTACCATTGTTATTGTAACTTGATCAGTACCGCAAAAACAACACAATAATGTTACACCATCTACATCTTTGCAAATCTGACTAAACGCATACAGGGGGCAACGAAACGGCTGTGAATATTATTTGCACGAGTAAACCTTAATAAGCGCATGTGGTAAGTCACAAACACCTGTCCTCCTCAGACTATTCCACAATGGTTCAAGAGCAATCCTACAACTCTGAACACCGGCAGCCAGCACGTGGACCAAGTCATCTCAATCCTGCTCAACACCAGCATGTTCATCGCCGGATTTACCGGATTCCTTCTGGATAACACCATTCCAGGAACGGCCAAGGAACGAGGAATCATTGCCTGGCAAGAGCACGGTCAGGTCGACCAAACCGACCCCCTAAGTGAACCCGTCACTTGCTACGACCTCCCCTTTGGAATGAACTGCTTGAGAAGGTACAGCACATGTGCCTCACATATCCTGTGACAGAGGCAACACTTTCGACATCTAATCTAAATACCAATGCTCATTCACGTGTTTCCTTACAGGCACAAGTGGACTAGGTGGATCCCCATATTGCCTGTTTTTACCGGATGGAAGGTGCGATCATCATGCAGACGCAAACGAAACTCTAGACCAGTTTAGGGCGTGTGAAAAAAGTAGTGTTGTAACGATGTGTATATAAAAACTCATGCTATATTTGTGCCAAATAAATACTCTAATAGTTGCCTATTTTAGACTCTGCACTCATATAAGCAAGTACAGTACCTATCCCAGATATAGTAGTATTGAAGATTATTATAGAGATGTACTATATGGCGCCATTTGCTATATAGTAACTGGCTGATTTGTATCAGCCAATGTTATACCCCAAGTAAGGAGGCCTTCAAATATGACACGAATTTGTCAACTCAAGTCACCATAACTAGGATCAGGCGCCAAGACACTGAGCTTTATTCTCCTCCAATTGTCGCAATAAGAACCGCAAAACAACGATAGTCGGTCCAGAACCTCGCTCCCTCTGTCCACCGTGACACATATCAATATCCATTTCCCCCTGACAAACAATCTGTTTGCTCAAAGCTCTGGCCCGGCGTATCATTTATCCCACACTCGTGCTTCAAATCGAATCAGGTGACTTGATAGTCATGTAGAAAAGATAGAATAAATAGGGCCGGTTATAGGCGGAGACCAAGGTCGGAAAGGGTCGACACGTTCACCAAAATGTTGAGACACAATTCGGGGAAAGATTAACTGTAATGAATGCAACTAGTTTCCGGCAAATTATCTCGGTAGATACTCGGTAACGACCATTTGGGACCAGTTGGGTTGCTTTTTCCGTCTCTTGTCATCTCGTATGCTGAATTGAGCAAGAGAATGGCGTCAGGATGTAGGCATGATGCCAGGATTTTGGTGGAGAAAGGTCAGCTAACAAGGGTCTCCACATCTGCAAAAGGATTAGGAATACGCAAAGAGATCATAGTATGACGCGAATACGGTGATCGGCTGCATTCATGCAAAGTTTTGCATGTAATTGTTGAATGGACAAGAGTCCGGATAATTCCAGCAAAAAAATATTTTAATACAAAGAAATAGCCTACCGGTACGTCGTACGTACAAAATAAATACAATAAATCAGGACATGTCATAAAAATGGCAAAAATAATCTTCGAAAGCTACACGATTCATATGGTCCAGCCCAGTTTCTTATGTGTTAGAAGTGATGTGGTGGTGGTAGTAGGGCAGACATATATTTTTTTAGCTAAACACGTGAGGCTGGGATGAGAGATAAATCCTAGCAAATGTGCGGCATGTATGAAACGGATCAATAACAAGTATTTCCTGCCAGAAAATCCGGTGCCAACCGCCACTACTGGGTCATAGGTTGGGATGGGACAAACCTTTGATCTATTTATCACTAATAGCGCAATTTTTTACGAACATTGCACGAAGGGGGAAAAAAATATGAGGCCGAATGTCGTCAATCTATTTAATACATCTTGTACTTCGGACACCCATGTCCTACTGTCATACTGAGCCAGTTTATGCCACCCTGTGGTATTAGCCTGTTATCTCTCTTAAATCACTGTTGCATTATACTAATGATATGCAATTTATATCCTTATCAGTAATGTGGCTACGCGGCCAACTGTGCAAAAAATGCTTCTGAATAGCCTGCCAGTCGTGACCTGATCCAATGTGGACTGTGTCCTCTGCCAAGGGAGGGTTAAGGACGTCAGAATAAAACTGCTGACGAATTAAATACCCCCTATGGTCACACTAGTCCTTCGGAGCTTCTATTCTAAGATAGGCACAAATGTCCCTGCACAATATAGTCATTCAACCCCTTAATTTCGAAAGGATAGTTTCGCCATTTCTGCTTAGTCTTAAGATAAAAGCGACATGATCTGACGTCAGGAAGTGCCCATTCAAAGGTCAAGTAGGTTTCGAAAGTGCATGACATTAATTCGATATCTCTGCCTCTTTTTAAGTGTCATTTATTCCCCCAACTTTTCTTGGGCGTGGATAAACTTGACTCTTTTTTTCTGGCACATAGTTATTGATAAAGGAGGTCTCAAATGGATCATAAATTATTATCGGCCTCTTCCTCTTCGGGTCACATGTGGATGTTGCCACATGGCTGCGAGTGGTGCTCTTTCATTTCATCGGGAAAAAGACGCACATATATCGTCTGATATGTGACGAATCCGATATACAGATTACGGTTCGATTCCACTCTTTCACTGTACTCGACCTATCACCATATGACATCACTAAATCATACTTTTTGCTTATCGCTACCAAAAGTGCCTATCTCGTCGAGATAAGAGCAGATAATTAACTTCATCTAAGACACTTCCCCAATCACTTTGCCAATTTGCATTGACATGTCGAGTCTTCCTGTACCAACTTCTATCATAACGAATATTATCAAATTGCTTAATGCAAATATGCTTCAAATTTTTCCACCGCTAACATCCCTTGTCTAATATATAAAGTGCACTTGAATACTCCTGGGCAATAAGGAATTTGCTGGCGTTGTTACGTGCGCCTCTGATTATGTTGTCTCAAGGCCGATACCAATTTAATAGCATCCCTCCCACACGTTAATCATCGGCCTTGGTTCTACCAACTAACTTGCACGATCTCTTGTCAATATTTATTCATCGCCAAAAGGACTTTAAAGCCCTCATTTTTTGCTGTATGTACTGGCACTTAATGTTTCTCGCACTGATAATATCTAGTTCCAGCTAGGATGTCCGTCCAAGCTAGAAAATATGCTGCACGAATAAACTGGTCTGAAGAAACTGAGGCTTTTCTATGATATTAGTATAATTATAACGATGACATAAAATGACTAATGGCAATTACTGTGGAAATCAGGCCAGCCCGTGCAATTTTTTAACAGCACAAATCTGAAAGTGAAGTGTAAAAAATATTTCGGAATTTCGGATGACAATAAATGATTGCAGACGCTCATTGTCATAAAGATGCAGGCTCATATTAAGCAAATGCCAATTCATGTTAAGCGTACACATATTACACATATTCCTATTACGCATATATTGCGATGGAAGCTTAACATTAATCGCATGTGCACCATAAAATCTGCATGTGTTTGAAATAATCCTCTACGTGCTATGCTAATCCATATAATTCATAATGTCATTTCTTAATAATTAAGATCATGCTTGACACATGATGCAGTTCATCACATGACTCGTGATTAACTCACTGTACGATATGTTATTATTTAATAATAATCACGCCTAATCCGCAGATAATGTAACTTGTCATCAAGTTTGACCGGCTCAGACCTAGAACTGCCAACGCAACATCCAACCACCCATACATCAGACCCAGTGAACCCATTTTTTCTATTTAAAAAAAACGCCCAATCAATATCACAAAATCGTCAAAAAAACATCCCGGGTTCACGACACGGTCCCACACGTGAACACAGGCCCGGTTATAGCGGGTTAGAGGGTTGGGTCAAAGTACTGTCCCCCCCTGACGTCAACAGCCTTTCAAATATTAATATTCCCCTTCATATAAAATTTTCCCTCTCCCCCCAACCTCCTCCTTACCCCCGCCCCCCTCAATTTCTCTCTTCGGAGGCCCGCCTGGAGAAAGCCGCAGTGCGCAGGCGCTTATCCTGACTACAAATCCTGCACGCGCGCTACGTTCGACCTTACTCGGCGCCTTCTGCCCACAAGAAGATCTTCTTCTGCTGCCTCACACACACCCGATCAACCACACGCAATCCGCAATGGCCGTTGAGATCAGGAGTGTCCTCATTAGCGACCCGGTTGACCCCCTCTGCTCCAAAATCCTAGAGGATTATGGCATCACCACGGTGCGACGAAGCAAGCTGTCCACCAACGAGCTCATCACCGAGTTGCAGGTGAGTCTGCTTATTAATATAGCGATATTGCCTAATTTTATAAGCATTGTGTCAAATGAATGAAACTGTTAGTCTCAAGCTAGCCCATTCAAATGTTGCGTCTGTTTTTATGCAGCACCACGATGGACTTATTGTCCGTTCGGAGACCAAGGTAACCGCCGAGGTTCTGAAGGCAGTACCAAACCTGAAACTGATTGGACGCGCTGGAACTGGAGTTGACAATGTCGACTGCGACGCTGCTACTCGTCATGGAGTACTCGTCATGAAGTAAGTTCAACCGTTGCTAATTATGAAGGGTTTCTGCATGCCTACAGTTATTTACTGAGTAGCTCCTTGTCTTGGGATCGACACGGATACTTTATAGAACAATCAAGCAAAAAAAAATCGTTAGTGATAAAAACACAGGAATGAAAAGTATACAGCCTCGATATTACGTTATTGCTCCACGAACAGCTTCATTAATTCTAAACTACAGTGTATCCGGTAACATGGTTTAATTGCCCTTCCCATACACCACGTGAGTGCTTCGTTTGAGAAGGCAATTTTCAATGAATCTGAATAGATGTTCCTCTATGTATCATGTTAGCCGTGTCTTTAATTCATGCAAGAAAATAAATCACGCCATATAGTTGGCAGTACGACAGCCTGGATTGATTCATTAATAATATACTCGTATCTATAGAATATAGGCCTATTCGTTGTGATAGGTTCGGGAAATCTAGATGAGCTTAACAAGCCTCGGACTTCCCAGTGATAGCCTTGATCGCCGTTTATAACATGTAAACAAACGTTGCAATATGCATCGGAGCTACTTTTATCAGCTTAGCACGCACAATGGGTTATCGCGTTTGTGAGGGTTGGGGGAGGGGGAGGGGGGTCCGAAGAAGGTGACCCTTCGGTGGGCCAAACCTCCTTATCACGAAATACCCCCTGAGATATGAGGCGTCTTTTTTTTTTTTTTGAAAAATATGATTGCACGTGTAATAGGCTCAATTTTTATTATGTCAAGCGCAAGGGCGGCCAAGGGCAATTCATCATCAGTGTCCTTCAACATGATATGCCAAGGGCTGAGGAATGTAAAAAAAAGAACATCAAATTACAATTCTCCTGAAGTGATGATAGGCCCCAAAAAGGAGGGGGTTCATGCCAGATTCACGTGACTTGGACATCTCTCTGGCTCCGAAAAGTCTCAGATGGTTGCATTAGGTGAGCTCGTGACCAAGTCTTGCCTTCAAAACACGTAGAGCGTGTTTTGCATACGAAATGATGCTGAGAAGGAACAGCCGGATTGCCAAGAACACCCGGAGGCACATGTGGAACCGGAACGCGTAACCGCTTTTTCTGGTTAGAACCGGCTAAGTCCTCACCTATGCCCTCTTGGTCATTAACTAACATTCTCTCTCTCACTTTTTTTTTGTCTGGTTCTCTCCTGGGACCCGCTTTCCAATGTGGGACCCTCTTGGCACGGGCCACCGTCTTGCAGTACACGATACAGTTACACACAATGTACCCTGCGAGATGGGATGATTAAAGCATTGACCTTCTCAATTAACGTGGAGCTTGCTGTGCAAATGTTGCAAATTATTAGGCTCCACATCTCGTATGCGCTGTTGTGCTACTACTAAAATAATAAGAAAACGAGTAGTACAAATGTAATATAACATCATTTACTGCAAAATGAATTGGAGCGCAAACATGTTTGCAACAAGAGTAGACAAGAGTGTCATCCAACCTCTCATAAAATTCTAGCAATTTTGTACCGAGTGACCTGACAAAATGCTTATAGCAGGCCAGGCTGCTGTTTGAACAAAGGGAGAGAAAGTATTGCAACGTAGGATGGAGTAAAAGCCAATGACCCTGTAAATCGAACACCCTTCTCTTGCCATCAGTATGAGTCACTAAGGCGCAAATGACAGCATTCCATTCTTGATGCATGCAACAATTCATAAAAGGCTGCCCAGTCAACATCCTTTACGATGCTATAATCTACATGCACATGCCCCATTAACAGAAAAGACGTCAATGAAGTAAAATGTAAATTTGTAATTTTTTCCAGCACCCCTGGAGGCAACACTTTGAGTGCTGCAGAACACACCTGTGCCATGATCTCTGCCCTGGCCAGGCACATCCCACAGGGCTACAAGTCCCTCAGTGAAGGCGAATGGAACCGCAAGGCATATGTGGGGTCAGAGCTCTATGGAAAGACCCTGGCCATCTTGGGTCTGGGTCGCATAGGAAAGGAAGTCGCCACACGCATGCAGGCTTTCGGCATGAAGGTATGGTCAAGGCAATAGATAACAACTAGAATGATAACCTCAAGAGATAAAATGTACCCCCCAACAAAAAGCAGAAAAGGAGGGATCCCAATATTGGAGATACAATTACCATCTAGAATGATCATATTCATAGAAATTTTATTTTTTTAAACCACAAATCTGTCAGGTATTTTTTACTGACCTGCCTCATTGTCACTTCCAGACCATCGGATATGATCCCATCATCCCTGCAGAAGTAACCCGTGAATTTGGTGTAGAGAAGATGGAGCTAGAAGAAATTTGGCCTCAGGCTGACTTCATCACTGTCCACACTCCCCTCATTCCTCAGACAAAGAGTAAGCATAGGTTACCAATATAACAACAATGGTTTAAAAATTTAAACACCACAAATGTATCCTAATTAGCCAACTTATTTTCCAGACCTCCTGAATGACACTGTATTCGGCAAGTGCAAGCGTGGTGTCCGCATTGTGAATGTGGCCCGTGGTGGAATCATTGATGAGCAAGCCCTCCTGCGTGCCCTGGAGAGTGGTCAGTGTGCAGGAGCAGCCTTGGATGTATATGCTGAGGAGCCCCCAAAGAGCCCATGGTACTTTGAGAAGCTGTTTGCCCACCCCCGCCTTGTCTGCACTCCTCACCTTGGAGCCAGCACTGTGGAGGCCCAACTCAGGGTTGCAAGAGACATCGCAGAGCAGTTCGTTGCCCTGGCACAGGGAAGGGAAATGATTGGAGTTGTGAATGCACCCAACTTGAGCCGTTCCTTGGCACAGTCCCACAAGCCATGGATTCAGCTGGGGCAAGGCCTTGGGTTCCTCTCAGCTGGTCTGTCCGGAATGGCCAATGGTGCCAAGAAAGTCACTGTCAAAGTCACCACATATGGTTAGTTTAGTCGTCATCATTGCATTTTTGTGGGTTTGTCTGTGGGTTTCCAGCCATAATTTTGATGAGACAATATTAATGGAAATTCATAGCCTCATGTATTGCTATCACTCCTTACTATAAGCATCATACTAGGGGGAAAAAACAAAAACTTGATTTTACAATCAATTACAGGAAAAGCACTGGACAAGAGCAACTTCTTGTCAGCTGCTGTGCTGGTCGGCCAAATGAAGGGAATGACAAGTAATGGCGTCAACTTGGTGAATGCCCCCACCCTGGCTGAGGAAGCTGGAATCACGGCCACTAGTACCCATGAGGATGTGGTTCCCATGGATCTGCCTGCTGAAGCTGCCCTCAAGGTTGATGTAAAGGTTGATACCACCTCCTACACTGTCTTTGGAGCTGTGGTGGGCACCACTCCAACCCTGTTTTCTGTAAATGGGGCAAATATTGAGGGTGGAATGGCCCTATCTGGCAACATCCTGTTCTTCATGGGACAAGACAAGCCTGAGGGAATGGCTGGAATTATGGGTAAGCTGTTTTCATTGTCTTATTCAACTGATATGTATGTCGCAATCTCACTAAGATGCAGAAGAATACTGCTGAGGCTGAGTTTAGCAATGTCCATATTATCATATGGCTAGTAATGTTTTACCCCCTAGAAACTGATTATTACAATAAGGGAACATTACATTACAGCATCCCTGGCTCAGAAGAATGCTATGGTGACTTCTCTGTTGAGGTCAGCTCCTCTGGCAGCCAACAAAGTATGGTATGCTGCCCGTACCAGCACCAAGATCGAACAACCTAACCAACTGAATGTGGCTCACATCCAGTACATTACACAGCGTACTTTTTAGATCTAGAATCAGGCAGTGAATGGCCCAGCTTAAAAAACTATAAGGAAAGGCTACGAAGTTAATTCGTACATTTCTCACTCATTAAGAGTATTATTGTATTAGTCCTTAATTTTATTTCAAGTCAAGACCATGTTATAATATATTTTCAGTGTGTTGCGTTATGATAGAGTGTTGTGAGGTCTCAGAGAAAGTAAGTCGAAGAAAATGTAAAATAATAATCTACTCAAAATTGAATTAAATTATTTGATGAATGCAAGGATCGATTATTAGAACCTCTAGAAACATAATGTTACTCTCATTGTTAGAATATTAACATAAAACATTTTGTCATTATCCCTTTTTTAGTACCGAACTATTATTTGCACATTGTTATCTTACGATATTAATTGATTTTACGAATAACTAGTGTAGCATTAGGTACAAGAAATAGTTGGATAAGGCTGGGGATAGATTTCACACATGAAGATCACTTTTCCCAATAAAGACCCCCTCTGAAAACATGTTGTTCACTTTTAAACATTTTATCCCAAGGCTCATTGCACCTACCGCATCACCATAATACATCATGATTGATTGTTGTAGTGGCAAAAATCCCATGAACATTCCGGATGCAGGTTGGCATCTTGGCTGGACTGCCCCTCCGCATGTCGTCAGGAAAGGATAAGAGTATTTTCTACAATTATTACAGCCCTTCACTCCTCTTTGTGTCACAGAGTATTGTTCTTGCAAGTTTACAGGAGTGTCATTTTAATGCGCAGGTAACCTATGACCTCTTAAGAAATCATAAGTGATTTTTAAAAATAAATATCAAAAGTAAGTCATGTATAAAATATCCTTATAATTTTTGTCAGAAAGTGGAACTTTGTGAATGTATTAACATCAGGAGTATACTTATTCACCAGAACTTATCTCTAGAAAACAATCGCATATGTATACAGTGTGCAGATAATTATGTTACTTTGCCACTGTGAGCAGGTCATCCGGAAATCATTTACAACTGATCAAATAATTGCTGTCCCTTTATTCATCAGAAAATAATAATTTCTGCCTCCATTGCAGTAATGCACTAACTGTAAGACTAGAAAAAGTTATAAACTGGATGCAGAAGAGGAAAAAAACCAGTAGGGCTTTGTTGCAAGTGAATGTACTGTAACTAACTCCAATCAGCCTGCCAAATGCCTGCCATTTAGTAAATAGTAGAGCATCGCTACCTGTGTATTTCCTTATAGGCAAACCAAACAAAAATTTCACACAGTAACATGCAATCAGAAGACATAACTTTAATTTTTTTTATAAGTGACATAATGGCCACATTTCGAACACCCTATCATCAGCGCCGGATTTACGGCAAGGCAACCTAGGCAGTTGCCTAGGGCGGCAGATTTCAAGGGGTGGCAACTTTAGGCGTACACAAATAAGTAAATGAATAATGAATAATAAATAATTACAGGACTGGAAGCAGTGCTGGATTTAACATATGGTAGAGTAGGCAATTGCCTAGGGGCGGCCGTGAGTTGCAATAAATACAATAATAGGAATTAAAGGCATAATCATTTTAAAAATTCAAAATTTTCACTGGGGGAACCCCAGCGCCGGATTTGCAGCCAGGCAGAAAAACCTAAGGGCAGCCACCTTCAGGGGCAGCCATAAGTTGAAATATAAATTTTAAAATAAAATGAAATGAAATGAAGGAGAGAACTCGAGACAATTTTGAATTTTTAAGTGGCATGGGGGAGTGGGGGGGGATCTCAACTTCCTAGGGGCGGGCAGCCTGGGGGGTAAATTCGGCACTGCCTACCATTCAGGGAATGTCAGACAAAAAGGAATATTCAGCAGTTCAGGTACATGCAGAAGAAATATCATATACCCCAAATATGTCACTGAGAAAATTGCACTGCACTACTAACAGTGTATCCAAATGGGCATATCTTAACTGTTTCAATGAGCTGTTAGCTACACTGCTACAGCCCCATTGGTACAGAATAAGAAAATGATATTTGGATTTTGGAAAGCTGCTCTATCATAATTTGGTTTGTTGAGTGATTCGATTGGCATGAAGCTTGGTCAATCACACTTAAGGATGCATCACTGACAAATATCCAGCCAATTAATCAATAATAATGCATCTCATATTAATATCATTTGCCATCAAACTAATAAAGTTAGTGATCACATTAAACTGGTGCTGTAATGTCAAGTACACTTCATTATGAATAAACTGTAACACTTTGCAACATTCTTGTAATAAGTATGCTGAAAAAAGTATTTCATCCTTTGTCAGTAACATTATGCAAATACTTAAACTATTGAAGAGGTGCGATGTTCATTACTATCATTAGTATCTATATTACGAAGATTGTTATAAAAGTTTATATTTTACTTCATCCATGTGTTAGAAATATCAAAACAGGCATTCTGGGATTTCAGCACTTCAAAGCCTTTATTTTCTTAAAACCATTACATACATAGTATATTACTTCCTTTGGCCTCTAGAATATTATCCTAAGTCTTCCCAAGGTGGCACTGGACCACAGGAGATAAAAGCTACGTTATTCTCTAAGCCCCTAGGTCTAGAGGATGTTGAAAGGTCAGTGTATTTCTAATCACTTCATTAACAAAAAAAAATTACAATTATCTTGAAGAATATCAGATATGGCTTAATCGTTGAAGTCACATTCTCCCAGAAGTTATAGAAAATTAATTATCAATTCCAAAGTTCAGCTTTCCTGCCTTATATGCTGTCATATGTAGGTTGCCCAGCTGCTGCAGGTGACTTGCGTGGACGTGACACAGTGAATTTTACTCCGTCCTTTATAAAAAGCGAATAATATTAATAAATAACACAGTAGCAACATTTAAATGTTCTTTTACCAAAAAAGGGAGGATTTGAAATAAATGCATCCTAGAAACTCCTGGCCACAACACCATACATTATTATAATAGCATTAATAGGAGATGATTGAAACGACATCACAAGTTGAGTTTGTGGAAACTTTACAAATCCCTCCTTGCGCGAATTTCAGCACACAAGGTCTTGATAACCACAAAGTGCATTCAGTATTTAAACTCCTCAAAATCACAATGTTCTTTAATAACAGCAACAGGAATTATCTAAGTTTACTTACCATGACTGTGTCAGGCATCTTCTTCCAAAATTCATAATTTGGAATAATTTCACGCCCATGTGCTCCTTTGACAAACTTGTTGTACGTAACACCAGCAACAACGTAGAAGGCTATCAAACTGACAAATCTAAAAAAAAACAGAAAGTGATTATCCAGAGCCATGGCAATTGACAGGTCACATGCATATCAGCTTCCAACTTACACAATCACAATTACACTGCCAGTAGACAGATTTGAGCTTGCCGAGCTATTCACTCCTCCATTAGGCCCTGCAACATTTTGCAACAAGGGACACTTATTTGGGCAGCCACATTTGGATTTCACGTCAAACTTGTACCAATTTTGCGAAGAATTGCGAGACCGGGGGGCAAAGATAGGATCCTCTGCATTCATGTCACAGTGAATGAAGATTGTGACATTTCTACAAACCGAAGTCATAAGTAAAATATTATCGTGAATATGAAAGTGTATCACCACAAATAAAAATCACTTACATGTTGTAATGATCATTAATGTACTCCAGAATTAACTGCTCTCTCTCATACCAAAAAGCTTTCACCTTTCTCCAAAATTCAATCATGCGGCCCTTTATCTCCAAGCAAAGCTCACTTTGTTCACAGCGAGAACTGTAATATTCATACTTCTTCCTAGCAACATGGACTTTGCAGGGAAAGTAACTAGCTTCTATGATGTCCTCTCCATCCCTTTCCGACAAAGCTGCTTTCAATCTGTTCAGAAAATAAAACATTATATATCAACATACACACAAGCTACAGTGTAGCATCATTCATACTAAATGATCCGAGAGAAAATGTTATGATAAACATACATTTTTATTTCAACATATAATGTTGCTCATAGTAAAATAATCTACTTACACCTTTGGATTTCCGTCATGCCACTGATGCCAGTTGAACAAATTAAATTCTCCCAAACCATTGGATATTGTACAGTTGCAAGGATTCTCTTCCATACATGTTACTTCACTAGCAGTGTCAGTACCATATATGCTTCCAACCAAAAATGAAACGACGATCACAGTGTTTAGAGCCCACATGGTTAATAAGGTCGCCACTCAATCTGACTGCACAAT
The DNA here is from genome assembly GCA_000934665.2 of Catajapyx aquilonaris. Taxonomy (NCBI): domain Eukaryota; kingdom Metazoa; phylum Arthropoda; class Diplura; order Dicellurata; family Japygidae; genus Catajapyx; species Catajapyx aquilonaris. The sequence goes on from JYFJ02000159.1 coordinate 159,094, forward strand.
TTATAGCATTGGGTGCATATGCACTGCGTCATCCTTGTTCTGATAACCTTATCAGATGGCAAGACAATTGAGTTTACCATCCTCATGTGACTGATCCTCCTCGAGAGATTATTATTCACATGACAGGTATTTGGCAATATTTGCAATAACATCACAACAAACTGCACTTCTGACATTCTTAAAAACAAACTTTATGAGGCAACAAATGGGACGGTTGTTCAACATGCTCTGGCATTTACAATGTTGAAATATCATGAAATTCCTCCCAGCTGCATAGGCAACTTGTGCACCTCTTCCAGTGCTCATACATGGCAATTTGCACATTTAATATTTTATCCCTCCGTATATTTGGACCTTAAAAGTTATATCACATGCTTCTGTCACAATGAATCTGGTGCACCTAATATCACACTGAAGCATGGAAGAAGGCATCAACATTTGCAAATTCGCATGCCTGATGCTCACATACAGTTCTGCAAAAACATTGTTTTGGAGTTGCAGATCCATTACGCCAGCAAAAATATTACATATCCTTATACACATAATTTAAAAAGTACATCAGTCCCTGCCATAAGCACTACATTTTGGTTTATGTCTGTCGCATCACAGATCCCCAGTTCTCGAAGCTACTAACTTTCACTATACCCTGCAGAGTGCATGAGCATGTCAATGTAAGTGATGAGAGTATGAACGATGTATGCCATGCAACCTTCAAGAAAACTGTCAAAAAAATTTTGCTTTGTAGACAATATCAAATATGTTATTGTTATCTACCAAGGTTAAACCTCAAAACGGAATATTTTGAGATTCTGCATAAAGTATTAATTCTAGTCAAGTCCACATTTCTTGAAATAATGCTGCAGATATGTACCATTTTCACTCTCATCACCTCAACTGGCCTGTACAGTCTCATAATTCTTTACATTTCACAATTCCACTTGTCTTAATAATATTGCAAAACAGAAATAGAAATAATAGGAAACAAATTTGAATCATCACCACAAATGAAAAGGCCCACAAATCTGTGTAAGAACTCAGATTTTGAAGATGACTCAATAACATTCATTACAATTCCATTAATTTTTTGAAAGGTATTTTTGCAATCAACACAGTATGCATTTAATGAGTTGAGTGATGCTTCAAGTGGCAATTCAGCACCATCTTCGTTACTGCCACACAGTGAATGACAAACTACATAGCTTTAAGCCAATGTTTGCAGTAAACCTGAAATGTCTAGCTCAAAGGCTTCCTTTACTGAATCGCTAAATTCCTGGGTCATGTTTAAAAATTTAAAAAAAGTGGTACGTACTCTCCTAGTAATGCTGCAAACCAAGGTAACATAACATCTGACAACTTCTACATCATCCTGCATATTTTCAGAGTAATTTAAACTGTTCATGGCAAAAATACCTTTCAAAGGCAGTTACAGTAAAAATAACCAAACCCATATTTAATTATATTTGACACGAATATTTTTAGAAGTGAGAGAGTCTGGATTTTTTGTTCAGCATGCAAATTAAAACCATCTGAAAAAACTGTCACCGCCAACATGAAAGAACTTGCAGAACAAACAAATCCACTATCAACCTCAAAGTTACAAAAAATAGTGCATTATGAACGAAAAAGAAAAACTAGTCCAACAAATATGTCATGTCACATCGTTGTAAATGCATGTACTTGAAATTAATGCTGCAGCATGGGAAACTACTGCAGCTACTCATTTACATCAAATATGATACAAAATGCCACAATATAGAGGTTTCTTTTCACTCAATGGAATATGACTGGATGAAAATGTTACATTACTCAACACTTACAAACAATACAGCATCAAGTAATAATTCCTTTCAGCAACATCACATCTATTTACAAAATTAATGTAGCAATAATTCCTGATGTAGCAAGTTAGTCCCGATGACGACTTACATTTAAGGCACATTACAGCAATTTTATTACTGACTTCAGCCGTTTCAAGGTTAAACTTCCAAAGAGCAGGCACTTTTTTTCTAACCAGATTAGTTTAGGCAACATTTCCCTGAGTCCAAAATTTTCAGAATATGTCGACTTCATATTCTGTCATAAGTCACTTGAGTTTTGCATCCGTTAATGACAAAATTTACTCCGTCCTGTAAAAAAAAGTACGTTATGAATGAACTCTCTTATATTCCCAATAAGATCAATGTTGAAGAACAATGCTCACCGTAATAAGAGCTGGTAAGTCCACCCAGAAATCGTAGTTTGGAATCATTTCTTTTCCTTCTGCTCCTCTTACAACTTTCATTATGACCATTCCACCTCCAAAATACACCACAAGTGTCACAAAGAAGATTATGCACAACACAGACCCAGTTGAGAGGCCTCCTGATTCATGAGCTGGTGGCGGTGATGATGTTGTTGTTGTTCCATCGGGTGCTGTAGGCACACATACAAGCGAGGTATGCAGTATAATGGTCTGCAGAAAAAAAGTCAATTGTCACTTTCTTGAAATTGACCTCGCAAAAGCTCATTGCATAAAATGTCATGTAGCCACTGTCACTGTGAAATGTAGCTGCCTCTGTGCCGTTCATTTTTATTCCTTCAGCTTTCAATATGAATGTTTCATGTGAATGTCGAATAATGAACTATAGCAGGTATTAAAGAATTAATCTTAATCCTAGTTCAACCACAGGGTGTTTTAATATCACGAGCATAGGATACCATTCTGAATAGAAAATCCTATGGCATTTTTTTGCATAAATTACAGCTGAGATAGTACAGCCCTGCATGAGTTTGGGCAAGAAGTTCCAAATTGTGACTTTGGTATTTTATCATGAAATATCTCTTCTCCCCACTCTTTCACATTTAACCCTTCCGTTACCGCCATAATGAATTTTGACGTGAATAGGTCTTTAAAATCGGGTCCGTATAGAGGGGGGGGCATGCAGGCAAACTCGAGCGTTACAGAAAAGCGTTACAGGCTATTATATCCGAGTCTACTATATCCTAAGTGGCGTGTGAGTGTTATAGTCAGGACCCTGCCAGGGGGCCCTGCCGTGGGGCCCATGGCAGGGGCATGCAGGGAAATTCTTAGGAGGGTCACCATGAGTGTCCAGACTTTAGGGTCACCATGCATGTGTCCAGACTTCAATACTGATAATAAGCAATCAATTCACTCCCCCCAATACTGATCCGATTTTAAAGACGTATTCACGTCAAAAGCTGCGGCTTGTGTTCCAGACACAACCTAATGTTTCTTTTGGCATTTTATGAATTCCCTGGACACTATTTCCAAAAAACAAAAGTTTTTTCGTGGGTGGGGTTTAATTATATTTACAACCCTGGCCTTGTCATTGGCCACATGTCGATAAGCCAGATGTCTTTTTTTCCTCATAGCCAGCTTCACCAAAGCCAACCTTTGACCCAGTGCTAGCTGTTGACAAGTGGCCATAGGGCGACATCTATTGCATATTATCATGACTTCCTCCAATGAATCATCTGTAACGCACCAAATTCAGAGTCCAGAAATGTTACATCCGTGTTTCATAGTCGTTCATTATCGGCCCAATGAGTGTCAAAAAATTCATAGCCATTAATTACAATTTAGGAAGTAAATAGCGAAATTTAGAAATTATGCCATTAACTTAACCTGTTGAGGGCGACGCGCCTCATGAGGATCTGCTGATGTTTGAATTTGGCGCGCTAAAATGTGCCCAGAGAATTCGAACTTTGCGGTTCCAAATTCAGTTCAATATACTCCTGCCATCTCTCGGATGGTGATTAAACTTCCATGACCCTCCCACAATCCACTGGGCAGGAGCAAAGCTGAGTCAAACATGCCAAGACCACACGGTTGCAGAGTCATCTTTCATGTAAAAAAAACGCCCTGAGTACAGGGTGTTCGTGAAGTCTGGACCCTTGGGAGTTTCTCATAGTGTTGTGGTAATATTATGCAACCATAATAAAAGTGTATAATTATGTAAACTTGTCAGGCTTATCGACACTATGCAAGGGAAACGATTCTTAAAAAATTATTTCTGGAACACACTGCAGATGAATTTTTTCCAGCATTTCACATTAAAAAGGCTCACCATGAATTAAAATGGTTAATTTTGGCATTAAGTTAATATCACTCCTGCATTAAATTCTGGACAAAAAAAAAGAAAACAGCCCAAAACCTGCCAAAAACTCCCCCGTCAACAGGTTAATTGCTGTTACCTATATCAATGATGGATGTCATGTCATTGGGCTTTTGCTAATTACGTACTTTGTAATGCCTTGTTTTCACCATAGTGCAGCTAAATGATGCCAATAATTATTAACTTCAACTCCAAAACATTTTTATGGGTAATTTTAGCATATTGGAAGGCAAAATAAGGCAACACTGAATAGAATCTGACATGAATGCAGGCAAGTGTAATCCGACCCTCAACCTCTTTGTTTTACCGTCTTATCGGACATTCAAAATGTCACACTTGTGCAACGTATAGAAGGGGACCTGAGCCATGCACACAAATAGTTTTTCACTCCATGTGTAAGCATTATTACACAGGAGAGTTAGATATTGGAGAAAAATTCAAATTATTTTTGCACGTTTCCACATCAACATTTCGTAACTACAGAAGTGACTTAAAAACATCAAATACATCTCATATGATACCAATGCCAACGAAATCTCACTCATTAACATCGTGACCTTGACACTCAAGATACAGCGATTTTGATTTTCGAGAGAGCGGCAACGGACAGGTTAAATTGTTGATTATAAAAATGAGACTTGCCAGTCTGATGACCATTGTAATGCACTAGACTGACTACAGCAATGCTTTTCAACTTTTTTGTTTTCATGGAACCCTTTTTATTCCACAAAACTTCACCAAAACCACAGGAAAATAATAAACTTGTGCTACGAATTTCACTTGATTTGTTATTCACAATTCACTTGGGTTAGAGTTCAGTTAGCAGTTACTTCTTTTTAAGGCCTTTCTCACCTGAGAATAACTCAGTGTCCTACAAAATTTTTTGCATATTGGAATATTTATCAGACTAACACGTGATCCACCATTATTCCAAATACTGCAGGGCAATTCCAACGTAACTGACGCAACCCATGGGCAGGATTCACACTGCCTTTATATTTATTGCAATGGCAAATGCGAATGGAAAGAGAATGTAAAATTATTCCCATGTGGCTGCCTCCTGGTAGCTTCTTGCCATATTTTTATAATTTCGCAACAGTAACTTGAATGGACTCTGTAAAATATTAATGTAATGTAACTGACACAACACGAATAGGACAAGCTCTTTCGCGGGGGGTGCTGTAATGACGTGAAACTCTGTGAGCTGAATGTGTTTAGAAATGATGTTACAACTGATATGCAATCTACTCCTCAGGAGCAATTTTGTGCTTACTTTAGATCATGCCTGTTCATATTCATATTTTCAGGAAAAATTAGGATCAACGTAACTGACTCAACAAACCTTACGAAGTTGTGTCAGTTGCAACTATTATATCTCGACTATTCCATGGCTCTTCTGCTATCTGGTAGCAGAATGTTGCTACACCTTCTTCATCTGACAAAATGGCCGCTTTCAATAAGTCATAGCCATCTCACAATGCGCGACTCAATTTTTGGATAGCGACTCTTCCGGCGTGGAATTACCCTGCAATTTTGTGAATGCTTCAGACAAGCCTGCATAACTCCAGGGGACTGTAGAGCATTGGTTGAAGACCAAGGCACTAGAGTATGTCATCCCCTTTACCCTATTCTTAATAATGCCTCATTAATAATAACTCAGGAAAGAAATAGTGTACGTACATTATTATCTTTTGCAGTAAGTTTCCCATCAGGATCTGCCTTACTTGGACACATAAGATTCACTGTGGCAGTTCTGAAATAAATGCTTCATGTTAAAACTGTGGAAGTACTTCAACTGCGAATGAATAACAGCCAAGTTGTCGGCCACTGACGGGAGGATACGAACATGAATGGGCACCTGGTACGTGCGAGGCACTCATTGAATAATTTGGTTGATCTTGAATTTTCCATCACAAAATTGCATTGGTCTGTGCAGTCTTTCCAACTTCAATAATTCAATCACATAATTCTATTGACAAAGGTAGCAAAAGTAGACCATAAAATCATTGCATCTTCTCATATTTCTGCCTTGAGGAGGGAGCAACAGTCACAGTGAAGGGCACTGGTATTGTGATAACAGCTGGCCTTCATGCCTGCCTCCTCCCAAGGTAGAAACAGGCAGACCAAACATGCTGCTGTGTGCAATTATCAAGGTCATACTTTGGTTGAATTGTAATGCATTATCAGCAGCAGTGAAGTCCATTATCCCGAACCAATAACATGAAAATAGTGCGCACAAGTGCTTCAGTTCACAGATTCATGGTTGTTAATGCATAGAATAGGCTAGCCATATAGGCTAGGTATGCAATATGGCATAAAGGTGTGTTTACATGTGAGCGATTTGATCACGCAATGTCATCGCTGACGCTGAGCGATGAATCCAATTGTTTGAGGTGAAAATAACAATCGATTTTCAGCTCAAACAATACTGGTTACTTTGGTTATGCAGAAATGTTACCTGCTGGCGATGACATCGCGCGATCAAATAGCTCACATGTAAATGCACCTTAATGGTTAGAATGGACATTATAAGTAAAATTAGGCTACAAAAGTTGGATGTTTAAAAACCAAGACAACATGTTCTATAACAGTTATGTACCATCTTCCTTCCCTAAATCAATCTGAACTTGACACTTACTCCTTAGCATTGCGGTATTTGATATAATATGGTCCACTTCCTTCTTTGCCGAAGGCAGCTGACTCTTGGTTCCCCAAATTTGTGTCTTTACCCTTATTGTCTCTTCTACACACCTGCAAACAAAGCACAATTACGCAACATTATAAAAATCTATTAGTGATAATAAATCTACTTCTCACACATGTCATAAAGCATAAACAATACAAAGATGGTGAGTAGGGACTAAAAGTCAACCTGGTGTCTTATAGATCCACACGTTTTCTGTCATTTGCATGAGACAGTTTCATAATTGTACAAAATGAGGGTGAATCAAGGCTGTGAGTGGCTTCATGTGTAATATGCCTGCATGGAATACATACAGTACGTACAGTGCTGGACATATTAGCCGTCGCTGAATGTTTTTTTCCGGCGGCTGCGGCGGCGGTGTTACCTGGCAACCCTGTCCGGCGGGCCAATTCAAACATCAGCCCATGGAGAGCGCTTCCATTGTTGCCACTGTTTACAAATCGAGTGAGTGACGCGGACGACCCAGCGACG